>CM032326.1:46632355-46993085 GCA_019022515.1 Quercus aquifolioides
GGTAAGGATGCGTCAGATTCCGAGCAGAATAGTGGCAACTCAGATTCTCATTGGAGACGCAAAAGGCAGAGGGACAATCCCAACAAGAATCTGGATCATGAGGGGGTCACCCAGGCGACTGACCGTGGTGTCGATATGGATTCGCTTCCCAACCCTTCTGGTGGCAGTGCACAAGTGAGTCTTAATTCTCTTTTTGATGATTTTGATCTTGAATCCATTAAAGACCTTTGTTTCCTTCACGATGACCTTGAAGCTATTTCTAGTATCCAAGAACTTTTTGAGAATGACAATCTTGGTATTCTTCCAATGCAGGATGACAATTATCCTTCGAAAAAAGCAGGAGAGAAGTGTACACCAGTTGCCACTAGCCCTTCTACGAGCGAGTTTTCCATTCAAGGTCCGACAACCTTTGATTTGGCTACTAAGGAAATTGACCCATCACATTCGGGGAAGACTAATTCCACTCTTTCTTCCGACCCTATTCACAAGCCTTCAAGGGACGTGACTCAAAATAAATCCATTATGTGTAGTTCGAGCATCCCAGCCACTTCAACTGTCACAAAGTTTGAACCCGATGATTTGATTTCGAAGGCCGATCGACAGCGTGCAAAAATGCTAGAGGGGACCTAATTGAGAAGGTCATCAAAACCCCTTTTACTCTTGTGACTTCATTTAGAGATGGAGTCGAGAAGATCCTTCAAGTTATCGCACAAATAAAAGTTGTGGACGCAACACCTTTAAGAGAGCGTATTTCGAAATATATGGATGATGTAGACCGATATTCTTCCCTCCATCATGCTCTTTCGCAAGGCATCGCACTTGAAGACAAGGAATGGAAGCTTACTGACGCTCGACATCGTCTCACTCTTGCCCTCGACTCGGAAGCCATTAAGATCAATCAGAAAGTTGCAGCCAAGGCGAACTTAGACAAGGTCTTAGCTAGAGAGATTAAAGAAGAAGGAACTTAAGTCGCTTTCAATGCAAAAGGCAGAGTTTACAGCGTCGAGCACCCTTTGTGATGCAGAGCTAGCCCAACAACAAGTGATCATTTCTCAAATCAAGGGGGAGGTTTCCAAGATTGAGGCTACTCCAACCTTAGAAGCTTCTAATGATGCAAAACTTAGAGAGCTACAAGGGTTACTAGAGACTAGCAAAGAGGAGTTGAGGCATTTAGATTGGATAGGTTAATCTTTTTATTTATTTATTGATGTGGTCATTACAATGTAACGACACCTATCTCATTATTAATAAAGAAATTCATTTATTTCCAGATCAATGTTTGCTCCCTTTTTTTTTTTCTTTTTTTTTCTTTTTTTTTTGTGACTGTGCTTAGCAAAGGATGCGAGGCTTCCTACGTACCCAAAAGGGATCAAGTCATAACATAGTTCAAAGGACTTATTATTATTATAAAAAAAAATTTAAGTACATATGCGACTGAACTTAGTAACGAGCACCAAGCTGCCTACGTACCCAAAATGGGATCAAGTCATAACGTAGTTCAAGGGAGTAGTTTTTTTTTTTTTTGGTCCCTAACTTTTGCCTAGGTTGCCTCTTTCAAGGTTTTCAACCTAGCGGGATTTTTTTTTTTTTTTTTTTTTGGTGGGCAGTTTAAGCTCTTACCGAGGAGCAACTCCAATACTTCATGCATAGTATCGCTTCAGGAACTTTGCATTTATGGGACCTACCCTTACGCCATCCCCGTCGACTATCTTGTAAGCACCATTAGTGTAGACCTCCTGTACGACATAGGGGCCATCCCATTTTGATGTGAACTTGTTCCCAATCTTGTGAGAGATGTTGATAGGCCTTCGCATAGCAAATACTAGGTCCCCTACTTGGAAAGATCGAGGTCGGACTCTCTTGTTGAACGCTCGCAAAAGCCGCGCTTGGTAGCATTCAAGACGTTGTTGAGCTTCCAATCTCTTTTCATCAAGTGCTTCCAACTCTTCGAGTCTTAAACACGCATTTTCTTCATTTGTGAGCCCTTCTTGGATAGCAATTCGAAGTGATGGAATTTGTCGCTCTAAAGGTAGGACTACTTCGACACCATATACCAATGAATACGGAGTGGCTTGCGTGGGTGTCCTACTGTCCTGTATGTTGTTCGGTATGCCCATAAAGCTTCTCCAATCTTTTCATGCCAATCCCTCTTCGAGCGCTCTACTACCTTTTTCAACAAATTGCAGAGCGTCTTGTTGAAAGCCTCAGCAAGACCGTTGGCTAGCACGTTATACATGGATGACTTATATTGATTGAACTCGAACTTCTCGCATAGTTGGGTCACCAAACTATTGTAGAATGGCTTACCGTTATCCGTGATGATATAGCGAGGGACACCATATTGATAGATCAAGTGAGTCCGGATGAAGTTCACCACAATTTCCTTTTTTACTTCCCTGAGAGGTATGGCTTCTGCCCATTTAGAAAAATAGTCGGTCGCAGCTAATATGTACAGGTGACCCCCCGATGACTTAGGCAATGGTCCTACAACATCGAGTCCCCATGCATCAAAAGGCCAGGATGCGACTGTAGGGTGCAGGGGCTCCGATGGCTGATGGATGTGGTTCGCATGAAGTTGGCATGCTTCACATGTCTTTGCATAGTCCATACAATCCTTGACCATGTTCCACGTAATCAATCAGGGGTTGGCGCCAATCCTCATCCTCCACTATAGATATTGATATGGCAGTCGTCGCACTCGCGTATTCTTCCATGTAAATGAGCACCCAACGGTTGCAGATAGGGACATTTGCCTTTTCACCCTCCGACAGAGCCAACGTGGTGGCTAGTTTGGCCAGAGCATCTGCCATCCTATTCTCGTTTCTAGGGATATGCTCCAAGGAAACTTCGTCGAACTTCTCAATTAGTCGTGTAGCCATCTGAAAGTAACCCTCATGTTTAACTTCATAGTGTGTCAAAAGTTGATTGATTACCAACTTGGAATCGCCGTAGACTTCTAAGTATGAGATCTTCATATCGAGGGCCATTTGGAGGCCAGCAATAAGGGCTTGATACTCAGCAACGTTGTTTGAACATGGTTCACTAAGCACAAAGGCGAATGGTAACACTTGTTTCTGTGGCAAAACAAAAACAACCCCAGCACCGGATTCCTCTTGTCGTGCGGCTCCATCAAAGAACATCATCCAAGGTGGGAGGATTTTGGTGTACAATACATCTTCATCTGGAAAATCATCTGAGAGCTCCCAATCAGCAAGAATGGGATGATCAGCAAGGAAATTTGCTAGGGCTTGCCCCTTGATGGCCTTTTGGGGCACATACACGATTTCGAACTCTTGAAAGGCCACAGCCCATTTTGCCAACCGTCCAGACATGATTGCCCTAGACAAGACGTATTTTACTGGATCTATCTTTGCAACCAAGTGTATTACGTGTGCTTGCATGTAGTGCCTTAATTTTTGAATGGAGAAGAAAAGCGCAAGACACATCTTCTCAATTGGAGAATACCTTAATTCTACCCCAGTTAGCTTCCGACTAAGGTAATACAATGCTTTCTCTTTTTCTTTTTCATTTTTCTGAGCTAAAAGGGCCCCAAGTGATTGCTCTTGTGCAGCAATGTAGAGCACTAGAGGTTTTCCTGGCATGGGCACTCCTAAGACAGGCGGGTTAAGCAAATACCTTTTAATGCTCTCAAATGCATTCCTGCAAGCCTCATCCCATTCAAAGGTGGCATCTTTCCTCATCAATCGACTGAATGGTTGACACCATCTTGCTAGATTCGATATGAAATGTCGAATGTATGCAAGATGGCCCTGTAAGCTTCGAAGCTCTCGTAAGTTCTTTGGTTCGGGCATCCTTTGGATAGCATCTATTTTAGATTGATCAACTTCAATACCTCGATGTCGAACAATAAAGCCTAGAAACTTCCCAGACGTGACGCCAAACGCGCGTTTGAGAGGATTCATTTTGAGTTGATATTTCCTTAGTCGATTAAATACGGTGCGCAAGTCCCGTAGATGATCCCCTCTTTTCTTTGTCTTAACAACTAAATCGTCAACATAACATTGCACAATTTTGTGGAGTATGTCATCAAAAATTCGTTGCATTGCCCGTTGATATGTTGTGCCGGTATTCTTGAGCCCAAAAGGCATCACCTTATAACAGTAGATCCCCTTTGGAGTTCGAAAAGCGGTGAGCTCTTCATCCTCGGGTGCCATTCGAATTTGGTTGTATCCTGATGAGCCACCCATGAATGATAATACTTCATGACCAATAGTCGCATCAACCATAAGTTCTGTATTTGGAAGTGGGAAGTCATCCTTTGGGCACGCTCTATTCAAGTCCCGAAAATCAACACAAACTTGAATTTGTCCATTCTTCTTTTTGATAGGGACAATGTTTGCAATCCACTTCGGGAATTGTACCTCCCGAATGAATCCTGCCTGCTCGAGTTTGTTAACTTCTACCTCAATTTGTGGGAGGAGTTTCGGTCGAAAGCGTCGTTGGGCTTGCTTAATTGGGCGCGCTCCTTGCTTTATTGCTAACCGGTGAACTGCAATCGTTGGGTCTAAACCTGGCATCTCCTTGTATGTCCAAGCAAACACATCTTTGTACTCCATTAAAAGCTCAAAGTATTTGCTTTCTTCCTCCGGTGTCAAAAGCAAACTCATGTAGATTGGGCGAAGTTCCTCGCCAGTCCCTAAGTTTAATTCTTTGAGCTTATCTACAGTCGCTTGCCTCCCGTCTTCTATTGCCCGAGGAGCTTCATTTGGTTCATCGTCTTATGCATCTGATTCAGAATCAGTTTTCGCTGTCACATGGCAAGAAGGAAGGACTAGTGTCTCGTGATCATCCTCCCTATCATCAACTTGCTTCTCGAGCTCTCGTGTGTGCACAATAGTCCTCCGCTTTACTTTATGGGAGTTTCCTGTACTAACTTCTACAATCAACTCACGTTTCATGCGCGAAGGGATAAGGCTGTAAGCTTCGGTGCCCTTTCTCTTTTGTAGGCCACTTTTCTCCTCCTTGGGTTGTGGAGTGTCAGTTGAGCTACTCGTAGACCCAAGCCTATCAAATGCCGACCTACATGTACATGAGGTTCCTTCTTTCGTAGGGAGAGAGATGCTTAATCTATTAAATATTGACTCTCGAGGAGCAGCTGTTCCTAGACGATCAAATACAGAAGATCTTGACACAGGCTTCGGCTTCCCCTCCTCCTCAACTTCAAAGGTGATGTGTTGTGATGTCGCCTTTTTTCCTTTCCCTTTGGCCGAGATTCGAACTGGCTCTTGTGATGAATACCCCAGCCTGGTTCTAGGAATCTCAATTACATAACCTTGTTGCTTCAGTTTGCTTTGGGTCGAGTTAAGCCCATGTGACTTTTCTTCCACTTAATCTGAATAAAGTTGTCCCAATTGCGGAGGATTTTGGAAATCATAGCCTGATTTCACTAAAAGTGTATACGCTTTAGGGTCGAAACCCTCTTCTGTCCTTCTGACAGGTAATGAATCTTCTTTAACAAGGTTACGTGTGGCTCTAGTGAAACCTTTGAGTGGGGGTTTTGTGGACGCCACTTGGCCTAACTTCGGTAATGGTAAGGTGAAATCACTTTTAAGGATAGCGATATCTTCCTCTTGAACAAACTTTTCGCATTTATCCTTAGTCTCCATTGTCAACCCGAAAGGGGATTGCCCTTCCTTTCGTTTAGACGTGGGCACATATCGTAAGACCATGGGTGCCTCTTTCTTCTCTTTACGAAGCTTCTGTCTTACTTCAGATTTAGGTTTTGGACCTTTCGTGAGGGGCTCACCTCCTTCCTTTACGTTTTGCCTCCTTCTTTTCTGTAGACTCTTCTTGTGGTGCATCGGAAGTTGTGTCGCAATCCAAGTAAAACTTGGCATCTACAAAGTGAGATTCTGCCGCTGTAAATGGTTGCAAATCTGCTGTCACCACCTTTATTTGCTTTCCATCGCAATACTTGAAGCATTGATGTAACGTAGAAGGTACAACACCATTCCTATGAATCCATGGTCGTCCTAACAACAAGTTATAAGAAGTCTTCGAATTGATCACATGGAAGAGAGGTCTTGCTTTCAATTCATCAATAGTCACATCTAACCGAATCATGTCGATTGCCCTTTGACCTTCTTGGTTGAAGCCCTAGATGACAAGTCAACTTTGGAATAACTCTTCTATGGGTATGCCTAGGTGTCTCATTGTTCCTTTGGGCCTTATGTTGACGGTAGACCCATCGTCTATGAGGATGCAGCTTACTTTTTCCCCTCGTGTGTAACCTGAGACAAAATGTGGTCGATTGTGTGGTTTGGAGCCCAATAAGAGATCCTTATCGGTGAACGTCATCTTGTCGCGACAGTGAGCACATAAAGCAACTACTTCTTTTGAGGCATGGATTTCACTTTCCTCTTGCTTGGTTACTTTGGTTTCTTCAAGGCTCACCTTTTCCTCCTTTTCTATAAGGTATTCTTGATCATCATCATCATGGTAAGAGACCATGTAGTGGTTGTCATTAGGCTCTCTGTAAGAAAGCCTTTAGGGAAAAACTTATGTAGCATGATTGACGGGGGGCCCTCCTTTTGCAATAACTCATTCGAACGAGCTCCCTTTCTTTGTTTCTTCAGACCATTTGGTCCCTTCCCCTTGAGAGCAACTTTTGAATCACTTGCTTGGAGTTCCCTTTTCTTGTAAAGATCATGGGGCTTTGGGTTACGTTGCTTTCAAAATCTCTTATAGGTCACAAAAGTCCAACCCTCTTCGTCACCCACCAATTTGTCGTCAACTTTATCATTATCTTGAGGGTTGAGGCATGACATACGCATAGGCTCAAGTGTTCTGAATTGGATGTGCTTGTAATATGCCATTGATGTTGATGGCAAGGTGGACCGCACTTCCATTAGAGTTGGTGACTTTACAGAAATTGGAGATTCAACAACGAACGTGGCATGATTCGCCTTAGCAGTTTCATCTAGGTCTAACAGAATCTTACCCTCCTTTGCAAGCCTTAGGATAAGGTCTTTCAGAATAAAACATTTTTGCACAGGATGGCTTACAACTTGATGATATACGCAGTATTTTGGGTCGTTAGTACATCCCATTTCCTACGGACGCTTGCATTCTGGAAGCTTGATCACATTCTTCTCTAATAAGCCCTCGAGCATGCCTTGAACGTCAGCATCTGGAAACGGGTACGTCTTTTCTTCCATCTCCTTCAAAGTCAATCGATGCTTCTCTCGCTCTTGCATTAGACTGGCCCTTTTCTCCGTTCTCTTATTCTCTTTACTGGAGATCTTCATAGGCTCCACAGCAATGGCCATAGATTCCTTAAACATGGATCTAGAAAACTTATCCCCCCTCCTGATATCTTTCTTCTCTTTACGTTGTTGGTCAACAAGTAAGCCCTTTTTTCCATGACTAGACAGGCTAAGCTCCATGTCATGGGCTCGGGTAGCAAGCTTTTCAAAGATGTGAGGTTTGATTCCTTGGAGGATCTAAAGCAACCCCCAGTGCATACCTTGGATGCACATCGCCACTCCTGTAGACTCAGAAAGGCGATCTTTGCAGTCGAGGCTTAACGAGCGCTAATGATTGATGTAGTCTACCACTAGTTCATCTTTCCATTGCTTCGTGTTGGTTAATTTCAGCATGCTTATGGTACATCGGGTACTGTAGAAACGATTCAAGAATTCCTTTTCCATTTGCTCCCAACTATCAATGGACTCAGGTTCAAGATCTGTGTACCAATCAAAGGCATTTCCTCGAAGAGTACGCACGAATTGCTTCGTGAGCAAGTCCCCATCAGTACCAGCGTTATTGCAAGTCTCGATGAAATGAGCAATATGTTGCTTCGGATTCCCTTTCCCATCGAACTATTGAAACTTAGGAGGTTGGTAACCCGCAGGCATTTGTAAAATGTCAATCCTCTTGGTGTATGGTTTTGAATACATCAAAGAGCTTTGTGGTGCCCCACCGTATTGAGCTTGAATGGTGTTCGTTATCATGTCCTGTAATTGCTGGACTGATAGAGATGAAATTGAGGTAGAGCTCCCTTGTGGACCACCAGCCTTCTTTGGAGAAGATGTGTGAGCATCTTGGGATGTATTCTGATGCGTGTGAGAATGGCCTCTGCTAAACTCCCCTTGATTCTGAACCTCGAGCTTGTTCATAAGCGTGGCGATTTGAAGTTCTTTCTCCTCCACAGTCTTGGTAAGCTTAGCTATAGCATGTCCCATTTCAACAATCTTTTCGCCAATGGTGGCAGTCTCCGTCATCATGGCTGCCATAGCTATTGTACGAGAAGAATTTTCTGAGAAGATAGATGAAGTGACTTCTCGGGGAGATCATTGGGAAGAACTTGACTGTGAAGCATTACTTGACCCAGCATCTGATGCAGAATAGTGATATTCGCTCTCGATTGATAAGTCCTCTGGAACGAATGTTGAATCTCCCTTCCTAGAGGAAGTGTGCTTGCTTGTCCTCAAAGTGCTCAAGGAGATGACAGTCTTTGGCTGGGCTGGGGCACTTATGAGTTTCGTTACAAGAGCTTTTCCCTCGACTTCTTGTGATGTGAGGAGCCTCATTGCCTTAGCTTTGTTTCGAGTCATGGGACCTATGGAAGTACTGCTGCTTGTTGACCCCCCAATGCTTTTGGTAGCATTCTTGGAAATCTGAGACTTCTTCGAGGCCATTGAACTAGGTGGATTGGAGACTTGAAGATTTCTAGGATGGAGAAAGAGATGAGAGGCAGAGATCGTCCCACTGGGCGTGCCAGAAATTTGTACACACAATTTTCGTAAAAGATAAATCACACGATCATGAAATAGTGTAACAAATAATCAATTTGTATTTGATTTGTATATATGTGAGTACAATTCTCTGTATGACTCTTTACAATGAAAGAATACAATAAAACTCCTCTGATTCGATCTCCAAGTAACTTTACGATTCGAAGGGCTATGAACCTTGATCTTGAATCGTACTTTGATGTCTCTAAGCTGGATGTGTAATTGGATGTACTTGAGTTTTGATTTGAAGTTGAGGGCCGTTGGCTTGATCTCGAACTTAATTGAAGGAAAATCTCTACTTTGATTTGAAGAAGTAGAAATGAGCCTTGATTTTGAGGGAGCAAGGGTGCTCTTTTGGACTTAGAGATGACTTTCTATTTTGGCAGGGTGTCAGTAGGGTTTTTCTCTCTAACTTTCTGTCCCCTTTCTCATATGAGAAGCCCCTATTTATAGGCAACTCATTCGTATTTAATTTGGAATTTTCTCTCAGCATTTATTAAGAGCTAATTATGGATTTAATTTAGTCTCCCATTTAATAAGAACTTTCCATATAGGTCTTTTCTTCTGACATCGCCATATGGATTTCTTATTTAATGTTGCCACATGGCTTGATTTCATTTGTTGATCATCCACCTCATCAATTGGAGATTAATTTGATCACAAATATTTTATCATGAACAATCGGACGGCTGTGAATACATCATAAAATTTAAATGTCTATAGTAAGTTCTGTCCATTTCCCACTGTGAGGTGATCTTGACCTCCATATGGCTGAGCAAAGCTGAGTTGATTGAGGTTAGCAGTCACATGATCAGTGGCTGCACTGTCTGCAAGCCAAGGCTGCTCCTGTGCAAGGCAAGCATTGGATGCTGTGGCCATGGCAGCAAGTTTGGTTGGTGGATGCTTGCCTTGATAGGCATAGTCCATCCTATGGTAACAATCTATAGCTGTATGACTAAGTTTGTTATAGATTTGGCACATAGGCCTGTTTGATCTTGGAGCAGATGAGCTTGAACTTGATTGATGTGATTGGAAGGGAGTGAAGTGATTATAATGAGGTGAGTGATTACTTGCACCTCTTCCTCCTCTTCCACTTCTATTATTATAACTTCCTTTGCCTCTCCCTCTATTATTCTGATTGAAATTACCACCTGACTGATTGAAATTACCACCTGGCCTTGGAGTAGCAGTAGCTACCATTGCAAAGATTGAATCTTTAGCTTTTAACCCTTCATTTAAGGATTCCTCTTCACCATTGAGCATAGTTGACAACTCATCAAAGCTTAACGGTGTGCTTCTGGTCCTTATTGCTGACTTGAAAGCATTGTAGTCCTTTAGCAAACCCTTGAGTGTTATATGGAGCAACTCCTCATCATCTAAAATTACTCCAACGGCTAGTAGCTTATCCCTCACAACTTTGATTTTCCTCAGATAAGCATCAATAGAATCTGCACCCTTCTTAAGATTATGAAGCTCTCCTTTTAGGTTCATCACATGAGACCTAGAGATTGAGGAAAACCTGTTCTCCAGAACCTTCCAAACTTCCAATGCAGTAGTACATCCAACAGTGAGAGACAAAATTGATGGTGAGAGAGTGGAGCTGATGAAGGTTAGTAAGGCCTTCTCCTTAGACCTCCAGAGTATATATTCTGGATTCACAATTGCAGTGTAAGCTCCACTAAGATCCTTAAGAAATTTCTCTAGAACCATTTGTGATTCTTCAAGCAATTCATACAGAGAATAAGTTTCTAGAATCATTGTAATTTGATGTTTCCACATGATATAGTTGGTATTATCCAACTTGACTGTCATCATGTTTGGCATGTTTGAAAGAAGAAGTGGTCGATTCATCACATTCATTGAAGAATTAGCAAATGTTGATGAGCTTGCACCTGTGGAAGAAGATGATGCAGTTGTTGAGTTTGTGGCTGCCATTGTTGAATTCTGTACAGGAATCTCAAGCTCTGATACCATGAAGATTTTCCTAAAGGATTGAAAATACAATCTCAGTGTTCAAATGTGATTGAATAGAGATCAAGATCTATTTGTGTGAAGAGAAAATTTGAGAGAAAAGAAAAGAGTAACAAAGAGAGAGAGAGACAGAGTGAGAGAAACTTAATTTTCTTCCTTAATGAATAAACTGAGTACAATCATATATATAATGCAACCTGCCTAGGAGATTGAATAACAAAATTAATCCAAACTATACGGATCAATTTCGTGAAATTAGGAAAGATAACTAACTCCCTAACTGACAGAAGCTTCGCGCCAATACATCTGAATTCAGCTCAACTCTAGACAACTTCGTTCTACCTTCTGAAGCTTAAATATCAAATACATAAAAACAGTGCGTTCTTGCTTTAGTGAAATGGTGCATTGCACCTATATTCAAAACCAACGGTCATCCCCAAATTCAGTCATCTTCAACCTTACGCCTACTGTGCAATCAAACCAGGACTGAGTACAAATCAACCATTTGCAATTTGTTTTAACTTCTCTGAAGTAGAAACGCCATGATCACTAACAATTACCAGCTGGTGTAAAATGTCCGTAGCTGAAGTAACTGGCATATATATGTAATAAATTGCATAATGTCTTTTTTGTGGATATTTTCCTCAAGAATGGCTGTATAGGTTCGATATTGTTCACGTTAAAATTAAGACTATGGACAGTGTCTTTCAGTTTTAGGTACCACATCATGCGTATTATGTCTTTTTTTGTGGTATTATTTTTTCACAAAAAAACGGTGACAGTCTGTTTCTTGTGCTGTCGTTGCCCGTGTAATCTTGGCATGTCCCAAGCAACGAACTTTTGAACAGATATTTTCTACATAGAAACAATATTTTCCACGTATGAAATAGTCTGTTTCTTCCTTTGTTGCATGGGCATATTCCAAAGATTGAATTCCTATGGCCTAGGAATCCATGTATCCGAGGTTCTATATATAATAGACACCAAGACCAACATCAAACACAGCCTAAAAAGCTATCTTAATTTGTGAGGATGATACTTCCCTTATTCTTCATCTCTTGTCTCCTCCTTTCCTCCAGCAGTAGCTCCCATGCTGCTGTACAAGACTTCTGTGTAGGTGACCTCACAGCTCCTCAAGGCCCTGCAGGCTACTCTTGCAAGAACCCTTCAACTGTCACAGTGAATGATTTTGTTTACTCTGCCCTAGGTATTGCCGGTAACACCTCAAATCTTATTAAAGCCGCAGTGACACCAGCATTCGCCGCACAATTTCCTGGTGTCAATGGCCTTGGAATTTCTTCTGCTCGTATAGACTTGGCTCCTGGCGGAGTTGTGCCATTTCATACACATCCTGGAGGTTCCGAAATCTTAATTGTTTTACAAGGAACAATCTCTGCCGGGTTTGTTTCCTCAGCTAACACTGTTTACTTTAAAACCCTGAAGGTGGCTGAAATTATGGTTTTCCCTCAAGGATTACTTCACTTCCAAGTAAATGCCGGAAACACTGTCGCCCAAGCATATGTTAGCTTTAGTAGTTCAAGCCCAGGTCTCCAACTTCTGGACTATGCTTTGTTTGGAAACAATTTACCTACCGAATTGATAGCAGCAACTACTTTCCTTGACTCTGCTCAGATTAAGAAGCTTAAAGCTGTTCTTGGCGGCACTGGTTAAGGTCTTCATGTGTAGTTCATCAACCAATAAAAATGTTTCCAGAGATTCTCTTGCTTAATATTATTTTGGTTTGTGTCTTCGTGATTGAGCCTGTAAGAGTAGGATTCTTCAAAGTCTCTGGCAGTCTATAGCTAGCTAGGTTTATTAATAAAAATAAGTGTTGTCTAGTGAGTGGTTTTTGTGTTGCTTTTGGAACTTTGATTGTACGCTTTTTAATGAGTGCATGTATGAATAGTGCGCAATATTCTGTTGAAGGCAAATGCCTATGCCTATGCTTTCGACGAAGCAAGATGAATAAATTAATGCTTGATCTTTATTTTGTGTGTTCTAAATGGGATATAGACTTATCCAACAAGCTCTCTCAGATAATAGGTGGCAAATTCTACAGGAGGAGACCATCAAATCATCATTTATATATGTGGAATTGCATTTTAAATTATCCACCATCAAATTCGATAACCTTATCAACTATTTTGTGTGGTATAAAGTTCTTGATGGGTCACGTATGCCAAGACTAGAGTCATTCTCTTGTACCTTTTTATTTAGATTCAGAAGTTCTGCTTCAAGTACTGGGTCAAGAGTTGAGCAGTGACAAAAGCCTATCATGATTAATTTAATCACATTGTCACAACCCAATCTACTCTAAACTCTTTCAAGGTATCCCCATTAGGAGCATGTCGACATCAACAGACAACCCAACTGGTCCACATGAAAAGTCAGTGGCAGCTCCACACCTAAGCTTGACCACCTGACTTGCAAAAAAATCTATATTTATATTTGCAAAAAAAAAAAAAAAAAAAAATTAAATGCTAAATTAATTTATTGTGATCGTCCTAATAAAAATGTTAAATACCTTAATTTGAAAATCAAAAGAATTTGGATAAAATAAAAATAAGAGTAATATTACTTCCACAACATTTTTATAATCATTTCACAAGAAATCCTATGTAGTAAGTTGTTACTAATTCTAATTTAGGCTCAATATTAACATCACTGAAAGCTCGAAAATGTGTTGAAAACACAAGAGCTATTTAGACTCCCAAATTAAAGTTACGGCTCGATACATTTTATACTAACTTAATACTAAGTGCGGAATAGTGTAAATGCGAGCGAATAAACAAATAAGCTGCTCTAATTCATAATCATAGCAACACAGCAGTAAAATGGAATGTAAAAGAGTATGAAAGAAAGATGCAAACACAAGATAACACGCTGATGTGTTATCGAAGAGGAAACCGAAGAACTCGGAGAAAAACCTCTCTGCCGCCCTCCAAGCGGTAATCGATCCACTAGATAATCAATTGGGATACATGGGTTAGTAAGAGACCCTCCAAGTCTAATCTACCCAATGTACCTAAGCCCTCCAAGCTCCTACTCCAACAAGGCTTCTCGGAACCGTGTCTTGTCTAGCTCTCCGGATCCCGCAACAAGCTCCATGTTGCATTTGCCATCCTTGACTTCTTCCAATACTTTCCAGCAGCACCAAAACCTCACTTGACACTCTGAAAGTGTGTGGTAAGTGTTTGGGCTATCAACCTCTCAATGATATGGAAATGGAGAGGTAGGGGTTGAGGAAATTCCACAAACAAATGTGTAGAGGATTGTGGGTATAACAATCTCTAACTCTCAAGGTGTTTGGCTAGGGTTTTCTCTCAGAAGCACTCCTCAACATTTGTGGATAATATGGGTATATATAGTGTGGGCACAGAAAGTGTGTATCAAATAGTACAGTCTGGCAGAATAGAATGTCTCGTGGGTGTCTCGCGGGAAGGCCTTACCCGCGAGATACTCGCGAAACATAGCTGTCACCATCTATCCTGACTCTTCGCATTACAGTCATGTGCAGGGCACATGGCTCACTTCGCGGGATGCTTAGTCGCGAGATACCCGCGAGAGCTCCTCAGTCTTCAGTTGCTTGAGTCTTCACACTCTCTCTCTCTCTATCACACAACCCTTTCAATCAAATCTCATAATAAATACAGGGTACAAAAGATTGAATAAAATTACAATCAAATTTGGCACAGAATAAAAGCCAACAAAACACATAGTTGTAAATCACAATTTTACAATCACTTTTACAATAATTTCACAAGAAATACTATGTAGTAAGTTGTTACTGATTCTAATTTAAGCTCAAATAACATCACTTTTAAATCTACCAATAATAACTTGTTGCATAAGATTTGTTGTGAAAATGTAACATTACTTCAAAAATAATTCTAGCCTCCCAAACATAATCCTTAACCCCTTAAAAAAAAACTTAAATAATAACAACAAAAATTAACCAAAAGAACAACAAAAATAACCCAAACAAAAACAAGACTAAACTAAATAACAACAAGTGTACAATTATTCAACAAAAAACCTATTAAGAAACAAAAATAAAATAAAAAATCTTTAATCATTCAAATTTGTAATTCATTCAACTCATTACATAAAAAAAAATCTATAATTTCATTTTTTTTTCTTCTTAAAAAATGGTACCAAGAGAAATAATGCCACTACAACAAACAAGACCTATGGTGACGAACACTTTTCATCATTAAATACACTTATTTCGTCACCTATGACATATGGTGACGAAACGTAATTCGTCATGTAATCTCAGTCACAGAAAGTCGTGCTGACAAAAAATTTTGTCACTAAATTGTTTGAATTTTTTTAATAAAAAGAATTATAGGTGACGAAAAAAATTTTGTCACCTAATATTTTCCTCACTAAACATTATGTTTAGAGACGAAATAAATTCGTCACAAATTATTTTTAATTTTTAATTCTTTTTATTTCACTATATTCTGTGACGAAATATTTCGTCACTAATTGTATTTTTGTATTTTTAATTTCCCAGTTTTAATGGATTCAATGACGAATTATTTCTTCACCAATTTTTGTGCATACTCAGAGTTCAACCTGTTGGTGACAAAACATTTTGTCACCAACTACATTAACCTGTTCTTTCCATTTAATTGTCATTACATTATACATTAACCTATTTATTTCCAATCACATTCATAAAGAACTCATTCATACAATCTTTTCCAACCACATTCAGAAATAAATCATCCATACAATTTAAAAAGTAAATAAAAATGTGTATTCTATTAAACCCATTAAAGTAAGTAGTTTACAAAATAATTACAACAATATATATAAATGAGATATGTCTCCCATACATTACAAAAACAAAAATGGGTTCAAGTAGCACCACAAAAAAATGTATTCTTGCCACCAATCTTTATCTGCACAAATATGAATAAAATACATCAATACCGTCAAGCACAAACATTAAATATGTTAATAATATAAGATATATTTTTAGCAATGTGTTAAAAGTAATAACACCCTTGCATATAAGTCACAAAAACTTATAAAGCAAAGATATATTTTCAAGTATTGTGTAATGCACACTTACACCTAGTTCTATAACCATGAGTCCTATTGGTGTGCCTAAGTTTGTACATGTTATATTGGACCAACAAGTTTCTCATCAAAAGCCATGTTGTAAGATCTATATCCGCTGCTTATAAAAACAAATGGACCCAATATGTTAAATATACCCAAGTTTTGAATTGGCTTAACTACCACATTGATAGGTTAAAAGGTTTCAGTCATGCTCCAACAATTTGATGCACTAAAGTCATCCAAAAAATTATGTCTAGGAAACATTCATACTCTAACACTATCATGCTAATCTGTTTGAGAAACACCTTTAGCAATGTGCTAAAAGTATTATGTCACCATTGCATAAGTCACCACAACTCAAAAAAGCTAAGTTGTATAAAGCAAATATATATTTTCAAGTATTATGTAATGAACACTTACGTCTAATTCTCTAACAATGAGTCATGTTAGTGTGCCTAAGTTTGTACATGTTATATTGGGCTTGAAGGTGGTGTTTGTGTAGCTCACTTATGGCCCCTAGAGGCCAAAGTCTTGTTCCAACCCACCCCCCCCCCCCCCCCCCCCAAAAACAAAAAAATAAGATAACTTTGTAATTCCTATTATTATGAAATGCTTTAATAAGCTCACAAGCTTCATGTATATTTGATTAGTGTCATAGAAAGTGTCATTAATATATGTTACACGTCATAATAATAAAATTTTATCATCAAACTAACCATCGATACATTCAAAGATTTCAATCATGCTCCAACAATTTGATGCACTAAAGGCATCCAACAATTTGATGCTTCACGTGTCTTTCTATCTACATCACAACCATTTTTACAAAATATTCACCCTATAAGAACCCATGTTGAACCAAATTCAATAATTATAGATTTTAAAAGAACTATAAAACTTATTAAAATGGTTTTTCCTATTTGTACAAACTCAAAAGTGAACCACACTTTTTATAACCAAAGTAAGTAAATTTGCATGCTCATGCAATCCTATAGATTGGATTTCCTAATAAAATATCATTCATAAGATGGTGTTGCATTACTGTGGATGATGGAACTGTCAAATGTGAGAAAAAAATAAGTGTACCACCAAATGTAACAAAAGTACATTCAGAACTAATGTTAATACTACCAAATATGATAATGGAACTGTCAAATGTGAAAAAAAAAATAGGGTACCACCGAATGTGACAAAAGTACAATTAGATGTGATGTTAATGCGACAATGGAACCATTAAATGTGAGAAAAAATAAAGGAACTACCAAATGTGACAAAAGTATAGTCACATGTGATGTTAGTACTGCACAATGTGATAATGAAACAATCAAATGTGAGAAAAAAAATAAAGAAACCATTGAATGTGACAAAAGTACAGTCACATGTGATGTTAGTACTATACAATATAAGGATGGAACTGTCAAATGTGAGAAAAAAAAATCACTTAATGTGACAAAAGTATTGTTAAATGTGATGTTGGAACTGTACAATGTGAGGATGAAACTATCAAATTTGAGAAAAAAATAAGGGAACCACCAAATGTGACAAAA
This sequence comes from Quercus aquifolioides, assembly GCA_019022515.1. Lineage (NCBI taxonomy): Eukaryota > Viridiplantae > Streptophyta > Magnoliopsida > Fagales > Fagaceae > Quercus > Quercus aquifolioides. Next base: position 46,649,703 of record CM032326.1, read on the forward strand.
GTACCGTCACATGTGATGTTAGTATTGCATAATATGAGGATGGAACCGTCAAATGTAATGAAAAAAATAAGGGAGCCATAAATGTGACAAAAATACTATCAAATGTGATGTTGAAATTGCACAATGTAATGATGAAACTATCAAATGTGAGAAAAAAAATAAGAGAATCACCAAATGTAACAAAAGAGCAGTCACATGTAATGTTAGAACTGTACAATGTAAAGATGAAATCGTCAAATGTGATATTTTGGTAACCTAGTATAGCAAGTTGTAAAAAAAGAAGTAACGAGTAGAATTACCCAGCATGAATATCATCCTTGTCTTTATCACCTTAAGTACGTATTCGTTCATAATTGTCTATAGCCATTTGAACTTACTAGTTTATTAGAGAAGAGAACACCTAAATTGAAATTTACAAACCGAATTAAAGAAAATTAAATTAGTTTTGTTGAGTCAAAGTATCAACCACAAAAAATAAATTTAAAATATAGCGCCAAATACGAATGTAAGTTATCTTTAACCAATGCAATGGAATTATTAACATTGTGACTTCATTCATAGAATTTTATTGACAAGCAATATCAGGTATACACGAATACCCAACAAAGCTCCAATCATATTATCCATAGAATTGCATTGATAAGCAATAGCAGCTATACAAAGTACAAACACTCGATCAAAGCACCAAACATAAAAAAGGAATTATTTTGGAGTTTTAGCTATTCCTAGGCACTAATACTGGGCACTTTAAATCAAATAGAGTACTGAAATAACAGTGAAGCATAAGGAAAAAGGTAAACAAAATTCCAAATCAAATAAGGAACTCATGATTTGTTTGGATATCATTTAAACACTTAGCATAGCAACTTTAAAAAATAAGAAAAATAAAAACACAAAATTAGAACGATGATAAGGAACAACTTACTAATGAAGCACCTTTTCAATTCCTTCTAGAACCTTGGATCTCCAGTCAAATCATGATATCATAGGTTCTAGCAGCTAAAAAATGTTCATAAGCTTGGATTTAAAAATAAGGACAAGGATCGCACACAAGTGTACATGAATTGCTGCAAACAGGATTAGGTGGCAACAATTCATAGTGACACTTGTCCTAGTATCATGTGAAACACACATGATTAGTTTTAGTTTGTATTGTCCGTTAAGTTGCGATGTTTCTCACTCTCTAAATGTCAAACATGCATATCCATATCTCTTTCTCTCTCTGAAACCATCACTCTCTCTCCTCTCTCTTTGAAATCTGTAAAGTTGTGATTTCACTACAAGAAATCTGGGTTTAGGCGGCGTTTTTTTTAGCGACGTTTTTAAATCCGCCACTATAAGTAGTATATTGTGACGTTTTTAAAAAACGCCGCTAAAGAGTCAGCCTTTCGCGACGTTTTTCTAAAAACGTCGCTGTAAGCCAAAACAATAGCAACGTTTCTTAAAACGCCGCAAAAAGTATAGTTTTAGAGGGGAATTTTTTGTTTTTAGCGACGTTTTTAAAAAAACGTCGTTATAGTTATTAAAGAATCCCGCTTCTAATCCAAAAATTTTTGGGAAAACCCGTAGAGACGTGTTTTGGAAACATATAGCGACGTTTTAAAAACGTCGCTATATGTTTCCCCCCCTTTTCCCAGTCAAAATCTCGCTGAGTGGGAAAGTTCCCACCTTTTTTCTTTTTTTTTTGTCCTTTTCCCACTCAAAATTTCACTAAGTGGGAAATTTTGGTTTCCTTTTGTCTTTTTCCCACTCAAAATTTGTCTAAGTGGGAAAGTTCCCACCGTTTTGTCCTTTTTTTCTTTTTTTGTCTCCTTTTCCTACACGTTTTTTCATTCCTTTTTCTTTCTTATCATTCTTTTTTTTCTCAGACAAACTTCCCTTCCTGCTTCTATATTCTCTCCCCCCACCCTTGCCAACCCACCAATTTACAAGCTCTTCCCTTTCTAGTCACCACCCACTGCTAGCACCATACCATTTTTCCTCTTTTATGGTATTCAAATTTCTTTAAAGTAAGTATTTGTGTTTTAGCTTTTGGGTTTGGTTTTTTCTTTAATGGGATATGGAACTTTTGTGCTAATTTTTGTTGTTTGCTTGTTTTGGTTGGATTTTGGTGCAGAAAACTCTTATTCAAATTTGGATTTTTGAGCAAAAAGACTTGAGCATCAAAGGCTAAATCATTGTAAGTTTATGTAAAAGTTTATAAATTTTGTATTTTTTTTTTCTACAATTTTTCTATAGTGTAGATTTTGAATTTTTCTATTGTACTTTGTTTTAATATTGTCATAGTTTGAGTGGTTGTTTTTTTTTTTTTTGGGTAGGTAGACAAGTGTTTTGTTCAATACAAGATACATGTATTGAATCTATGGTTAATGTGTTAGTGTGAACATTTGATATTGTGGAATATTGATGATAGGTATATTTGATCTATTATAAGTTTATTGCTGGCTTATGTTAGTTATTGTTGAATTTTAAGTAGGTTTACATAGCATTTTTAATATTTTTTTTTAAAAATAATGAACAGGTTTTGCGACGTTTTAAAAACGTCACTAAAAAGTAACAGGACAAATGCTTTAGCGACGTTTTTGAAACGTCGCTAAATGTATTTTCCTACATTATATACGAAAATGTTATATTATTTAGTAACGTTTTATAAAACGTCACTAAAAGTTTTTGAACGCCACTAAAAAGTCACATATAGCGACGTTTTTAGAAACGTCGCAATAGACCTATAGTGACCCCTTTATTGCGACGTTTTTGAGCGTCGCAAAAAAAACGTCGCTATAGACCATTTGTATCTATAGTGACGTTTTTTGGGTTTTTAGTGACGTTTTACAAACGTCGCTTAAACCCAGATTTCTTGTAGTGTTTACAACTATGTGTTTTGTTGGCTTTTATTCCGTGCCAAATTTGATTGTAATTACTATCAATTGTTTATACCCTGTATTTGTTGTGGGAATTGATGTAAGGGGTGTGTGATAGAGAGTGTGTGAAGACTCAAGCAAATTGGAAGCTGATGGAATCTCGCGGGTATGTCGCGACTAAGCTTCCCGCGAAGTGAGGCATGTGCCCTGCACATGCTGGAATGCGAAGAGTCAGGCCAGGTGGAGACAGCTGTCTCTCACGAGTATCTCGCGGGTAAGGCCTTCCCGCGAGACACCCGCGAGACATGCTGTTCTGTCAGCCTGTACTGACTGACTCACACATTTTGCACCTATCCTATATAAACCCCCATTACCCACAAATGTTGAGGAATGCTTCAGAGAGAAAACCCTAGCCAAACACATTTGCAATTAGAGATTGTCATCCCCACCTTTCTCTATACACTTGCTTGTGGTATCTCCTCAACCCTTCCCTCTCCATTTCCACACCATTGAGAGGTTGATAGCCCAAACACTTACCACACCTTTTGAGAGTGTTGAGTGACGTTTTGGTGCTGCTGGGAAGCATTGGAAGAAGCCAAGGATGGCAGATGCAACATGGAGCTTGTTGCGGGATCCGGAGAACTAAGACAAGACACGGTTCCGAGAAGCCTTGTTGGAGTAGGAGCTTGGAGGGCTTAGGTACATCGGGTAGATTAGGCTTGGAGGGTCTCTTGCTTACTCATGTATCCCAACTGATTGTCTAGTGGATCGATTTCCGCTTGGAGGGCGGCGGAGAGGTTTTTCGCCGAGTTCTTCGGTTTCCTCTTCGAGAACACGTCTCGGTGTTTTCTGTGTTTGCATCTTTCTTCCCTACTCTTGTTTTATTCCATTATACTGCTGTGTTGTTTAGTTTATGGATTAGAGTAGCTTTATTGTTCATCCGCTCGCTTTTACACTATTCCGCACTTTGTATTAAAGTTGTGTAAAATCAACCAAGCCGTAATTTTGATTTGGGGGTCTAAACAGCTCTTGTGTTTTCAACACGTTTTCGAGCTTTCAAAATCATCATACTCCCTCTCCATCTTTCTTCCTCACTCTTCCTCCTTTTTCGTTCTGATCTATGCACAGTGAGGATTTTAAAATCACTCTCTTCTTTACCCATCAAGCCATCAGGATCCATTTTCTCTCTTCTTCACCTCCTTCGTCCATCCCTTCTCTCTCTTTGCCATCTCACACATTTAAAAAAAAAAGAAAAAAAAAAGCCATCTCAGGCATTAAAACTAGCCAAAGATAAATCTGCCTTCATCTCAAGAAGCTTTGAATTAGTTTCATTCATCAAAAAGTACATTAATTTTAGTCTTGAATATTTTCTTTGCATCCAAACAGCAAGAATCCAAAATCCCAAAAAAAAAAAAAAATCCCCCATAAAACCCAATTGAACAAATTGTTCATAGTTGGTTCATGTAATGGCCTAGTTTGTCTGGTGGATGATGCTCCCAGTGGCGGCCATGTCATTTTTCTAATTCTCTAGAACCCTTCTATTTGTAAAGCCATATCCCTTCCAAGCTTTGTTGTTAATGTCCCAACTTCTTATAAGCCCATCTTGGGTTTGGCTATGACCTCATAACTGATGATTATAAATTAGTGAGACTTGTGTACCTTCAAGGTTGCGCACATAGCACCAAATCTAAACCCCAATTTCCAAAGATTTGCACATATTGGAGCCAAAATCATCACTGTGCATAGATCGGATCTAAATTTTTGGAGGATTCCTTGTTGCATGTTGGATCTTCGGTTTTAGGAGGGATTGGTAGCAAGATTTTTTTTTTTTATGGGTTTAGGTGGCTGTGGTTTCTGATGAGAGGAACGAAAAAGGAGGAAGAGTGAGGAAGAAAGATGTAGAGAGAGTCTGATGATTTCGAAGAGAAAGGAGAGAGAGTAATGGTTTCAGAGAGAGAGAGAGAGATATGGATATGCGTGTTTGACGTTTAGAGAGTAAGAAACGTTGCAACTTAACGGACAATACAGACTAAAACTGATCATGTGCATTTCACATGATACTAGGACAAGTGTCACCATGAATTGTTGCCACCTAACCCTATTTGTAGCAATTCCTGCACACTTGTGTGTAGCAAATCCTTATCCTAAAAATAATAATAATTAGAACAAAGTGATATACGTTTTATCGAAATTAAAAAAAAAAAAAATAACAGTGGCTATGAGGGTGGGAACAAAGATTATGTGGTAACTTTTTGTTTTGGGTAAATGTGGGTTACAAGGGATTAGATTTAAGAAGCTTTCTTTTTTTATTGTTAGATTTAATGCTTTCTAGGTGTCTTATATCTGTTTAAAAATGGGACGAATGAGAGAATTTTTTCAATGGGAGGTGAGCTAGACCCTATATTAATACTTTTTTGGTACAGTTACCAACTAGTAAGTGTGCGTTTGGCATCAACTTTAATTTTTTGTTGATTGCTTTTTACTGAAAGTGTACTATGATATATTTGTATTTTGAAAAAGGTGATGAAAAGTAAGATTTTAAAAAGTTGTGCATAAAAGTTAAAACCTAAAAGCTAACAAAATAAATTGGACCCAAATAAACACTAGATATATATATATCATACATGTGCAAGAACAATTTCTTCATGTAAGAACACTATATATATGTAAAAGCATTGACATCAACTATGCTATGCCAAATGTCATTTTAACACACCAAAACTTATTTTATCAATTTTAGAACACCATTTTACAATACACTTTATATCACATCTTCTATTTTAGCATTACATTACATTAAAATAATTTTAAAGAAAAAACTCAACTATATTAAAAAAATTAACAAAAAAAAAAAAAAACCAAACCAAACCCCAACACATATCCATCACCCCAAATCCTACCACCACCATCCATCACCCCCAAACCCTCCACCACTGCCATCGGAACCCATCTCTAAAGACACCAAAACCATCACAAAGCTCATCCCAAAACTAAAACACAAACACCATAAGAAAAACAAGAATAGAAAAACAAAAAGAAAATAAGAGAAATAGATAGAAGAGAGAGAAGAGAGAGAGGGTGGCGGCCACTAGTGGTGACTTTGCTGGTGTGCTCCATAGCCATTTTAACCCATAAACTATATCACAAATCCAAAACCACAGCACAACCTACAACCACCAATTTCAACCTCAAAAACAATTCCAACCACAAATAATCCTCGATCACAACCATAAATAATCCTAGCAAACCTCAACAAACCCCACCACTACAAAATACACTAATTTTAATCCAAAAAAAAAAAAAAACACTGACGATTAGGGCTGTCCACGAGTCGAGTCAGATCAGGTTTTGCCTAGACCTGCATCCAACCCATCCTAATCAAGTGGAGCAGATCTCAACCCACCATTGATTGGAATGGTTGACATTGATTGTATTGGGTGGATTTGACCTTCAACAGGTGGCGATCAATTCAGTTGGATTTGTAGATCTAAAAAAGGCTAAAATCCAGCAAGTTAATGGTAGAAATCAATGAAAATCTAGTGATATTTCCACTGGATCTAGCAAAATCTCCCTAGATTTGGCGAAATTTTGCCAAATCTGGTGGAGATCTCATCAGATCTAGTTGAGATCTAGCCAACTCTACTTTCTCTCTCTCTCCCCTCATAGATCTCTAAGTTCTTCTCTCAAGATTAGATCGCACTCTCTTGTATCTCACTCTCTTTGTAATTGGATTTATATGAACCTTGTCAAGCAAATATCATCCAAACCAAACTTGCTTTCAAACCAACTTTTTAGCTAGACCAAGTAATAGCCTCTCTTCATAATAGATTACATAAAAACTTTTGTTGAAACTAACATCAAAATTTCTTTCACCCAACATTTGCTTAGCGTAATCTATTCCGTTTGATTAAAAGAAAAATTAATAGGTTTGCAGGTTCGAAGTGTTTCTAGTTGTGAGTTTCATTTGGTTTGAGATGGGCTAGTTGTTATGTTTGCAAGGATAAACTCGTTTCCCTGTTCCCTGTTGCTTGTTCTGCATCCAGATTAAAAAAGTGATGAGGAAAAGTTAAAATTAAATTATACCAATTTTTTTAATTAGATTTAGTACTTATTTTAATTTTTTTAGAAGATTTTTTTAGGTTGTTGTTGAGGGCCGTTTTTTGTTGCACAACCATTTGTTGTTTGTTGGAGGGGTGACCTTGTTAGACCCGAATATGTTTGGGGAGTTGCATCTGGAACTTGACATTGGACCACATAGTCCAATGGCTTCCAGCGTATTTTTAGGCCTACTAAATAGGTACAGTCCAAAGTCTAAGAATCATGATAATGGTTGAATAAATAAATAATATGTGTTTGATATAATAGCTTTGATTAATAGTTGTAATAGTAGTTGAAATAAAGTAATATGTATTTAAAGGTGAAGTAATTATGTATTCAATAATGTAGATTTAGAGATATGGAAATGTAGTGACTTATTTTTGTATGGTTTATAGCTCCAGCTGTATAGCATCAGTGAGTTGATAATATTCCAGCAGAATGACTCCAGCGGTGGAGAGGCAGTTTGTCATGATAACTTCAAGATTGAAGGGGAAAAATGGGTGCAACTAGAGGGAGAGAGAGTATGTCCAATTGTGTGTAGAGGCTGGTTAAGTTTGTCCCTTTTATCATGCACTTAAATGAATTTCCCCCTTGGTAATGCTTTTTTAGTTATTAGTGAAGTTTATGAATAGTATTGCCTTCCATGAGAAGGACTTTTGTAAGATAGATTTGTGCCTTTCATGAGAAGGGCTTTAGTATGAGGTCTTTGTGCCTTCTAGGAGAAGGACTTTATGTATTAGAAGTCTATGCCTTCCTTGAGAAGGGCTTTAGTATTAGATGTTTATGCCTTCCATGAGAATGACTTTTAGTATGAGTGTTTGATATCTCTTGAGAAGTATGTGTTAGGATCAGTGCCCTTAAATCCTATTGTATGATGCTATGTATGATATTAAGTTTGACATTGTGTATGACATTATTTATAACTTAATATTGTGTTTAATGAATTTGTTTTATTATTATCTGAAATAATGGTAACATGAATATTCAGACATTATCATTTAGTCCATGAGATGCATAGTATGTGATTTATGTGATTTAGTCACAGAAGATATAAGTCACAAGTTCTTTGTAAACTCAGAATTATAGTTCGTAGTCGGTGATGAAATTGGGCATTTCATCTGCGAAGACTATAACATATCAACTATGATGATTTGTCTTGATCATGGAAGTGAAGACTTCTAGTTGATGTGTTAATATGTTTTAAGAGTTAAGACATATTGAACTGGACCGCTGTGAGATTTATTATTCTCCTAAGGACTGTCAAATGAATAATAAATCTCACGACTTATATTTGCATGAACTCTTAATCCTGAGAGAATAATGGACTTAATCATGAAGTGTAGGTTGCTTTGATATATCAGGAGTGAGATCTAAAGTAATGGTCAAAACCTCAGTATGTTGGGCAGCCACATTTAGTGTTGATGGAACATGTATTCTCAAGATGGAATTCATAGTCTCTTAACGGAGATATAAAGTATTCCCTTGAGATAAGTTTAATGAGTTTGTTATTCAGAGAGTTAGGCCTAACCACTTTAGTAAGACTAAAGTATATATTTATGGAATTGAATTTCATAAATATATGATGAATAACTTAAAAGGATTAAACCAGGTACTCAAGGATTAAGATGTAGTAATATACAAAGTGGCAGTCTACATTAATGACTTTGTATTACTATGAATATTTTATGAAGGGGTTGCATGTATAATAAAGTGTTGGGATATAATTTATAGATAAGGCTTAGAGTGCAACTATATTTATATAGTGGTATTAAATATAGTTAATGGTAACTTTGGACTTGTCAAGAGTTGACAGAAAAGCCCAAGGCCCATTGGAGCTAGTGTCTTATTGGTCCCTTTTGGTCCCACTCCAAGCCACACACTTAAGCCCAATTGGAAAGGCCCAAAAGGCCAGCCCAATTAGATAATTGGTTAGATACAAAGGGAAAAACGTACAGAATTTTCTGTGAGAGAAAAACAACATTGTAATGGTGTGGAAGTGAGTGTATGTCACTATCTAACCATCCCTTTATAACCAATTGAGAGTCCACACTTCTTGGGCATTAGTGGAATTGGAGTGAAGATTAAAAGTATTCCTAAGTGCTTCAATCTTCGGTTTTGAAATTCACCGCTTCAAGGTACGCTCTCTTGTTCTCAAATTCTGAAATTTACTTAACACATGTTGTCAACTTTGAATGATGTAGATCCGTTATTTTTTCGTTGCATTCACATTTATATTCATCAAATGGTATTAGAGCGGTCATCAATTTCGAATTGTATAACATGTTTTGTGAATTTTAGAATTAGAGGTGATAGTTTCATATTGTTAGAAGATTATGTTTTAATTTTCTGCATATTGTTGAAACTATGATTTGATGAAAATTGAAATTGATGTTATGATGTTGTTTAAATTTAAATTTAAGTACGTTAAATTGAATTTTAAAGCTATAGCATCAATAGAATTCAGTTCTGACATCAATCACTGTCTGTAATGTTCATATGTTGAATGTTTGTTCATGAAACACGAAGAAAACTGCCTTAGAAAATTTCTGGAAATTTGAGTTTCGCGATTTTCGATCGATCGAAAATCACTTTCGATCGATCAAGTGAGACAGTGATCAGACTTTTTAAATAGATTGATTTTCGATTGCTAGTCGATTGATCGAATCTGTTTTTCGATCAATCGAGAGGCAATCAAGTATCAATCGAACAAGTCAGAAGGTCAAGTTCGAATTTTTTAATTTTTTCGATCAATCGAGGGGCACATTCGATCAATCGAAAGAAATAAAATCAGAAAATTTTCTAAGTGTTTTCACATGTAAAAGTACTAAGACTATGTGTAATTAGATTATGCATGTTTCAAAATTAAAAACCTTTATTTTAAAACATCTAGTGGGAGAGAGATACAAGGGTTGCATCTCACGGCCTCCATTGTTGGTTTAAAGTAGTGTGATTAAGCACCTCGCCTTGGCGTATGTGCCTTGCTCCCTTCGGAGGGTGTTTTTGATTCATGGTACTACAGGTTAAACTTCTTAAAGATAGATGAAATGCGTTTTTACATTGAGAACGACCACGCTTCCGTGGAGCTACTTGGTTATTCACATTGATTCTAGGCAATGGTGTACACTAGACTAAGTGTAATGTTAACCTCCCTTCGGAGCTATGTCATTATTACTTAGAGGCTAAAGGGAAAATGACAAATTATTTTTGTTTGGTAAGAGTTACCATGATAGCATTAATAATAAGAATGTTTCTCGCCTAATCATAGTGATTGGTATGACCTCGCTTCCGAGGAATATTAATTGCAGGATTGTGTTGTCGTTGCATATATTATATTATGGTTTTATTAAGGTTCCATACTATATGTTTATATGCTAAATAGATAATGTCCAGTTTATTGATTATATTCATGTTTATTATTTTCAGATTTAGAACATGGCATCATTTAGCCCACTTGTTACTATTCTTAATCAAAACAAACTGACTGGATCCAACTATGTTGATTGGAAAAGAAATTTGGACATTGTTCTTACTGCTGAAGAGCATAAGTATGTACTTACTAAACCATGTCCTAGCTTTCCTTCATTAGATGCTCCTCCTGAGGAAAAACAACGATATGATCGTTGGCAGAAATCTAATGAAATGGCCAAGTGCTACATCCTAGCATCTATCTCAAATGTTCTACAACATCAAATGCAAGATGTAGAACTAGCTTCAAACATCATGCTAAGTCTGAAGGAGATGTTTGGTGAGCAAGGCCGTTCTGCAAGGCAAGAGACCATGAGACAAATTTATAATACCAAAATGGCTGAAGGCACTTCAGTGAGGGAGCATTGTCTTACAATGATCTCTAATCTAAATACATTGGAAGTTTTAGGTGCCGATATTGATGGAGAATCCCAAGTGGATATGATACTCCAGTCGCTACCAGAATCATTCAAGGAATTCAAACTTAACTATAATATGAACAAAAAGATTTATACCTTGTCTGAATTAATGAATGAATTAGTAGCGGCAGAAGGCATTCTTGGTACTTCCAATGTTGAAGCCAATGTTGGTGAAGCTTCTACTTCTCAACCTAGGTCGAAAGGCAAGGGTAAGAAGAAAAAGAAGAAGGACTTCACCAAGCAAGAGGGTAAACAAATTGTCTTAGGGGTTGCTGATAAAGGAAAGAAGATCAAAGGAAAGTGTTTCCATTGTGGTGAGAAAGGACATTGGAAGAGAAATTGTCCAATATTTAAGGCTGCCAAGAACAAAGGTATGATTAATACATTCCTTCTTGAAATATGTTTGGTACAGAATCCCACGGATTCCTGGTGTGTGGATTCAGGTTGTACTAATCATATATGCAATTCCTTGCAGGGGTTCCAGGAGACCAGAAAGCTTAAAGAATGAGAGTTGTTTCTTACTTTGGCTGATGGGAGCAGGATTCCGGTTGTAGCTGTTGGAGTGTTTAATTTATGTTTTAAGTCAAGAGTTTTAGTATTGAAAGACTGTTTGTATGTACCTAATGTTCGTAGGAATTTAATTTCTGCTACTTACTTAGGTAAACATGGATATTGTGTTATCCTGAAAGACAATGTTGTAATAAAGAAGGATAAAGTGTTTATCTGTTCTGGCAATATTGTGGATGGTCTTTATATTTTAACTCCTGATAAGCATGAATTATATAATTCTGAATTAGATAATAACTCTCATGTAAAATCATTAAAGAGAAAGTTTCCTTCTACTAGTGATGCATATCTTTGGCACTTGCGTTTGGGTCATATTAATTCAAATAGGATTCAAAGACTGATCAAAGATGGACTCTTAGAGCCCATGGACTTTGATGAATTTCCAGTTTGTGAATCTTGTTTGGAAGGTAAAATGACCAAACGACCTTTTAATACAAAAGGTAGAAGAGCTCAAGATTTGCTAGAGCTAGTGCATTCTGATGTATGTGGTCCTATGTCAATCCAAGCAAAAGGAGGTTATGAGTATTTCATCACTTTTACCGATGATTACTCAAGATATGGTTATGTGGACCTAATGAGACGGAAGTCCGAAGCCTTTGAAAAGTTCAAAAAGTTTAGGGCTGAAGTAGAGAATCAATTGGGTAAACGCATAAAAGCCATTCGATCTGATCGTGGTGGTGAATACCTTCTTGGGGTTTTCAAGGATTATTTAACTCAAAATGGGATTGTATCCCAATTGGGTGCACCTGGAACTCCACAACAGAATGGTGTAGCAGAAAGAAGGAATATGACTCTTTTAGAAATGATTAGGTCCATGATGAGTTACTCAACTTTACCGATTTCTTTTTGGGGTTATGCCTTAAATACAACAATACATCTTTTGAATTTAGTCCCATCAAAATCTATTCCCAAAACACCCATGGAATTGTGGAGTGGGCGTAAGCCTAGTATGAAATATCTCCACATTTGGGGTTGTCATGCACATGTGTTAAAAGGGAAGCCTGATAAATTGGAACCAAAATCAGAAGTGTGTTTGCTTGTAGGTTATCCAAAAGAAACTAGGGGTTATTTATTCTATAGTCATAAAGATAACAAAGTTTTTGTTAGTACAAATGCTAAATTCTTAGAATATGACTATATGAATAATTTTACTCCTAGAAGTAGAGTTGTGTTGGCTGAAATGAATGAACCTGTAAATGAACAACCAATGGATGAAACTAGGGATAATGTGGTTGTATTAGATACACCACAAGAGACTACTCATGAGATGTCTAGTACACAGGTGCCTCGTCGTAGTGGGAGAATTGTTCGGCCTCCTATAAGATTCATAGGTTTAGGAGAAACTTATGAAGCTATCTCAGAAGAGGCTGAATCGGACCCCTACACCTATGAAAAGGCAATGAATGATATAGATGCACATCATTGGGTCCAAGCTATGAAATCTAAATTAGATTCCATGTATTCCAATCAAGTTTGGGATCTTGTAGAGGCGCCTAACGGCATTAAACCTGTTGGTTGCAAATGGGTTTACAAGAGGAAGAGAGGGATAGATGGAAAGGTTGAAACCTTTAAAGCAAGGCTAGTGGCGAAAGGGTATACACAAAAAGAAGGTATTGATTATGATGAAACCTTTTCTCTAGTAGCAATGCTTAAATCTATCAGAATTCTCTTATCCATTGCTGCTCATTTTGATTATGAGATTTGGCAAATGGATGTCAAAACTGCATTTCTTAATGGCAATCTTGAAGAGGAAATCTATATGATGCAACCGAAAGGTTTCATAACTAAGAACCAAGAGCATATGGTATGCAAGTTGAAAAGGTCCATTTATGGACTTAAGCAAGCATCTAGGTCATGGAATATCATATTTGATCAAGCAATCAAGTCATTTGGTTTTGAGCAAAATCTTGATGAACCATGTGTGTACAAAAGACATCGAGATAAAGTAGTAATGTTCCTAGTACTTTATGTTGATGATATTCTACTAATTGGAAATGATGTAGGGGTAATGTCATCAGTAAAGGTTTGGTTGTCAAGCCAATTTGATATGAAAGACTTGGGTGAGGCTAACTTTATTCTAGGGATCAAGTTTTGGCGAGATCACAAGAATAAGATGTTAGGCTTATCACAAGCTGGATATATAGATAAGGTTCTAGAACGGTTTAGCATGCAAAACTCCAAGAAAGAATTACTTCCTTTCAGACATGGAGTTCCTCTGTCTGATGACCAAAGGCCTAAAACTCAAGAGGAAGAAGATATGATGAGACAAGTTCCTTATGCTTCTGCAGTGGGAAGTCTCAAGTATGCCATGCTTTGTACTAGACCAGATATCTGTTATTCAGTTGGCATGGTCAGCCGATATCAATCAAATCCAGGACCAAAACATTGGCAAGCTGTAAAGCATATTCTCAAGTATCTACGGAGAACAAGAGATTATATGCTTGTTTACCGAAGTGAGGATTTGATACCCATTGGCTATACAGATTCAGACTTTCAATCGGATCTAGATTTCAGAAAATCCACATCAGGATGTGTTTTTACCTTGGGAGGTGGAGCCATAAGTTGGCGGAGTATTAAGCAGTCTTGTATTGCAGACTCCATCATGGAGGCAGAATATGTTGCTGCTTGTGAGGCAGCAAAGGAAGCTGTATGGTTCAAGAAATTCCTTTCTGACCTTGGTGTAATGAGAATGGAGCAAGTTCCAATCACATTGTTTTGTGACAACAGTGGAGCAGTTGCACAATCTAAAGATCCAAGGAATCATAAGAAAGGAAAGCACATTGAGAGGAAGTACCATATCATTCGAGATATTGTTGCTCGTGGAGATGTGGTGGTAGCGAAGATTGAAAGTGCAAATAATCTAGCAGATCCATTTACTAAAGCCTTGCCTCAAAGGAATTTCGAGTCACATTTGGAGGGAATGAGAGTTAGATTAGTGCACAATAGTCTTTAGGGCAAGTGGGAGATTGTTAGGATTAGTGCCCTTAAATCCTATTGTATGATGCTATGTATGATATTAAGTTTGACATTGTGTATGACATTATGTATGACTTAATATTGTGTTTAATGAATTTGTTTTATTATTATCTGAAATAATGGTAACATGAATATTCGGACATTATCATTTAGTCCATGAGATGCATAGTATGTGATTTATGTGATTTAGTCACAGAAGATATAAGTCACAAGTTCTTTGTAAACTCAGAATTATAGTTCGTAGTCGGTGATGAAATTGGGCATTTCATCTGCGAAGACTATAACATATCAACTACGATGATTTGTCTTAATCATGGAAGTTGAGACTTCTAGTTGATGTGTTGATATGTTTTAAGAGTTAAGACATATTGAACTGGACCGCTGTGAGATTTATTATTCTCCTAAGGACTGTCAAATGAATAATAAATCTCACGACTTATATTTGCATGAACTCTTAATCCTGAGAGAATAATGGACTTGATCATGAAGTGTAGGTTGCTTTGATATATCAGGAGTGAGATCTAAAGTAATGGTCAAAACCTCAGCATGTTGGGCAGCCACATTTAGTGTTGATGGAACATGTATTCTCAAGATGGAATTCATAGTCTCTTAACGGAGATATAAAGTATTCCCTTGAGATAAGTTTAATGAGTTTGTTATTCAGAGAGTTAGGCCTAACCACTTTAGTAAGACTAAAGTATATATTTATGGAATTGGATTTCATAAATATATGATGAATAACTTAAAAGGATTAAACTGGGTACTCAAGGATTAAGATGTAGTAATATACAAAGTGGCAGTCTACATTAATAACTTTGTATTACTATGAATATTTTATGAAGGGGTTGCATGTATAATAAAGTGTTGAGATATAATTTATAGATAAGGCCTACAGTGCAACTATATTTATATAGTGGTATTAAATATAGTTAATGGTAACTTTGGACTTGTCAAGAGTTGACAGAAAAGACCAAGGCCCATTAGAGCTAGTGTCTTATTGGTCCCTTTTGGTCCCACTCCAAGCCACACACTTAAGCCCAATTGGAAAGGCCCAAAAGGCCAGCCCAATTAGATAATTGGTTAGATACAAAGGGAAAAACGTACAGAATTTTCTGTGAGAGAAAAACAACATTGTAATGGTGTGAAAGTGAGTGTATGTCACTATCTAACCATCCCTTTATAACCAATTGAGAGTCCACACTTCTTGGGCGTTAGTGGAATTGGAGTGAAGATTAAAAGTATTCCTAAGTGCTTCAATCTTCGGTTTTGAAATTCACCGCTTCAAGGTACGCTCTCTTGTTCTCAAATTCTGAAATTTACTTAACGCATGTTGTCAACTTCGAATGATGTAGATCCGTTATTTTTCCGCTGCATTCATATTTATATTCATTAGTATGAAGATGGTAAATGATATAGATGTTTTGTGGGATGTAGTATTTGTAATATGTATGGGTAATAAGTATGGATACTTGGTAAGAGATGAGTTTATAATATATATGAGGAATATGTATGGATAATTTGTGAGAGATGTAATTTGTAAGATATATGAGAGATATGTATGGGTATTTTGTGAGATATGTACTTTGTAAGATGCATGAGAGATATGTAAGATGGTAAATGAATTATGTAAGAGCTGCTGGAAAAATTATAATGATGGCTTGTGTTGCTTTCGCAGAAAAGGGATTTTATAAGAGAAGTGGAGAAGAGTATTGAGATGCGTTTATGGGCAATAAAATAGTAGAATTTCAGAACGAGAGAGTGTGGGAGTAGAGTTTAGAGGAGTTGTGGTGTGTTGTATGTAATGGTCATGGTGTGTAATGTGTGTATAAGATTGTGTAAGAGAAATGGAAAAAGAGATGTTTAGAGATATGGACAACAAGGTAGATGTATTTTCCATGGTTATTGATTTCGTTCCGTTCTGGCTAGAACGGCCGGAAAATTTTGTACCAGTCACTTCACCGGCACGAAGCACTCCTTTGTTCCACCTCGGATTGAATTCCAGTCGATTCCGACCCGTTTTGTTCATTCCAGTCGATTTCGATAAGTTTCGCCTGGTATACCAATTCCAGATGGTATTGAAATCAAACCTGATCAACCCATCTTGTCACAACGCCAGTCACTTGAAGAAACACATCCCATCACAGCAGTCTTCTTTTTCTTCTTCTTCAGTTTTTTTGTGCGTTTCATCCTTTGCAACTCTTCTTTCTAATTCTTGTTGTGGCTATTTTCTACCTTGTTCAACTTTTTATTATGCTTAGTTTTGTTTTTTGTAATATTATTATTTTTAGTTTTGTGAGCATTCACATGACTAGCCTGACTAGTATTTGAAAGGGAAGCTTTAATTCAGCTTTTTATGTTGACTTGTTAGCCCCCTGCCCTCCTCCAATCCACGTTGTCATCTAGCTTTTTTATAAAAATAAATTTCAGCTTTTATTTTTCATCTTTCATTATTTATATCTTATAATATTCTAAAAAATTGTTAATATTAGTTTATTTAGGAAGCTGAAAAATGGGAAAAACTGAAAAAGCAGTCAATAGGAAGCTTCTTGGAAGCTCACTTGTGTACAATTACCCAAAATGTGAGTTTTATTTACAAAAAAAAAAAAAACCAAAAATAAATGTTTTTTTAAAATAATAATCCCACGTTTTAAATAGAAAACTATATTAAATTTATTATTTTATATAATAGTAATAATAATATATGAATATATATATTTTAGCTATAATTCCGAAACGGTTTTCGAAATTGACCGATACCGAAATATTTCATTCTAATGAACAAACCGAAATAGGTTCCGAAACGGTATTCATAACATTGGTATTTTCTAAATATGGAGACTGAGAGAATGAGCATAAGATGAGTAATGGTGTAGTAAGTGTATGGAATGGTGTGTCTTAGGCTTTAGCTTGATCATCTTTATATAGAGCCAAGTCTGAAACTAAATCAATTCAGTTGGAGGAAAGACCAACAAAAAATGAAAGGATTTTAGCAAGAAAAAGATAGTTTCTTTGGTTGGTTTTGGTATTTAGCCAAATAAGGAAATTCTATAATGTTAAGGCTATTGCTTGGAACTGAAGTAGATGAGGTCAGCTGGATGATGTTAGGCTGTTGGAGAGAATATTCAGAATTTATTTCTTGGATTTAGCTGAAAATAATAAGATCTCTTTTAAGGATATCTTGATGTTTTGGGTATAGTAGCTGGCTGTTGGGATTGAGCATTAAGGCTCCGCTTGGGAGGAGGGAATGGAATGGAATAGAAAGGAATAAAAAGAATAATTTTAGAATATTCTTCCCTTCTCTTGTTTGGGAGTTTTAATGGAGGGAATGGAAAGTCCATTCCCTTGTTTGGGAGTTTAAGTAGGAGGGAATGGAATGGGTAGGAGGGAACACTTATTCCTCTCTATTCCCTTAAAACCTCAAATTTTCATTCCCCCCGAAATTGGGAGGAATGGGAGGGAATGGAATTAGATTTAATTATTTTTTTACTAAAACTCCCAAAATACCCCTATATATTCAACCCTTTATTTTAAAATAGGGGTTTAATAGTAATATTGTCATAAAATGATTCCATTCCATTCCCTCCATGTTGCTCTCAAACAGGATTACTTACATTCCATTCCTTTCTATTCCTTTCCATTCCTTTATTTTAAAACATCCAATCAAGGTTACTTAATTCCATTCCATTCCATTCTTTTCCATTCATTTCTCTTACTTAAATACATTCCATTCCTTTATGATCATCTCATTCCATTCCATTCCATTCCCTTATGAACTCCCAAGCGGAGCCTAAGGCTTCGTTTAAGAGTTCATAAGAGAATGAAATGGAATAGAATGGAATGATCACAAGGGAATGGAAAGGAATGGAATGTATTTAAGAAAGGAAAATGAATGGAATGGAATTAAGTAATCTTGATTGGATGTTTTAAAATAAAGGAGTGGAAAGGATGGAAAGGAATAAAAATGAATGGAATGTAAGTAATCTTGTTTGGGAGTAATATAAAGAGAATGGAATGGAATCATTTTATGACAATATTACTATTAGACCCCTATTTTAAAATAAAGTGCTGAATATATAGGGGTATTTTGGGAGTTTAATAAAAAATTCATTAAATCTAATTTCATTCCCTCTCATTCCTCCCAATTTCTAGGGGAATAAAAAATTGAGGTTTTAAGGGAATAGAGAAAAATGAGTGGTCCCTCTTACTCATTCCATTCCCTACCACTTAGGCTCCGCTTGGAAGGAGGGAATTGAATGGAATGGAAATGAATAAAAAGAATCATTTTAGAATATTCTTCTATTCTCTTGTTTGGGAGTTTTAATGGAGAGAATGGAAAGTTCATTCCCTTGTTTGGGAGTTTAAGTGGGAGGGAATGGAATGGGTAGGAGGGAACACTCATTCCTCTCTATTCCCTTAAAACCTCAAATTTTCATTCCCCCCGAAATTGGGAGGAATGGGAGGGAATGAAATTAGATTTAATGATTTTTTTACTAAAACTCCTAAAATACCCTTATATATTTAACTCTTTATTTTAAAATAGGGGTCTAATAGTAATATTGTCATAAAATGATTTCATTCCATTCCCTCCATGTTGCTCCCAAACAGAATTACTTACATTCCATTCATTTTCATTCATTTCCATTCCTTTATTTTAAAACATCCAATCAAGGTTACTTAATTCCATTCCATTCCATTCCTTTCCCTTACTTAAATACATTCAATTCCATTCCATTCTTTTCCATTCCCTTATAATCATCTCATTCTATTTCATTCCTTTATAAACTCCCAAGCGGAGCCTTAAACTCCAAAATAAGAAAATAGACTTTCCATTCCCTCCATTAAAACTCCCAAACAAGGGAATGGAATAATATTCTAAAATTATTCTTTTTATTCAATTCCATCCTGGCAGGGGAATATTTGGTATGATCATGGTAGATGGCAACTGGATATAAAAGATATTATGAATATTTTATATTTGAAGATTAAAGATAGCCAATCAAATTTAACCATGTGTTTGAGTTGGATTTTAGTTAAAGATAGTATTATAGTTTATGTTGAATAATATGATTAGGTTTCCAAATTCGTATAGTAACAGCTAGAGATAAAAAATGAATAGTTATTTTGTCAGCATTTATATGGCTGGAGTTTTTGAGTATTTGTTATATGATGAGTATTATGTTTTAGTTAAAGAGCAATGAAGAGTTTTATCATTTTAAGTTTTTATGTGATAAGAGAAGCTTACCAAATATTACTTGTTACACACTGACTCGTTAGAGTTCAAGGAGTTGGAGAAGACATACTAAGCAACATGTTTCTTTTATCAACTTTAAACTACTAGAGCTTTATTGAACATACTTCTTGGCCCTCTAAACCACGACTTCTAAAGTTTCCCCAAAGAGACTCATGAATTTGGATCATGAGTTGAATATGAGATGATGTACCTTGGGCTATGTTGTCATTTTGTGTAAATCTGGGCTTTTGTTGGAGAAACTGCCTTCCATGAATATGAGAGAAGTAATATGGGCCGTGAGCTTTGATTCATTGCTTGAGCCTGATCTATATGTTGATGTTGATGATGTCGTGGGTTACGATCCCAATTGATGAAGAGGAAGTGTGGACCATGAATTCACCTCCTGAAGTAAGGATCTTGTGGGCCACGTGAGTCCAATCCATGTAGTTGGATAAAATATAAGTTTATTTTGGGCTTTAAAGGAGATTTACCCAAAATTCAATAATATGTTAATGTGGCGTGAGTTGCTAATGAAGTAATGTCATGTGGCGTGAAAAAAGAGTCCTTAACAGTTAATGATATGGCATAAGAAATCCGCGTGGTGTTATTTTATTTACCAACCATAAACATGTGGCAAGCTGATATGTCACTTAACAGACACATTATCATATTTTTAGCGGTGGGGCTAACAATGTAAACGAAATATAACTTTAGAGGGTAAAATTTAAAATTTGAAACTTTGGGGTGTAAAATTCAAATACTCAAACTTTAAAGGTACAGTTTGCATTTTAGTAATTATTTTTAGAGAAATACTATGTTCATAATATTTTCACAACAAATCCTAAATGGTAGGTTGTTATTGATTGTTATGAATAGGTAAAAAATAATTTAAGTTATTGATTCAAATTATAACCAATAACAACTTAAACACTTAGGGCACGTTTGGTAGACTGTAATAGATACTGTAATGTAATAGATATTCCTATGGCATAACTATTCGGTTGTTTGGTTATGTTTTTATTACAATGAATAGTTATTCCTTATGAATAGCTATTCTTCAAAATGAGGAATAATTATTCATTATCAAAAGTACTGAATATCTATTCTTTCACCTTATATAATAACTTTTTTTTAAAAATTTCTAAAAAGCCATTAGTTTCCATATCTTCAAAAGGAAAGAAATTAAACTTTCTTTGTTGTTGATTATTAGCTCTATTTTGAACATCCTAAAATAAGTGTATTTTAGGAAATTTGATTTAAAAATGATTTAATTACACATTATTTTTATACTCTACTAAATTGTGGATGCATATTCAGAATTCTATTTCTAAATGGTCACCAAACTAATGAATAGTAATACTTATTACATTCCAATTTAACGTATTCCTTGTAATACTTATTCCAATTCCCATGTAATAATCATTACAGTGTACCAAACGTGCCCTTATGATTTGTTTTAAAATTATTGTGTAAATGTTATAGACGTATCACCTATTTTTTTTATAGAGTATTTTTAATTTTTTTTTTATCTACTACTACTATTTTTATTTTTTATTTTTGAGAAGACGACTACTACTACTACTATTTGATCGCGAAGATATATAGAAATTTTGAATTTTCCAATATAAAAAGGCAAGTTGTAAAATTCAAACCAAAACCAAAGAAAAATTCAAAATTAATACAAAAAAGTTATCAGCGTCCCGCGCTGAGACCAGCTAGCGTAACAGCGGGTACCGCCTAATTTCCCATAAGCGCTTACCACGTCACAATCCATCTGGATCTCACCTATAATAATATGGCAACGTTGTGTTTTAAAATAGAACATCCTCATTTTGTGTGCCTCCATCAAGTCAGAGAAGAAAGAGCTCTGTGGACTGTGGTTGTTCTAGGGTTTAACAAAAAGAGACAAAGGCCATTTGCGCTCATTCTATGGTTTTACTTTTACAAACGCCTCTGTTGGACTCGGAGCTCTGATTCTATACCAAAACTATGGCTTTCTGGGGTAAGTTCCCCAAAAAAAGGAACTCTCTTTTTTAGAAAATCATTTGGTTAATAGTCTGGAAAGTTAACTACTTGTCACCTTTTGCAATGTATTCTCAATCCACATGTGTTATAACTTATAATCGTGTGTGTCTATATATATATATATTTATATTTTCAGGAGTTGAAGTAAAACCCGGGAATCCTTTCAAACATGAACATGATGACACAAAAGGACGCCTTCACTTATCAATGGTACTGTTTACAAGGCTGAGCTTGCCAATTTCTATTTAATCCTATGTATTGGTTTTGTATTCTGAATAGATTTTGAGGAAAAAGCTCCGGTTTTGATGTTTTTTTGTTGGTATTGGCTGCTTTTTGTAAAGAGTTTGAGTTTTATTGGAACTGGGTTTTGAAAATTTTGTTCATTTCGATTCATAAAAAAGGTATGGGATGTGTTTGATTTAAATCTTCTGTGCCGTGTGAGTTTTGAAGAGATTTTGAGGTTTCCTGAACTGGGTTTTGACTGTTATTGTGAATGATGATGTTTATTTGGGTTTCCTCAGGCAACACTGGGGCTTGGTACTGCCGAAGAAAGAAGTATACTTCAGTGCAATATAGGAAACAAGAGTCCTGTTTTTCTTTGCACTTTATATCCTGTGAATTCTGAGTCGCTGCAAGTGAATTTGGAATTCGAGGAGGCTGATGATGTCGTTTTCTCAGTGCTTGGTTCTCGGAGTATTTTCCTTTCTGGTTATTTTGTGAGCACTAGCCAGCAGTATCCTTTTGTTGGTTAGGACTTTGGTATTGATTATGACAAGACATTATGCTATTTTAACTTTTGTTATTAGTTAAAAAGTCTATGCACTTAATACCTGTTTGGTCATTGGGGAAAAGTGGGGAAAAAAAAAAGAATTTAGAATTACGGTTTGCTGTTTTATCCCCTAATTTGGAGCTGTTCATTTAATTATGCTTGGTAAGTTTGGATCAGTTTAGATGAGCTTTCCATCTTTTGGAGATAAAATCAACATAAAACATTAGGCTTGAAATCTGTGATTGAAACCCTACTTCCCACTTCCCTCTTCTCCACTATCTACTCATCTCCAAAAAAAAAAAAAAAAGTTACATAAATTCTCACCTTACTAGCAACCAATTTGGTGGTTTAAAGAGTTTATCGACTAGTTGCTTGAGAATTTGTTTTAGGGGTTTCCTTTACTTTTCCTTTACTGAAATGGCAAGAGAACCCTGTGGAGAAGATATTGCTGACACGGAAACAGATTTATCCGAGAATAGTGATGAAGACGAGTATGAGAATAGTTTTATTGACGATGATGAGCCAGAAGTCTATCCACCTTCTCCCATTTCCAATGATGAAAGTATGTTAAAAAAACACTTTATGAGGTTCATTTTTTTCCTCATGAGTTTTTCTTATACGAAATTTAGCCTATAACATTAGTTCTAATTTTTTGTCATTGGTGTAGATCACACCAGATGGAGGGGACTATGTATGTGTCATCTTTGATGTGGTAGTTTCTACGTTATCATTTTGATTGAAGTACTCACATCCCAAGTGTGAACAATTATTTGTTCTGCTAATACATGCATTGTGCATTTGTGCTGCATGATAGAATTGGTTTTTTAGTGGACTTGGGTTAGTTCCAATATTGAACCTTTTTCTTTAATGGTAGTTACAAACATACAATTATCAAACTTGTTTGTGAATGGAATTTGATCATAGTCAAAGTTAACAATAAATATGATACTTTGCAACCATCAGATTATTGAATCACTTCTGATCAATTATTACTAAATCAAATTAATATCAACCTAATCTCCTTACATTCCTGGTTGTTCTCATGCATATGCTCTACTTATGTTCTTCAACATTTTCCATATATTCGAATTCAGGGTTATGCTGCTCATTTCCTTGTTTAGCTAACCTCATCGTTCTCTTTCTATTCCTGCTGAATACATGTCTCATGTGTTTGCATTGCCCAATTAAGATATACCCACTCAGTAGTACATGTTTGTAAATATTTATGGAATATATGCTCTGAATTTTTGCTCTATGTTTTTTGGTGGTTACAGAGGAAATGTTGTATAATGAGAAACCCAAGAATGGGAAGGGCAGCTGTAGATGGCTTAGGAAGAGCTACCAAATGAGTGACTCTGATGATGGGGGATGTTCTCAACCAAAAAATATAGTCGATGGTAGTAGCGGTGAGCCAGTATTACAAAGTGAAGATAAGGACAGCTTCCCCATTGTAGTTCTCTACAAGAGCAAAACCACCACCAAGAAAACTACTGAGAAAGTAAAAAGCAAAGCTGACGAGGGAACAGGTGGAACTGGTGACAAGAAGACAGAAGATGATGTTAATCATGCCATTGAACCAAAAATAAAAGCTGACAATGTGATTGTAGATGCTCAGCCAAAAATGTGAGTACTGCATGACTGGTGTGGCAATTTATCTTGTTTAGAGTCTCCTTGGTTTATAATTTTTTTTTGGTCACACAAAAACAATCAGATGTGTTTTCTCAAATGTTTAAGTTTAAGAAAGGTTTCTTTTATTCCTTTACTGCTTATGTCAATGGTAATTGTGTTGAGCAACATTGGGGAAAGTGTTCATTCTGTTTTCCATGCTTGGTGCAGGCAATCTGACCCGCCAATCAATTCAATGCCATCTGCTTCTGAAGTAGGCCCCGAAAATGGAGCAAAGCCAAAGAGGAAAAGAAAAGAGCGGTTTAAGGAGGAGAAACCTCTCAAGGCTGATAATGCTAACTGCAGTAATATTCTTAAAGAGGATAAAGCCCCTAAAGTTGAGGCAAGGGTTGATAATATGGGGCAAGATATGTGTATGAAAAATGGACAGGAGTGGGAGGCAGCCAATGACAAGTTAGTGATTTTGTGATCTGTGGTTTGAATTTTTAATATCGGTTAAATTGCACATTTGGTCCTCAGCCTTTGACCTTTGTTTCAAAATCTTTCTGATGCTTTAAATTGTTTCAAAAAGGTCCTTATTCTTATCTGAGCGATGGAGAATGTTGACGTAGCTAATGGAATTTATGAAATAAAGGTCACTTTGAGGATGTGGCATGAATTCTATTTGCCATGTCAGAATTTTCTATCCATCAGATGATGATAAGGAAATATTTAAAACAATTTTGAAATTGTAGTGACTAACGTAAAACATTTTAGATTATAAGGATGATTTTGAAACAAAGGTTAAAGGTTGATAGCCAAATATGCTAGAATTCTTAATTTTTTATCAGTGTGCAACTGTGCATACATATAAAATTCTTAATCAGAAGGTTTTTACTGACAACTCTGTTTGTCGATCCTTGTGCTTATGTGAATTTACTTGTGCAGGGGAGTTGAACTGCCAGATACTGTTTCACTGCCTTCCATTGAAGTGAGCCCTGAATATGTTGAAAGGCCAAAGAAGAGAAAGAAAGGACTAACAAAGGAAGGGAAGAATTATGAAGCTGAGCATAAGCATAGCACTGTAGTTGAAGACAATAACACCCAACAAAATGACAAGTGAGTATTTCTGTGATTTGAGATTCGAATATATAAAAAGAAGAATATATATAACATACTCATATACATACATTCAAGCTTAGAGGAGTTAGCCACATCTATGCTATACCCCAAAAGGACTAGTCTAGTTACAATTGAGTCTCCTTGTAAACACAAAGCCTAGATCAACCTAGAACATGCCTGATGTGGAACTGAGTTTTTAACTACACAATACAGTAACTTATTCAATATCAATCTGGGACATCACAATCTACTCCACTGAAAACTCTGACGTCCTTGTTGGGGCCCTCGTTGTGGGGCAGTGTCTCCGAGAGATACACGGGGTTACGTTGTTGGCACTAATACCAAGGAAAAGTGTTAGTCACATCTGCACCCTACCCCAAAAGGACTACTTTAGTCACAATTGAGATTTCTTGTAGTTGTTTATAAAACCCAAATCAACCTAGTACATGCCCGATGTGGAACTCACTCAGTTCACACTCGCCTAACACACACTCAACTAATTGGGACATCACATATTCCTCTTATTGAGAGTTTTTACTAAGGCTTTAGTTTGTTCATACTTTGTCTTATTTTTACTTGAGTAGGGAAGCTGAACTGCCTGAAAATCTTTTGCTGCCTTCCGCTGAAGTTGGCTCTGAACCTGGTGAAAAACTTAAAAAGAAAAGAAAACAACGGGCAAGGGATGTGAAAGCTTCTAAATCTGACAGTAATCATGAAAATATTGTCAGAGAGGATGGAGCTCAGCAAAACAGGGCAAAGGCTGAAGACGTTGTCCTTGGTCTGGCTGTGACATTCAAACAAAATCCAAATCCAGCCAATGACAAGTTAGTATTCTTTTAGATTCAATTCTACAAATAATAGAAACACATATAAAAGTTGCATGAACTCCCTGCCTCCCTTCCAACCTAGTCCAAATACAGGAGAGAGAGAGAGAGAGTGTCAAAATCACTAAGGCGCATGCTTAATTCATTCTCATTTTATTGTTCGCTTGTGAGAAGGATGCAATTATGTAGATAATGCTCTTGGCCATCTAGATCTTCTGAATGCTAAGCTGAGTGCAAGGCGAATTGTTCTTTGGGTGACTCTTTCAGTCTTTGTTTGCTGTATGCTTTATGCTTTCTGTTTATATCATTCTTCTATTTGTACAGGAGTCTTGACAGCAATTCTCATGTATTTGCTGATGAAAATCATTCTTCGGGCAAAAATATTAAGAAGAAGAAAAAGAATAAAACCCAGGAGAATGGGAAAGATTTGAACATGAATACATCCCTTCTGTCAGTGGACAAGAAAGCTGACGACAAGTCATCTCAAGTTTGGACCTTGTCTAATGGATTAATCCTTGAGGTGCTAGAAATGGGGAAACCAGACAGCAAAGTCGCTGCGTCAGGGAAAAAGGCAAGTCACTTCGAATGATATTAATTAAAGGCTTTTTTGTTGCATGCAATCTTTGATCCAAATAATGAAAAGATAGAGTAATTTGATTTATTCTTCTTCTGGGTCATCTGAGGTAGGCCTGTACGCGGTTTGGTTCGGTCGGTTTTGGAAGGATTTTTTGCACCACACCTATAAGGTGTGGTTTCCTCCCATAACTAACTGCACCTCTCCTATAGAAGGAAAAAACCAGTCTACACAACGTGCGGTGCATTCCATCGGTTTGGTGCAGTTAGTTCGGTTATGTGTATTTTGCTTTTAAAGAGAAAACAATATCTTACACAATAGAACAGCACCGTTTCACTTGAAGGATGAGAGTGAGTTGGGTGTAAAAAAAAAATTAAAAAAAAGGTCTAAAATGACAGTTTAAAAAATAATGAAAGCCAGGCACAAGGTCATTAAATGTTTTAAAAAGTGAAGGTGGAGACTGAGTTGGTCATTAATTGGTTTAAAAAATAGAAGTTTAAAAGGATACAGTACTATTAAAGTATATTATATTATAATATAATATAAATCTTGGCACAAGTTCTTCAAAATCAAGTTGCAGACATTTCTATCAAAAAGAAAAAAGAAAAGAAAAAGAAAGCCAGGCAGCAAACATGAATCACTCAATCACGTAAAATATATATACATATATATCGGTTGGTTCGGTTTCTTTTTGGTGTGCAAATCTTGCAGCCGATCACCGGACCGGCCGACGTCGGTAACGGAAAAGGACTACCGACACCGTACCTAAAAGCTTCGGTGGAGCTTTCTGTTGGTCGGATTGGCGCGGCTCCTGCCGGTTTTGTCGGTGCCGGTTTGTTCTTGAACAGCCCTAATCTGAGGTTACCAAAAATGATATTCTCATCTTGTACATGTTCTACTAGAGCAAACCAAAGAGCAAACCAAAGACACGTATGTTAGAAAAATGCTGATGAGAATTTTGTTTGGTTCCAGATCAGTGTCAATTACAATGGAAAGTTGAAAAATAATGGAGAATCAGTTGACTCGAATGATGGTGATGCTCCCTTTAAGTTTCGCCTAGGTATTACCATACGAGATAGAATCATGGTTTTGCTAAATAAGATTTATTAGTTTAATACGATGTTTAACATATATGGCTTCTTGCAGGTGTGGGAAAAGTTATGGAGGGTTGGGACATTGGTATTAATGGTAATGACTGAGATATTTGTCCTGACTGAACTTTTATTGCACTTTGATTATTGTTTAGCATTCTTTGGCTGACATTTATGCATGATTCTTAGGTATGCGAGTTGGTGAAAAGAGAAGACTTATCATCCCACCATCAATGGGGTATGTGATTGTATATTGCAGCACATTTCTTTTTGCTTCTTTCTTTGGGTTCTTAGCCCCTTGCTTGAAGTATCATGTTTGTGTTGCAGATACGGGAGTAAAGGGCGTGGTGAAAATGTACCACCGGATTCATGGCTGGTGCATGATGTTGAATTGGTTAAAGTACACTGATTGACTTGCTTCATTGCTTGTGGTGCTGTCTGATCTCTCAGTTTATTTTACTTTGATAATGTCGTTTTTTGTTAAATGTACAAAAATATGGGGGTACCTAAACAAATTGCTTGCTGGCGTTTTGTTTTCTGTTCATAGTTTTTAGGATGAAATTAGCCAGCTGTTGTATCTCCCTTATAGTTGCTCTAGCATGACCAATTTTGTACATGGTACTTTAACTTCGTGACCTATTGGTAAAAAGTTGCTTGGTCGTGGTTTGCAAAAGAAACGAAGGCTTGATATTGGTGCAGCCAAGTCCAAAAAAAATTATGACAAACATTTCAACTTTCTTATTGCATTTACAAAGTCTCTTAAGACTCATTAATAGCCCAATATGATTGTAAAGTATCAAACAATCTAGCTTATGGAAGGATTTGGGGAAGTGACTGGGCATAATGTCCAGATTTAACTAGATTTGTTGATGTGTTCTAGAGTATGGAGAAATTTGTTGCAATAGAAGAAGGGGCTCTCTCATGAGACTATGCTTTGATAGCATGTGTTATGTTACTTATGTAACAGAGAATATCAAAACATTTCTATCCTTCCTTTGGATAGGAAATCAACAAAAGTTGGAAGAGCATATCATAGCATGTGTTGAGTCTGGGGTTAATGTATAATTCATGGCTTGCTTGGAATACCCAAAAAAAAAGAAAAAAAAAAAGTGGAAATGCACTTTTTGTCTTTACATTTTGGCTCGATTTTCGTTTTGGTCCTTATATTTTATTTTTACCATATTTAGTCCTTATTTAGAAAAACACCATTTGTTTTAGTTCTTACCGTCAGTATCCTAATAGAATATCATATGTGGCAAACGGCGAATTAAAACATTATTTTCTCTCTCTTACGTTTCACTACTCCTCCTGCCAAATCACCTTCTTCCCTTAATTTCTTGCATGTGAGCCTCACTAGACATACTCACACATGTGTCACTTCCTTTTAAACCACCCTCCAACAAAATAATAATCCCTAAATTCAATTTTTCACGATCTGAGCTCCTTTGACCTAAATTTGTTGCTCCTTTCCTCTTGTACGTCTGAGCTCCTCTGCCTCTGCCCTTACCTCGAAATCACATACCATGAAATCAAGCTCTGTATCAATTGGTGGAAGCTTGAGGAGAAGAGGTCCAATGAGATGCTTCTATGGTGAGAAACCAGTGGTAGTGGTGTTGTGGATAGCGAATAACCCTGGTAGAAGGTTTTACGGTTGTCCAAATTACTGGGTAATGTCTGATAGTAAAGAAATTTAAATTTTTTCTAGTATTTTGCTGCGATTTTGGTAAGCATACATATGGGTTCAATCTTTGATTTCAATTTCAGGTTAGACGCAAGTGTAGATTTTTCGATTGATATGATGATGAAATATGTCTGCATGCAAAGTGCTTATCCCAAAGTAGAGGCAAAGAATTATCACACTTGAGGCTTAGATAGCAAGCTGCAAGAGGAGAGAAAAGTTTCTGGTAGGAATGTTGGCATTGTCTTTGGCGATTTGTGGGATTTGCCTGTGTGTGATTATGTCTTTGGTTGGTTAGATAGGTGGGTGGCCTCCAGGTTAGATAAGTCCTCTTAGTTATGGAAGGTTTGTAGTTTGGTTAGATAGGTGGGGTTAGTTTTGCAATTTGATTAGTGAAACTTTTTGGTTGTTGTTGGGAGTTTTTGTGATATTAAGCTTCAAATCAGCAATTTCTCACTTACTGCTCTACTTGTAATTGGAAATAGTTATCAATGGAACAAAAAAATTTCATTAATTTGGACAGATGCTTGGTGTATTTAGGCCCTGCTCTTATGTCTAATATACTGATATAATGAAATGGCATGACCTGATATGGTATGCTACTTCTCATACTTCCCAAACTATCACAAAATGGCAACAAGAAAAATTGTCAATTTGCTATTAAAATTCAAATACCCACTTCTCAATATACAAAATGCTATAGAAAAACTGTCAATACATAATGCTACTTCTCATACTTCCCAAACTATCACAAAATGGCAACAAGTAAATGACAACATTGTCAATTTGCTATTTCAATTCAGATATACACTGCTGTTGCAAATAAAGTTTGGTGTACCAAAATAATTACCAAAAAGAGGCCATTGTTTAGCCATTAAATTATTATACCAAACTAAGGCCAATTGTTTAGCTAGTACAAAAAGAAAGCCAAAAAGGCTTGAACATAACAAAAAAAAAAAAAAAAGCATCTGGAGTCAAGAGCCACTGTCAGGTTGCTTATCTGCTTGGACCATGCACAGAGGATTGACTCTCAGCAAACCCCATTGCCTCCATGTACCTTGATGCATTACCAATTGCATTGAGAGTCTCAAATGTGATTGCCCTGCTCTTGTTCTGCCTTTTCTGGCTTGGATTGGATGTGGTATCACTTGAGTATAGAGGTGCACTTCTGAGATTAGCAGTGTTGGTGGTTTTTGATGTTATCAGTGTTGGAGGTTGGAGGTGCACTTTTGTTGTTGGCCTACAAACAATATGAGGTTAGTACAGTTATCATAATATATATATATATATATATATATATATATATTCTACTTCTGTTAAAAGGCAAGAGTTTAAAATTTTTACCTACTTAGTCCTCCTGTTAGTTTGCTTGGCATTCCCTAGTAGGGAAGAATTCCCCCCAACTTCTCCCTTGTAGCTTCTTCTATTGTGCCCTAGTTTGCTACAAGACTTGCACTACTTGGAGATGCCTACTCCCTTCGTTTCCTTCCACTTCATGGTTCATCAGGCTCCTTAGCTTTTTTCTTCTTAAGCCTGCAAGAAGGTCTTCTCTTGATAAGAGGCTGTACAAGTGGAAGGCCATTGCATCTCCTCATATTCTGCACATTAATTGGATCTATAAGTGGCTCATACCAAGCCTGGTAAGTAGTCACTTTGTAACAGTCATGCACATACTTTTCAGCCTCCTCTCTGTTGAAAAATTTGCAAGAAATTGCATGGGCACATGGTTTACTTGTTATGTCCCATTTCCTACAGCTACACTTGGATTTAGCCAGGTCCACAGTGAAACTTTCTAGCATATTTTTCACTTCAAACTTGGTTTGACCAGCCTAACATGCTAGCCACCTACTGCTGCCCATCTTCTCTTTATATAATCTCTTCCTAATCTTAGGACACAATTCTGACTCTACCTTCAAAATCATCTCCCTATTTGCTTGAAATCTTCCCATTAAATACAACCTAATGCACTCAAGCTGCAAGCACATACAAATAGACAACGAATGTATCATTCAAAACACATATAACTATGGAAATAAAAACACATACAAATATAACTCATACCATGCTGATTATTGGCTTGCTTCTAAACTTAATAATCCTATTGTTGAAGCTTTCACACATGTTGTTAAGCACTATGTCACTTTGTCCACCCCACTGAACATATGCCTAGCCCAGATAGTTGTTGAATGGGCATTAAGCCAATTATATGCATCTTCATCAACTTCTTTCAGTTCATTCATTGTCCTCTTAAACTCTTGTTTATATGTTGCCTTGGTTGCTTTTCATAACAAGTCTCTAATAAGCACACCAGGATGACTCTTTCTCAAATTATTGTATAGATGCATGCAACAAATCTTGTGCTCATACTATGGTCAATTGTCAACAAACAACTCATTACAGTGAATATGGAGCATATTCATATCATATTTTGAAAACCAAGTAGTTCACATTCAATACATACCTTTTGCTGTTCTGAAATGAAAGTCTATCTTTTGCCATCACCTATGTCAGCAAGCAACAAATTTAGAAACCAAATCCAGGAATCCTTACTTTCAACCTCTACCACTGCAAAAGCAAAAGGGAAGTACTCCTTATAAGGGTTTCTACCAATTGTACTAACCAACTGGCCTCCTGTCTTGGTCTTCAAATGGCATGCATCTAGTCCTATGATTGGCTTGCATCCAGTCAAAAAACCCCTCTTGCAACCCTCTAGGCATATATATAATCTTTCAAAATAGGGCATAACAACTGTCAAGCCCATCTTAGCTACTAAATCACCCTCATTAAAGTAATGGACCTTTATCAGCACTGTGCTGCCAGGATTGCACCTCCTCAACTCTTCACAATACTTCCACAGCTAGTTGTATTGTTGTATATAAGCCCCATCAACAAAATCTTGAGCCTTCTTTCTAGCTCTGCTTGCTTTGCCTGCACTTATATTCACTATTTATTTCTCATGGACAACATCTTGAATATCTTTCAATTTAATGTCTGGCTGCCTCCTAACCTTCTTTAGCAACTTTTTTTTTCCAATGTATGTAGAAGTACACCTTGGATTTTTATAACTCCTGGTGCATGTGTGTTTAGGTATCAGAGTTTTTAATTGATAGCTCCTCTCCCTTGTCACCTTTGTCAGGAATGCCACAAATTTGCATCTAGGTCGGCAACAGGCTCTAACTCTTTGCAGGTCATTTTTTACAAAACTTATACCCCAACCTCCATTAACTGCATAATCAGTAATAGCATCCTTAAATTGCCTAAGTGAAGTAAAAATCATATCCTTCTTAAACCTAATATGCTCAGCCTTATCTACTGGCTTAAACATTGGAAACTTCCTTCTCCTGACAGAGTTGTCTACCTCATCAGTAGCAGGATGGTCATCATCACCGTCATCCTCACCCTGAGCAGTGTCAGATGATGATTCATCAAGACTATGCAGCTCCTCACTCTCATAATCTGAATTCATTATCCTAGCACCCATTTGGATTGGTTCATCATGAACATCTTCCCTGTTGTCCTAACTATCACTACTATTATCATCAAAACTCCTTCTAGTAGGGTGCAGGTCTGGCTCCTCTTCTAGGTCACTTTCCCTAGTGTTAGTACTATCCTCTACAGCTTCATTAACTGGCTCCTCTTGTTGCTCTTCAATGACTGGTTCTTTACTAGCCCTCCTAGAATAGAATTGTTCAACATCTACCTCAATAGGATCATCATGGTTATCATTGTCATACTCCTCATTATCATGCCAAACAAACTTACCACTATCATGTCTATAGTCCTCATTATTCTGGCCATACCAATCATCATTATCATGAAAATCAAAATTATAATGATAATCATCTTCATAAGTAGCTTGATCATAATAATGATCACTAACATCACCTTCAGAATAAACCTCATCTTCATAATAGCTAGCACAATCACTATAATCTACTGGGTCATCAACTTTAACAACTTCAGGGTCTACAACTTCTAATGCCTGATCATTCCTAACTTCTGCTCCTAAGGGCTCAACACTAGGTTCTTCACCAAGTTGTAATACCTCTAATGGCTCAATATCCTCAACTTCTAACTCCTCAGGCTCATCTATTGGATGATCAACATATATGTGAATCTCTTCATGACCTTGTACTAAGTTTGTCATGAACATTGCAGCATCATAATTAACAACTTGGTGAAAATTTGCATGCTCTAGGTTCACACCAGGCATTTAAAACCATAGAGTACTCACTGCATTGTGCCTAAAATCCCTACATATACCCTCAATCTCTACCTTTGATCACCTATCAGGGTCACAATTATCCACAACACTAACTGTCACTCCCACATACTGTTGGGGGTCCCAAGTAAAATGCCCACCATGGTGAACATAGAGAGTAAATAACTCATCCATCCTGAATATAATATATAGCCAAACACTTTTCAACTAATAAACTAATTTTTAAATTAATAAACTAATTAATATATAGTATATCCAAACACTTTTCAATTTATATACTATTTTTTAAATTAATAAACTAAGAATAAACTAATTAATACACAATATAGCAAAACACTTTTCAACTGATAAACTAATGTTTAAATTAATAAACTAATATAACCAACCACAAGAATAGGGGAACACATGGGAACAAGGGAAAGGAACACATGGACCATGGAAAGGAACCATCAGAAACACAAAAAGCAACAAACAAAAAAGAAAAACAGTATTATAGAAATTCCAAAACATAACAGTCAAACTTATTTTATCATTGTGGTCCACTTATAGCTATAAAGAGATCGAGAGAGAGAACATACCTTTAGGATAAAGGGTCTTTTTTCACGTTTGCTTTTAGATCGATGTGGGTATTTCGCTTCTTTTGGGTATTTGGCTTCAATGTGAGTTGATGTGGGTTTTCAGAGGAACAATTTCTTTATCGATGTAAGGTTCAATCTAAGGTTTCATCAAATTTGGGTAAGGAGTGTGGTTGAGGATGATAGTGATGGTGAGCGTATTTTCTGAAATTAGGGTTTAACACTAGAACATTTGGGGTTTTGTTTGTCACACGTGTGGGTTGGACGTGTGATTGTGTCACGTGAGGCTCACGTGCAAGAAATTAAGGCTGGAATGTGATTTGGCAGGAGGAGTAGTGACACATAAGAGAGAGAAAATAATATTTTAATCCGCCGTTTGCCACATATGATATTTCCATTAAGGCATTGATGGTTGGGACTTAAACGGATGGCGTTTTTCTAAATAGGGACTAAATGTGGTAAAAATAAGATGTAGGGACCAAAATGAGAATCGGGCCAAAATGTAGGGACGAAAAGTGCATTTCTACAAAAAAAAAAAAAAGTAAAATATTATTTAAGTCCCTAAATTTTTTCATCACTAAATTTTAAAAAGTTTATTTTTTGTGCCTAAATTATTGAAAAGTTTATTTTTAGTTCCTAAACTATTAAAATGTTTTATTCTATGTGCTTAAGATTTATTAAAAGTTATTTATTTAGTACTTTCGTCTTTAAACTACTAAAAAAAGTTTTATTTTTTATTTTTTATTTTTTTATCCTTAATTTTGTTTATAAATTATTTAAAAAACTCTTTACAAATTTTAAGGATGAAAATAGAATTTTTTTAAATTTAGAGAGGTAAAACAAACATTTGATAAACTTTAAGATCAAAATAGTATTTAAAATAAAAAAGGAAAAAAAAAATTGTAGCTTCTTTGTGCCTTCGTCAGTAATAATATATATAAATTAATCTCATACATGTGCATGGACAATTTACTCGTATAAGCTTGAATAAATTAGAGATATGTGCTATGAAATTCTCAATTTGTTGTCTCTTATTCTTGGATGTCAGGTTGCCTGGATCCTTAGGGGGGCAAATAAAGCAGCTCATTCTCTAGCTAAGTGGTCATTTGTAAATAATGTTTTTGGTACTTTCGATGTAGGTTTCGGCCCTTCTTGTTTTGAGTTTATCATTAAGGAAGAGGCTCTTGTTCCCTCTCAGAAGTTCTGTTTATCTTGTGGATAAAATTTCTTGCTCATTAAAAAAGAAAAAAAGAAGCTTGAATAAATTAATATCATACATGTGCAATGACAATTTCCTCCTCGTACAAGTAACTAGCTTAAATACTAGCATGAAGTAGCATTGTAGGTGTATTGTCTTAAGTCTTAATACCAGCAGCCTGTCAACTTGTTGACTTTTTCTTCTTCTTCAATCTTCATCAGATCCATTCAGTTTTCGAGTATGGATTCTACCGGCGCCGAACCAACCACTGTCCTCCACGTGGTGGCGATGCCTTTCCCATGCCAAGGCCACATCAACGCCCTGATGAGCTTGTGCAAGTTATTATCTTCAAGAAAACACAACCTTCTCATCACCTTCGTTGTCACTGAAGAGTGGCTACACTGCATCGGCTCCGAGCCCAAGCCAGATAAGATCCGCTTCGCCTCTATCCCTACAGTCATCGAGCGTGCAAAAGCCGTTGACTTTTGTGGCTTCAACGAAGTTGTCAAGACCAAGATGGAAGCTCCCTTTGAGCAGCTCCTTGATCGGCTTGAGCCGCCGGTGACTAGAATCATTGCTGACTTTGAGCTGCAGTGGTCATTCAGGGTCGGAATTCGAAGGAATATTCCGTTGGCCTCGCTTTGGACCATGTCCGCTTCTTTTTTCTCGTCGCTACATCATTATCATGTTTTCGCACAAGCTCAACCACAGCTTTTGCCACTTCACTTAATAGGTTTGCGCACTAGTACTAGTACTGCTCGCTATGCTATAATTTTCATGCTAACATATTTATGTCTTTTTCTCATAAAATAATTATTAATGTTGAATTAGTAGAAGAGGTTAGGAGACAATTTTTGTATCAAAATTTTTATCTTAATTCTGATGTGGTCAATTAAAAATAGTGGAGAAAAAGTATTAAGAATTAAGATCATATGAAAGTGATAATCTATTACGTAATTGCCCTATTTAATAATTTATGACAAAAGTTGTTGCAATTGTGATTGTAAGGACCCAACTTAGATTTGACCCAAAATAAGCAAGGGTTTCTAGTCCAACAAGCCCAAACAATCAATTTTTAGAGAGTGGGTGAAAGAACTAGGTCTATTCTATAGAAAAGATCATGATAGTTACTTGGCACAGAACGTTCAAAATTAACCAAACTATAAAAACTGTCATCGGCTAAGTATCAGGTGTTTATTTCTTTTAGGGTTCTGTCTTCCTCATTCACAAAGTCCTCCAAAAGTCCCCCTCAAATGTCTTCCTCTTTCCTGTTATATACCATGTTCCTCCCCTCATTTTCACCGTACACGTGTAGGTTATATTCTGGGAACTCCTTCTTGTCCCATCTAACAACTCCCAGAGTCTTCAACTAGCAGCCATAAGGCTGCTTGACTACTGTTCAGGTATCACCTCCACATTAATGTGGCCAGAGAGTTAGCTGGGAAGTATTTAATGTGGAGGTAGCAGCTTTAGAAGATATTTGTTACCTCCCTTACCCCATATCCGTTTCTCAGTTACAATACAGCCTTGCGGACTATCCAGGGTAACAAGATAGTTGCATCGACCTTGGGTCAACATTCCGAGATGAACCTTATCCTCGGACGCCTTTTGGACTATTATGTACAATCTCCGCTTCCTTTTCTTATATTATTCCCACCATGTCCTCATTTAGCCATCCTCGGACGGATTAGCGTCCTCGGACTGGGCCACTGGGCCATAGGCCCACTTCCTACAATCTTACCAATACCTTTTTAGATAGCTGGCCCCACAATAGCCCCTCAAAATCTCGCTTTTTGACACCTTGGAGAAAATGGGGATTTTGATATCCGGCTTCCACCCCTTATGTGGATTTATCTAGCCTCCGAAACGTCTTTCTACCTGCCCAAGGCACGTTCCTGACGTTTTAGCGTTTAGAACACGCCATCATTAAATTATGACGGCTTTTTTGTCTCCCACGTTCAACGGCAAGATGCAAATCTAGCGGCGGAGGATCAGCTTGGATTTATGAGTGGGACTTTTCCCGCTTACAATTTCTGCGCCTTTATAAATAGCGTTTCAAATCAACTCTCTTTTCAGTTACAACAATCATACAGCCTTAACGCTCATACATTGAACCTGCCACTCTCTTTTACCTCTCTGTGCGTTCATAAATACCAAAAACTTGTCCGAGGACTTCCTTTTTAAACCTGTAAGTCTCCTTAAACCTTCTTAGCTCTCATTCCATCTTATTAACTTTTCTTCATAACTTTTTAGAAAAGGGGTAGGTTCAAGTGTTTGGTTGAGTCCGAAGAGGATAGAGAGATATTTAGAGCTAAGTATAAGATTCCCCCAACAGTGGGTATGAGATACACTGCCCTCGGAGCGTGGGTAGATGATAGAAAAACAGGAGAGGTGGTCATCCCTATGATTGCCTTTATAGAAGGAGGGATGACTATTCCCATGGGTAATCTTACTAGAAGTTACCTCAGATTCTTTAGGTTATCTCCCACACAGTGTGCCCCAAATATGTTCAGGGTGTTAGGGAGTATAGAAGTCCTAAATGAGAGGATGAACTTAAACCTGACCCA
Organism: Quercus aquifolioides; assembly: GCA_019022515.1. NCBI lineage: Eukaryota > Viridiplantae > Streptophyta > Magnoliopsida > Fagales > Fagaceae > Quercus > Quercus aquifolioides. The sequence goes on from CM032326.1 coordinate 46,687,569, forward strand.
TCATGATGTGAACTGGATGTATAATCTACACCATCTGAAGGGACAGGGATATTACCTTAAGTCTAGGTATCCCAAAGTAAGGTTAATCCAATGCCTCCCTACATCAAACAAGGGCTTAAAGGATGATTTTTTAATCTTTTCTGGGGAATGGCACGATGGCCTACCCTGCCCGACTAAGGAGGGGAAACCAGGTGTGGGTTCAGCTGTTAACATACATAACTTAGATTGCACTTTCCTTTGACTCCTGTTATTCCTGTTTCTGACAAAAATTTCTTTTCCTTTTATTGGTTTTACAGACAGGCATTCTACCAGGCCCCAGTTTAGATTGGTTAACAGAGAGAGTTTAGATAAAATCCTGCGGTCCGAGGTGTACGTAAACGAATCCGACTGTCAATTGCGAGCGGCACACAAAATCCTTGGGTACAAACCCATTTCCACAGCATTTCAAGCTCTCAAGTGCGTAATAAGGGCCAGAGATCCTCAGCTTCACCGCATTAGTGTAGCTTTTGAAGGATTCATCGTTCCTGAGGGCGTTCCGATTCCTGAAGGTACACCCCTTACTCAGCCACTCTTCGTGGCCACCCCTTCGATAGGAGCATCTTCGTCTCACCCCCTTCCCCAGGCAAGGAAGAAAGAAAAAGAAAAGGAAGAAGAAGAAGAAGAAGAAGACAATCCTGAGGGGTTTGTAGAGCTGATAGACTCTTCGGACGAATTTGAAGTGTTCAACCAGCCTGCATCGCCTGAGGACAATTTAGACGAAATGGGCATCCAAAGAAAGCCCCAGAGGAGTTTGATGGACTTGATTGAAGACCAACCTGGAAAAGGTCCGCAGGGGAAGTCCACTCAACCTCAACTTCCTGCTCCTCCCAAATCTCCTCTCCCTCCTCATCAACCATCTCAGCCGTCTAGGCCTGAACTTAATGATCTGAAAAGGAGGAGAGAGCCGAAAGACAAGAACGTAGTGGAAACTGGTGGATCCCGTCTTACTCGTGAAGACGAGGTTCAACGTGCTGCGAAGCAGCAAAAAGTCAGCCATGGGACACAACGAGGCGTGGAAAGGGTAGACACTCAACCCACAGAACCCGAGGCTTGGCTCCTAGAACCTATGCTTGGCGGTGAGCCCCTGAGAGAGGATGCATCACTGAGGGACTTCAACGGGGGCATCGGGTGCCACGTCGCCTCGGTCCTGGAGGAGACTCTCTTACTCCCAAAGGACATGACTGAGCTACGGAGTTTAAAAAAGAATGAGGTTTTCCTTGACACCAAAAGATACTTGGGCATGGTGTGATATTCCTCTTATCTTGTTTCTTTATCTATAAGTATCCTACATACAGTTTTTATTTGCCATATTTCTAACTCTTTTTCTTTTCAGGCTGTCCAAGCTACCTTCAGACTTGAGGAGATGACTAACTCCTATTGCCAACAACTGGATGATGAAAGAAAAAGGCGGGCAACAGTTGTGCAGACACTCACCATTGTTGAACAAAGCAATGTACAGCTGAAGAAAAAATTAGCCGAGGAAGAACATGCTCGGAAGAGCGCTGATTCGGCTTTGGATAGTGCCCAAAGGCAAGCCGAGGATCAGAGAAAGCGCCTGCGAGAGGCTAACGACCAGTTGACAGCTTCCAAGGAGCAAATAACAACCTTGAGGAAATAACTGGAACAAGCCCAAAAGCTCAAAGACCACCGAAAAAGCAAAGGCTGAGGCGGAGAAAGCGAAGGCAGAGGCCGAAAGAGAGAAAGATGAGGCCGAACAGCATGGCTACGACGTCGGCGTAGCTGAGACTGAGAACACTCTTCGGGCCGAGGTCCCCGTCGTATGTCGAGCATACTGTTCTCAGACTTGGGGAGAAGCCCTCAACCGAGCTGGGGTTGAGTCCTTTTCTGAGTTGAGAAGGCCAGAAAACATTTATTTCCCTCCGGCTATACGAGCCTCAAACCCTCATTCCAACCAAAAAGCAGCGGCTTCTACAGTTGCTGACTTCGCCGAGGAGGCCCAAACTCAGAATCCTCCTCATCTTAATCAGCAGGAGCAGCCGAAGATACTTGAAGCTCCAAGAGACACCTCCTCGGATAAGATAGCAGAAGTTCCTAAGGAGGGGGCTGTTTCTCAAAGTTTTGAGCAGGCTTTGGCTTCAACTATCTTACCTACCAGAGAGACTCCTAAGGAAAAAGAGAAGGAAGTTCCTCCTGAACCAACTGACAAAGCTCCCAAGGCTAAGCTCCAAATAAAATTGAAACCATAGTTATTGTAGTGACATTCCCTTCACTTTTTGCTTAAGGATAGCTATAATGAGATGTATATTTTTCCTTTCTAAATTTATTTGGGATATTGTTACTTGCTTTATAATGTATGCAATTTCTATTGTGAATATTCTTTGTTCTTACATGACCATATGCCCCAAAAGAGTAAAGCTTACTGATATAAGGGAAAATGCAACTTTATGTGTTTTAATTGAGAATCCGAGTAGATTATAACTGTGAACTCCACAACCATACGAAGAGGCGTTTTTAATTTATCAATTCTAATAAATATCCAAACCTAAGCAAGTATCCTGAATGTTTGAATAACAGGTAGGTCCTGGGTACCTTAAAATGCTTTAAGTGATGCTCATGGATCTTGCTTTGACATCCAAATTTGGTCATAATTTAATTTCTGTTTAATACTTTAATAGATGCCAAAGGGTATTAACTTTCACTAAGTTTGTGATCCAAAGAGCCTGACATAACTTAGTTTCTGTTTAATACTTCAATAGATGTGGAAGGGTATTAATTTTCACTAAGTTTGTGGTCCGAGGAGCCGGACATAACTTAGCTTCTGTTTAATACTTCAATAGATGTCAAAGGGTATTAATTTTCACTAAGTTTGTGGTCCGAGGAGCCTGACATAACTTAGTTTCGGTTTAATACTTCAATAGATGTCAAAGGGTATTAATTTCCACTAAGTTTGTGGTCCGAGGAGCCTGACATAACTTAGTTTCGATTTAATACTTCAATAGATGTCAAAGGGTATTAATTTTCACTAAGTTTGTGGTCCGAGGAGCCTCACATAACTTAGTTTCTGTTTAATACTTCAATAAATGTCAAAGGGTATTAATTTTCACTAAGTTTGTGGTCCGAGGAGCCTAACATAACTTAGTTTCTGTTTAATACTTCAATAGATGTCAAAGGGTATTAATTTTCACTAAGTTTGTGGTCCGAGGAGCCTGACATAACTTAGTTTCGATTTAATACTTCAATAGATGTCAAAGGGTATTAATTTCCACTAAGTTTGTGGTCCGAGGAGCCTAACATAACTTAGTTTCTGTTTAATACTTCAATAGATGTTAAAGGGTATTAATTTTCACTAAGTTTGTGGTCTGAGGAGCCTGACATAACTTAGTTTCTGTTTAATGGAGCCTGACATAACTTAGTTTCTGTTTAATACTTCAATAGATGTCAAAGGGTATTAATTTTCACTAAGTTTGTGGTCCGAGGAGCCTAACATAACTTAGTTTCTGTTTAATACTTCAATAGATGTCAAAGGGTATTAATTTTCACTAAGTTTGTGGTCCGAGGAGCCTGACATAACTTAGTTTCTGTTTAATACTTCAATAGATCGTGACACAGAAGATACATAATCGGAATGAATTGAAAAAGGAAGTAAAATAGAATTATTCTTATTATTAGTAGTACCTCTTTAGGTTACTTACATTCCAAGGATGGATTACAGTTTTTTCATCTAGATCCTCCAAGTAATACGCACCTATTCCTGCCACCGATGTGATACAATATGATCCTTCCCAATTAGGCCCTAATTTTCCCTAGGTCGGGTTTTTGGTAGTTCCTAAAACTTTTTTCAATACCAAATCTCCTGGGGCTAACGGTCTTAGCTTCACATTTGTATCATAACCTTGCTTGAGCTTGTGTTGGTAATAGGCCAGTTGGACCATTGCACTCTCTCGTCGTTCGTCTATCAAATCTAGACTCTTTTTTAGAAGTTCATCATTGCTATCCGGGGTGAATGCGCTTGTTCTCAGCGTGGGGAACCCCGTTTCTAGAGGAATTACAGCCTCAGCCCCATACGTCATTGAAAATGGAGTCTCTCCTGTTGATCGTCGAGGTGTTGTTTGATACGTCCACAGGACATGTGGCAGCTCTTCCACCCATTTTCCTTTTGCATCATCCAACCTCTTTTTAAGTCCGCTCACTATAACCTTGTTGATAGCCTCGGCCTGCCCATTTCCATGTGGATAAGCCGGAGTGGAATATCTATTCTTTATCCCTAGATCTGAACAATACTTTCGAAAAGCCTTGCTATCAAATTGAAGGCCATTGTCTGAGATGAGAGTTTGGGGGACCCCGAATCGAGTAACGATATTCTTCCAGATAAACCTCTTAACATCCACATCTCTGATATTTGCCAGAGGCTCAGCTTCGACCTATTTGTTGAAATAGTCCGTGCTGACCAGCATAAACTTTTTATTTCCTAATGCTTTGGGGAAGGGACCTACGATATCCAAACCCCATTGAGCAAAGGGCCAAGGACTAGAAAGAGGATTAAGAACTCCCCCAGGCTAATGGATGTTTGGTGCAAACCTCTGACATTGATCACATCTTTTGACATACTCCTGTGCTTCCTTTTGCATGCTCGACCACCAGTATCCCTGAGTAATTGCTCTATGAGATAAAGACCTTCCTCCTATGTGACTTCCACAAATCCCTTCATGTAGTTCTTCTAGAATTAACTCTGACGCTTCGGGATGTACACAAAGCAGATATGGCCTAGAAAAAGAGCGCTTACACAATTTTTTATCCTCGGACAGCCAAAACCGAGGAGCTTTTCTCTGTACTTTTTCAGCTTCTGATTTATCTTCAGGCAGGATATCCTTCTCAAGGAATAACAGTATAGGATCCATCCAACTGGGCGCCAACTTAATTTGATGGACCTGAAGCAAGTCCCCCGTTACTGGGGTAGGTGCGTTTAAGTCTTCAACCAGTATCACTCGAGGTAAATCTTGTGCCAAGGAGGTGGCAAGGGTAGCCAAGGAGTCTGCATGGGTATTTCCACTTCTGGGGACATGGGATAAGTCAAAAAGCTCAAAATTCCTCTGCATACGCCTAACTTGGCCCAAGTACTCCTGCATTCTTGTGTCCCGAGCTTCCAACTCCCCTTTTACTTGGCCCACGACCAGTCTTGAGTCCGAGAACATCTTCACTGTTTTTCCACCCAATTTTTGGACCATCGCCATTCCCATCAATAAAGCTTCATACTCCGCTTCGTTGTTGGTAGCCGAGAACCTCAACCTTAAAGACTTCTCGATGGTGATCCTTTCAGGAGATACTAGAACCAACCCCACTTCTGATCCCCGCTGGTTTGCCGCTCCATCCACATACACTTTCCAGGGTGAGGAATATTGTGCGGAGATTAGGCCAACTGATTTTTCATCCATGCCATATTGATTCGCTTCTATTTCTCCAGGACCTTCAGCGAACTCGGCCACCAGGTCGGCGAGAATCTGACCCTTCACAGAGGTATGAGGCATGTACCTGATATCAAAAGCTCCTAGAATTGTGCTCCATTTGGCAATCCTGCCGGTATAATCCGCACTCCGAAGTACTGATTTGAGCGGATACTGAGTTAAGACGACCACAGTGTGTGCTTGGAAATAATGGGGAAGCTTCCTCGTAGCGTGCACCATCGCCAAAATAGCTTTCTCCAACGGTAAATATCGCACTTCGGCCTCATGAAGCGATTTGCTCACATAATAAACTGGCCGTTGTATGCCACCATCTACTCGTATCAGGACAAAACTTATCGCATACGTGGCTATCGCCAAATAGGCAAAAAGGACTTCATCCACCTCAGGGCTGGACATAATGGGTGGCCGAGATAGATACTCTTTAAGCTGTTTAAAGGCCACGGCACACTCCTCGGTCCATTCAAATCCTTTCCATTTATGCAGCAAAAGAAAGAAGGGTCTGCACCTATCCGCTGACCAAGCAATAAATCTATTCAAAGCAGCAGTCATCCCAGTCAGTTTCTAAACCTCTTTGGGATTCCGAGGTGGTTGCAAGTTATTTATGGCTTTAATCTGATCTGGGTTCACCTCGATTCCTCGGTGAGTCACCATGTAGCCCAAAAACTTCCCTGAGCTTACCCCGAATGAGCACTTGGATGCGTTCAGTCGCAATTTATGCTTCCTTAAAATCTCAAAAATGCTTGTGAGGTCTGTCACATGCTCGGTTACTACCTTACTCTTCACAACCATATCATCAATATAGACCTCGATGCTCCTGCCCAACTGTGGCTCAAACATTTTCGTCATCATCCGTTGGTAAGTAGACCCCGCATTCTTCAAGCCAAAGGGCATTACCTTGTAGTGATAGTTTCCAATGGGAGTGAGAAAAGCGGTCTTTTCCTGATCGTCCAATGCCAGTGGGATCTGATGATAGCCCTGAAAGGCATCTAGGAAGCTCATCCGAGGGTGGCCTACTGTTGCATCCACCAGCTGATCTATACGAGGCATACGGAAATGGTCTTTTGGATAAGCTTTATTAAGGTCTGTGAAATCTACACATACGCGCCCCTTTCCATTTTTCTTTTTCACCACGACCGTATTGGCCAACCATTGAGGGTAAAACACCTCCTTGATAGCCCCTGCCTGTTTGAGCTTTGTCACCTCGTCTCTGATAGCTTCGGCATGTACTCTAGACGGACGTCGAGGTGGCTGTTTCTTCGGAGTAGTAGAGGGGTTAACATTCAAGTGGTGGCAAATGAAGTCTGGATCTACCCCTGGGGCTTCATAAGCGTCCCATGCAAACACATCAACATTTCTTTTAAGGAATTCAATCAACTGCTCCTTTTCCAAAAGAGGCAATTGAGCCCCGACCTGAAAGAACTTCTCCGGATCATCCTCCACGCTCACATTTTCCAGATTTTCACATTTCGCTTCGTCAATTGGTCCGTCGTAGATGGGTGTCTGGGTCTTTGATTGCTATGAACCATTTTCGGCAGTGGCCGAAGTTTCTGTCCCAGCCCGATGTTGAATAGCCGTTATCAAGCACTGTCTAGCCATGACTTGGTTTCCTAATATTTCTAACACCTGGCCTCCCGATGGATATTTCACTTTTTGATGAAGAGTAGAAGAGACAGCTCCCAAGGTATGCAGCCAGGGCCTACCCAAAATAGCCGTATACAAAGAAAAACATCTACTACAATAAAGTCCACCTCCACTACGTCTGAGCCAGTCTGCACAGGTAATCTAATCATCCCCATCGGAATAACCGACCTACCTTCAAAACTCACCAAAGGGGAGCTATAGGCTGTCAAATCCTGGGGTCTCAAATTCAGCCCCCTATACAGATTAGGGTACATAACCTCGGCTGCGCTTCCCTCATCAACCATCACCCTTCTCACATCATACCCCTCAATCCTAAGTGTAACCACCAAAGCGTCATCGTGTGGTTGTATGGTTCCTCTCTTGTCTTCATCCGAAAAGCCCAACACCAGTGAGGTGTCCACTTTGACTCTCTTCGACATTAAATTGGAGCCCTCATCTAGGCAGCGAGATAAATACATGACCCTGGAGGGACAAGATCCTGTTCTCCCCGGGGCTGCAAATATGACGTTTATTGTGCCTAAGGAAGGTCTCGAAGAAGCATCTTCCCGAAATGCTGAGCCTGTCTGACCTCCTCGGCCACTGGAATGATGCAAAAGCTGAGTCAACTTCCCTTCTCGGACCAATTGGTCCAAATGGTCCCACAAATTTCTGCAGTCCTCGGTAGTATGTCCATGACCCTGATGGTACTGGCAGTAGAGGCTTTGGTTACGTTTCATAGGATCCCCTGCCATCTTGTTGGGCCATTTGAAGAACGACTCATTTTTTATCTTCTCCAGAACTTGTTGTACTGGTTCTCGGAACACAGCACCAACTACCTGGGAGTTGGCAGATCCTGACTGCCCCCCAAAATCCTTCCTAGGTCGATTGTTATTGTACCGGTCCGACCTGAAGTCCCTCCTCTCCTGAGGGATTACTTTGGCCTTTCCTTTACCCTGTATCTGGTCTTCTTCTACCCTTCTATACTTGTCAATCTGATCCATAAGTTGACGCACGCTGGTAACAGGCTTACCGGTCAAAGATTTTCTCAAATCATGCTCGGTTGGAAGGCCGGCTTTAAAAGTACTAGTAGCCACATGATCGTAGTCTTCATCCATTTCATTGAACATTTCCCAGTATCTATCAGAATAGGCTTTCAGGGTCTCCCCCTCCCGCATGGACATGGATAACAAAGACCCCAAGGGTTGAGGAACCCTGCTGCAGGCGATAAAACGGGCGCCAAAGGCTCGGGTGAGCTTCTTAAATGAATCAATGGAGTTCGCTTTTAGACCGTTGAACCATCTCATCGCCACTGGGCCTAGGCTAGATGGGAAGACCTTACACATCAAAGCCTCGTCCTTAGCATGGACGGCCATTCTCTGACGGAAATGGCTAACATGTTCCACTGGATCTGTTCGACCATCATAAATGGTGAATGCGGGCTGGTGGAACCGCCGAGGAAGATTTGCATCCTCAATATTTCGCATGAAGGGTGATTTAGAAACTTGACTCAATGCTTTGTTTAGTGCATCATTCCCCAGACCTTTGCGAGGCGGGCTCTTCTATTTGCGTCTGTGATGGTACTCCTCATCATAGGAGAAAGATTCACTGGGTGGAGTCCTGGATCTCTGCCTATAAATGGCATTGTCTGACTCTTCAGAGGATTGGCTGGCGTTAGTAGACAAACGTCTTCTCCGCTCGTGTCGCAATTCTCTTTTCAACTTGTCGATCTCACGTTGCATGTCCCTATCGTTCTTTACATAGGAAATACGACTTTTTTCTCGAGACTAACTCCTACTTGTGTGGGTTGTCCACACACTTCCTTCACGATCCCTTATTTGTTTAAGGTTTACAAACGGGTTGTCATGTTGAGACCCCCTGGATTCTGCTTGGCGTGGATTAACATCCACCTGCTGTGGGGCCGCTGCTGCCTGCTGCAACGTTCCTTCTGCTATCCCACACGTTGCACTTGTCTTTCCTTTCGAATAAATCAAGTTCTTCCCACAGACGGCGCCAATTGTAAGGACCCAACTTGGATTTGACCCAAAATAAGCAAGGGTTTCTAGTCCAACAAGCCCAAACAATCAATTTTTAGAGAGTGGGTGAAAGAACTAGGTCTATTCTATAGAAAAGATCATGATAGTTACTTGGCACAGAACGTTCAAGATTAACCAAACTATAAAAACTGTCCTCGGCTAAGTATCAGGTGTTTATTTCTTTTAGGTTTCTGTCTTCCTCATTCACAAAGTCCTCCAAAAGTCCCCTTCAAATGTCTTCCTCTTTCCTGTTATATAGCACGTTCCTCCCCTCATTTTCACCGTACACGTGTAGGTTATATTCTGGGAACTCCTTCCTGTCCCATCTAACAACTCCCAGAGTCTTCAACTAGTAGCCATAAGGCTACTTGACTACTGTTCAGGTATCACCTCCACATTAATGTGGTCAGAGAGTTAGCTGGGAAGCATTTAATGTGGAGGTAGCAGCTTTAGAAGATATTTGTTACCTCCCTTACCCCATATCCGTTTCTCAGTTACAATACAACCTTGCGGACTATCCAGGGTAGCAAGATAGTTGCATCGACCTTGGGTCAACATTCCGAGATGAACCTTATCCTCAAACGCCTTTTGGACTATTATGTACAATCTCCGCTTCCTTTTCTTATATTATTCCCACCATGTCCTCATTTAGCCATCCTCGGACGGATTAGCATCCTCGGACTGGACCACTGGGCCATAGACCTACTTCCTACAATCTTACCAATACATTTTTAGATAGCTGGCCCTACAGTGATCATATAAAGAATATTTTTTTATAAAAAAAAAAAAAAAAATCAAAACAAAAGAAAGCATAAAGGATGGAATTGTTGACTTTTCTAAGAGCAAGAGAGAAAGTATACCATGTTTCGGTAATACCAACTTAGCATCTGTTTTGGTTTTTCCTACATAATAAATGAGTGACACCTATTTTAAAAAACCACATCAGACTACTCTAATAAATTGAAAGCTCGAAAATGTGTTAAAAACACAAGAGCTGTTTAGACCTCCAAATTAAATTACGGCTCGATTGATTTTACTCTAACTTAATACTAAGTGCAGAATAGAGTAAATGCGAGCGGATAAACAAACAAACTACTCTAACCCATAATCATAATAACACGACAGTAAAATGAAAGGTTAAAGAGTAGGGAAGAAGAATGCAAACATAAGATAACACGCCGATGTGTTATTAAAGAGGAAACCGAAGAACTCGGCGAAAAACCTCTCTGCCGCCCTCCAAGCGGTAATCAATCCACTAGACAATCAGTTGGGATACATGGGTTAGCAAGAGACACTCCAAGCCTAATCTACCCGATGCACCTAAGCCCTCCAAGCTCCTACTCCAACAAGGTTTCTCGGAACCGTGTCTTGTTTAGCTCTCCGGATCCCGTAATATGCCCGATTGCATCCGCCAAAGCTTGGCTTCTTCCAATGCTTCCCAGTAGCACCAAAACCTCACTTTACACTCTGAAAGGGTGTGGTAAGTGTTTGGGCTATCAACCTCTCAATGGTATGGAAATGGAGAGGTAGGAGGTGAGGAAAATTCACAAGCAATTGTGTAGAGAAATGTGGGTATTATAATCTCTAACTCTCAAGTTCGTGGTTAGGGTTTTCTCTCAGAAGCACTCCTCAACATATGTGGGTAATGTTGGTATATATAGTGTGGGTACAAAAAGTGTGTATCAGATAGGACAATCTGGCAAAACAGAATGTTTCGCGAGTGTCTCGAGGGAAGGTCTTACTCGCGAGATACTCGTGAAAACTAGCTGTCTCCATCCTGTCCTGACTCTTCGCATTCCAGTCATGTGTATGGCACATGCTACACTTCGTGGGATGCTTAGTCGCGAGCTACCCGCGAAAACAGCTTTAGTCTTCATGCCTTGAGTCTTCACACTCTCTCACACAACCCTTACAATGAAATCTCACAAATAATACATGGTACAAAAGATTGAACATAATTACAATCAAATTTGATACGGAATTAAAGCTAACAAAACACATAGTTGTAAATTACAACTTTACATAAATGATTAATTTATCTTTCCGATAGTGTAGAAGATTGTAGTTTTTTGAAACATGTGTCACTCATTTATTGGGTAGGAAATACAAAAACAGATGCTGAGTTGGTATTACCGAAACATGATATACTTTCTCAAAGCGAGAACAAACTGAGGCATCATAAGTTGAATCTTAAGAATATTCATTTAATACTCACATGATAATGATATACTATAAATAACATATGACTACTCGAAAATGATTAAAATTCAATGTGAACTATATTAAATTACTAACGGTAGGATAGATCTACAACTTATTGAATATATTATTAATGCTTCTGTTACAATGACATTTGAGCTTGTCTTATCTTTTTGTTTTTGGTGTTCTTCTTTTTTTGGATATTTTTTTTATATGTTCTTTGAATATCAAATTTGTTCCTAGACACGATTTGACAGCCTCATGGTCTGCTACGTATAATATATATCTATGGAACCTTTTTCATCTCTCCATCCTTCCCTCTTTGGTTCTGTTTGTGCCTTTGTGGTGGAAATGGAACCTCGTTACAAAACTAAAAAAACAAAAACAAAAACAAAAAGCAAAACAAATAAATTTTAATTCATCAGTGTTGTGTGCTATGGAATTCTCTCACAATTTAATTTAGTACCAAATGCCCCTAAAATTGAAGGTGGGGGATATTGAATGCGGTTCTATAATCTATTATGTGCATGTGAAAATGGAAGTACTAAAAATATGTATCCTTCGAATTTCATTTGTTGGTAAAATAAAGCCTTGAAAGTATAACTATAAAAAATCAGGGTTCGCTACTAGACTAATAGTAAGCTAGTTTACACCCTCCATTGAGTTGTTAAATTGATTTTACCAGCACTCTATAAACATACAAACATTTGGTAAATTAGAATATATGTATAATGTACATATAAATATGCAAGTGGGAGCAACCTCAATTCTATTTCAAGTTTTCGTAACTAACCACTCTTTGTTTTTTCACTAAGCCAACCTATATATATGAAGTGCAAACAATTGATTTGCGATTGGTGCATATTTGCTTAATTTGGTGTGATAGATCAAGGAGAAGAGCATGTGGATAACATATTGGGAATTTCTTCAAACCATCTAGAAGACTTACGAACAGTGTTTCATGAAAACGACCCACGGGGAATGGAAATGGTCATGGAATGCATTTCAAAGGGGTCCAAAGCACAGTATCTTCTAATCAATTCTGTTTATGAGCTTGAACCTCAAGCCTTCGACACTTTGAAAGCAATATTTCATTTCCCTGTGTACCCTACTGGCCCTGCCATACGTTACATGGAACTTGAACATAGTTCCTTTATAACTACAACTAGTGACAACAACCCTGACTATCTAAAATGGTTGGATTCCTAGTCTGCAGGCTCTATCTTGTATATTTCATTGGGAAGTTTCTTTGTGCTCACAGACACCCAAATGGATGAATTTGCAGCTGCGCTTCGTAATAGTGGTGTTCGGTTCTTGTGGGTGGCTCGTGGAGAAGCTTCTCGGCTGAAAGAGAGTTGTGGTGATACAGGGTTAGTAGTGTTGGAAAATATGGCTAAACAAACAAGTTTTGATTCAACAATACAAACCCTAAAAATTAGCAATGACAAAAATAAATAGATAGAGTTAGAAAGATCTCACAAACTATAGAATCACGCAAATGCGTTGTCTTTAAAGGTTGATTCGTGCCACCCGGAGTAGAACTCGGTGTGAATGGCTCTCTTGGCCGAACAACCCCCCAAGATTAGACTATAGTAATTTCTTCAAGTTGATCACACGCTCAAACAAGAAGAACTAGGAACAACCTTACTTGCCTTTCCTTTCCTTAAAAAAATGAAGCTGAAATTTTTTCTTTGTAGCTGAAATTTTTCTGTGAAGCTGAAATTTTCAGTGCAGCAAAAAACAGAGCAAAACAGAGGGGATTTGCGGCTGGAGAAAGAGGAGAAAAATGTGATAAATGAGATAAATGAATAGTGTGTGTTGTAGGGTTTATAAGCTAATGAAGTGAGGGTTGATGGGTTGAACCAACGGACACTGTGCAGCCAACGGGCAGCACAATAAATGCCCCAACGGGCTGCTATTTAATGCCCAACGGGCAGAACCTAAATGGGCTAAAACCAAAAGAAATGAGAAAAGAATTAGGCCCAAGAGAGATAGAGACTAGCTTAACTCCAACCCAAGCCCAACCCTTAGCCCATTGTCTTTCAAGCTTACCACCTAAGATGTGCAAAGCCTTATAATAACAAGATTCATTCCTAACCAATGTGGGACACAGACATACATTAAGTGTTTGAAACACACACATACTCCAACAAGTAGTGCCTTGGTGTGACCAATTGAGAGTGTTGTGCCATCCTTCTATAGGGGGGTTTTGGTCCCATTGCGGATGGAATTCTACTCAAGAAGCTGTTTATGCAGGCATTCCTATGCTTACTTTCCCCTTATTTTTGGATCAAGTTCCTAACAGTAGGCAAATTGTGGAAGACTGGAAGATTGGGTGGAGGGTGAAGAGAGCACAGGTGGGAAGTGAAATATTGGTGACAAAAGAAGATATATTAGAACTCGTACAAAGGTTTATGGAGCTTGAAAACTGCGAGAGAAAAAAGACTTGGAAAAGAGCAAGAGAACTAAAAAATATGTGCCATCAAGCGATTACTGAAGGTGGATCTTCTCATTCTCACTTGGATGCATTTGTTAGTGACTTTTTAGAAGTCAAAAACCATTAAGAAGTTTGTTACTTTGTTCTGAATGACTAGGCAAATTGTAGCCACTGAACAATTTTTCTTAACTTAATTAATAATAATTTGGTCACTTGAACATTTGGACTTTGATTTTTGCTATTTAAACAACGGATTAGAATGCATATTTATAAAACCATGCAAATTTAATTAATGTGTCGAAAGGTTTGTTTGTTGATCCAGTCAATTTAATGTAATTGATGACCTTAAGTTGCTTAATTAAGGTGACCAATAGCATCATCATAGCAGGAGAACTAAAAGATATTTGTCATCAAGTGATTACTGAAGGTGGATCATTTGATTCTCACTTGGATGTATTTGTTAACGACTTTTTAGAAGACAATAACCATTTAAAAGTTTCCTTATTTGTTGTCAGTAACTAGACTGAGTTGTAGTCATTGAACAATTGTTCTTAAATGATAATGTTCTTTAATGTCAGTTTGAAAATTCGAAAATAAAATTATGAAAATTTTTGCTACTTGAACAAGTGGATTTTTTTTTTTTTTAAGTGAAGTTGAAGCTATGGGAATTTAATCAATATATGTGTTGAAAAATTTGTTGCAAGTCGTTGAACCAGTCAATTTAATGCATTGATGACCCTATGTTGGTTAAGGAGATCAATGGCATCATCATAATTTTGTAATTTTGAGCTTCTTATAGATGGAGACAAATGTGAGACGAGACATAAAAAGCCACATCCTGTTTGCAAGGCTTGAACGTGTTAGACAAGTAGATAGAAAATTTCTCACTCTCCTTATTCAGTCAATATCTGTTGGAAAATCCACACAGCCGCCTCCTTGATTGATGAAGCTTATTCCTTTAGAGCAATTGTATCAGTCTGGCTAAATTTTTCCGTCTATTTTACAATAAGAACTTTTTTTTTTTTCTATTTTATACTACCACTTTTCCAAAGCACCCACATTAATTCATCTATTTTACAATCTATTCTATTTAAATAATAATATTTATTATTATTATTTTATATTTTTCTTTTGTTTCTATCTCTTTATCTTTGTCTTTGTCCTTATCTCTCTCAGACCAATTTGTTGTCCCTCCTCTTCTTATTTTTCTTCTTCTTCCTTTCACGATCATGGTCAGATCACCTCCCTTCACAAGCATCTTCTTCTTCTTCTTCTTCTTCTTCTTCCTCTCACAGTCAGATCAGCTCTCCACCACAAGAATCAAAACCCACAAGCACCGATCTCCGTCGACCCACAAGCATTGACTCTGTCGACCCACAAGCATCGATCTCCACCGCCAGCATCGATCCACAAGCATCTAGACCCATTTCTGTCAACCCATAAACTCTAATCTCTGCCACCAGCACCGATCCACCGATCCACAAGCGGCCAACACCAACACCGATCTCTCTCTCTCTCTCTCTCTCTCTCTATCGATTTGTTCGTGTGGGTGTGTTTGTGTATTTTTGTTTTGATTTGTCTGTGTGGATGTGTTTGTGTGGGTGTGTTTGTGTGTATCTGAGGAAAAAGAAGTTGAGGGTCGTTTTGCACACGGAGAAGAGAGAGAAAAAAATTAGCGAAATTAATAAAATAATAGTATACACAGTTACAGTAACTGTGTATATATGAACGGTTACTATAGCAAATGTGTAAATATACACAGTATTAGAAGGACTGACATGGGAAGTTTTGTGACTCAAATGTGTAAAATTCATCTCTTTTCCTATTATACAAGAGCTGGTGCAGATGCTCTCTATACTTGCCAATTTACAAACCTAAATCTCAAAGCTTAGGGTCTGTTTGGTTAGCTGAAAAAAAGTAGTGTTTTTTGTTTTCATTTTCAGTTTTCAGTAGGACCTACCAAAAAAAAAAAACTTTTTTTTTTGGTTTAAGAATTTGTACTCAGTTTTCAATTTTAGTATTCTAAAAGTTGGATTTGAATACAAAAAATGAAAACACATTTTCAGCATTTTCAATTTCATAGAAAGTGAATATAGTGGCAATTTCGTAAATATTGTGAAAATGCGAAGGGCCCATAGAAAATGAAAATAATGACAATTTTGTAAATATTGTAAAAACACAAAGTGCCCCACTTGATTGATGTGAGTGTCTGTAAGTGAAAAAAGTAACTTAAAAAGAAAAGAAAAGAAAAGAAAAGAAAACAATGTCAAACCGTGTATGATGAATTTTATACCCAAATTATGTATTCAAAATAACTTATTAAACATCCTCACATATAAAAATAAATCATATATATATATATATATATATAAATTGAAGCCTATGAAGCTCCCACAATATTCCACGTCAGCACAATATTAAAAAAAAAAACATAATAAAACATTTCTAAAACCTGAACCCAGTGCTCTGCCTTTTCTTTCTCCAAAATGCACGCCCTGCCTTCTCTCTTTCTACCAGCTCTCCCAACCCAATGCTCCTCCTCTACCAGCTCCCCCAACGATCAAACCCATGGCAAACCAACAACAAAACATCTAAAGACACCATACCCACCATACCCATAAACCAACATATATCTTATTCTTCAGAACAGAGGTCGATCTCCTTCCTTAGACCGAGCAAATTGAAGCCATGGTAGGAAGCATGAAGGTTCAGAAGAAACAGAGAATTGAAAGAGATGATGACAAAGACGAAGACGACATGATAAGCAGTCAACCTTCCAATACGAGACTCTGTTGGAAAAACTATTTCTCACTATTTCTTTGCCCAATACTTTTTCTAAAAAACTCTCCACCAATCTCCTTCTCCTTTCCAAAAAAAACCGATAAACTCTTTCTCTTCCTTTCATCCCCATCTCCCTCTATATCACAAGCCCATAAATCACCAAAGCCCATCTCTCTCTTCGTCACCTTCCTCTTCATCCCATAAATTTCTCCAAACATAGTACACAACCAGCACAAACCAAACCCGTAAATCACAAACACAAGCCAAATCCACAAATCACAACCACTACCATTACAACGCCCTCCTTTGCCGTGAGAGGATGAAGAGAGAGATAGACGAGGTGAGAAGTCAATTTTTTTTTAGACTCCACCCATGATTAAGTAGAGGTAGAAGAATGCTTGAAATAACCAGATCTAAAGTCACAGCTCCACCATAGACTTCGTTCTTCACTGTTTCAGCTTCACCGTGGACTAGGTGATACTTTACCTTGTGATTTTGGTCAGAGATAGTGAGTTCTGCAGAACATGGGTCGTTTGTTTACGAGAAAGAGGTGAGGGTATGAATTTTTGATTTTATCCCAACATGGTTACTGTTTTGACCATTGGTCTTAAAAGCCACGGTCAAAATGGTTTACAGCTAAGCTATTTAGATTATTTATTTATTTTTTATTTATTTGTAGTCGTACTTGTCACAGTAATAAAGAGTTCAAATATTTTAATGGCATAAAGTCATATTCATATTCGATTTTAAAGATATTTTTATATTGACTATTGCACTAAAAAATATTTCAAATGATAAATATTTATTTAAAGCCTATAATAAATGGCTAGAAATATCATTTTGTTTTTAAGCCTCCTTTATACTTGAATATCTTCGGATATTTTAAATTTTAAATCAAGATTATTAATTTGTATATATTTATTTTATTTATTTCATATTAATTAATTACTAAATTAGTTATATATGACATTATTGTGGTTTGACCTTGGTCAAACCCAGGTCTAACCTTAAAAATCTTGAACCTCTTTCTTTACCAGGTTTGAAAACAAAACCACATTTCATTTCAATTTTGAGACCCTCCATTCCACCATGTAATATGTATGTCATGTTTCTCTCTTCTTTTTTTGTCAACCTATTCTTCTTCTTTTTCATTTTTTTTTTTCATTATTTTTAGGTTCATATTATAATTGTAATATTCTAGAAAATGTAGTTGTTATTATTATTATTGGGTAAAGATTTGGGTCTTGTATTGATATATTAGTTAAAACATCTTAAAAAAATTATATGAATTTTGACCAATAATATATAAAGAAATATATGTCTCTATATTAAATTGGACTATTTTAATTAATTTTTCTATTTGTACTAATTTAATATATTTATTTATATTTTGAATTGGACTATTATTATTTTGAAACCTTTTAAATTGGACTATTTTAGTTAATTTTTTTATTTATACTAATTTAATATATTTTTTCACGAAAGGCTTTCTTTCTTTGTGAACAAATTTCAAATCCATTCCATGAGTTTGTCTCAGATTTTTAAGGCTGTTTAGCACTGTTAACAATATTCCATAAGTGATAACTTAAATTATTCATTCATTGTTGGATTTTTTTTCGTAATCAATAATTTTCCCGTGCATCGCACGGATTAGCGACTAGTTTTTTCTATATTCAATTTTAGAATTTGAATACGGAAAAGATATAATAAAAAGTGAATATAGCACTGTGGGGATAAAAGCCCAAGATCGTATATTGGGCCTTGAGCCCTATTTGAGGATGTGAGTACGTCCGAGGAGGAGTGGACTATTGGGAAAGGCCCTAGAGTGAAGAATCACGTAAGGAAAGGATAAGGGAATATAGTCCGAGGAGTGTGCCCTTCTCGGATACAATGAATATCAGTCAAGCAGGTACTTGGGCGATTTAGGTGACCTTCCTGGAAGTTCCAATGATAAGAATGACCTTCAGTCACGTACAAAGGTGATAAGAATACCGAAATATCTAAAAAAAAAGCTGCTACCACCGCATTAAATGCACTGCAGCCACTTTTCTAGCCGCATTTATGTGGAGAAGACCCTGAACAGTGCAACCTCAACCACCACCAGTCACAGAAAGCCAAAGAAGATGACTGATGGGACATATACTCAGTAAAACTTTCCCTTGAATATTCGAAGGCATGAACAGAGAAATTTTTGAACAGAAATTTCTGTCTCTTAACATGTCAATATCTGGTGGAAAAATTCATAGCCGCCTCCTTGATTGTTGAGGCTTATTCCAAATTGCTACCTGCCTATTTACAAACCTTAAATCATTCACCCTACTATACAGCGCCCCAATCTGATTCTCTGAAAAACTGAAACTCTCCCGATATTAATGCACTGTACACTCCATTCATTTTCGCTCTTACTTTTGTTGATCATTGGATTTGTTGTTGTGGATAGCTCCACACCTCTATCTCTCATTGAAGAAACAAGAACCACTCATCCTTTCATGCTAGAAGATGGTCCAATCGAAGGTTGTGACGGTCGGGATTTCGAGCTCAAGTGCAAAGACAATAACCCTGTAATAGATATTATGTCCAAAAACTTCCGCGTTTTGCAGTTATATCCAGACACTGGTATTTTGACGGTTGTCTGAACGGATATTGTTGATGATGGTTGTCCTGATCCTAACAAATTAGTTAACACCACCCTTAATAGTACTCTCTTCAATTATGCTGACCAAAGTAGTGAAAACCTTACTTTTGTATACAATTGCGCTGATGGGATTCCAGATTGGGTGCAAAGCGGCTCTGCATGTACAGGAAATGGCAATGCTACTGAGGGTTTCTACTTTTTTTTTTTGGAGATAAAAGATTGAAATTCTATTAGATAATACAGGGGAAAACCAGACTTATTCTACTGAAAACAAACACTACAAACTGGGAAAAACTAGACTTATTCTGCAGAAAACAAACACTACATAAAAAATAAAACTATAGAAAAATAAAACTATAGAAAAATAAAACAGTGCTGAAAAACACCACTGTATAGAAAAATAACACTGCAGAAAATCAATCATGCAAAGGCAAAATTGAAATTCCAGCTCATGTTGGAGAAAATTAAGAACGAGCCGTTCTTCAAACGACCGAATAAGATGGTGGGAAATCCTGAAAGACGCAATCATAATCTCTACTGCCAATACCATCAGGATCATGGGCATACCACAGAGGATTGTAGAAGTCTGTGGGATCATTTGGACCAACTTGTCCGCGAGGAAAAATTGAAACAACTGCTGCATCATTCCAGTGGCCAAGGGAGCCAGGCCAGCTCGGAACCTCGAAGAGATGATTCTTCAAGACCCCCCTTGGGAACTATTAATGTCATCTTCGCTGCATCGGGAAGAACAGGATCCTGGCCATCTAGGATAATGTCCGTGGCCCGCCTATCCACAGGAGACGTTAATCAGGATCTGAAGAGGGCTAAAAGAGAAATTCCACCAGTCTTGGGCTTCTCGGATGAGGATAAGTTTGGGACTATCCAGCCCCATGATGACGCGTTGGTAGTTACCCTTAGGATTGGAGGGTATGATGTGAAGAAGGTGATGGTGGACCAAGGCAGTGGAGCTGAGATAATGTACCCTGACCTTTACAAGGGGCTGAACTTAAAACCTGAGGACTTAACTCCTTATAGTTCCCCTCTAGTGAGTTTTGACGGAAAGATCGTTGTCCCGAGGGGTCAAATACGGTTACCTGTGCAAACTGGTCCGGAGATAGTTGAAGTGGATTTCATTGTTGTAGATGCATATTCACCCTATACAACGATCGTGGCCAGACCTTGGCTTCATGCACTAGGGGCTGTTTCTTCTACTCTGCACCAGAAGATTAAGTATCCATTTGAAGGTCGGGTTCAGGAAATTTTGGGAGATCAATCTGTGGCCAGAAGGTGCTTGGTGGCTGCCATACAGCATAAGCCCGAAGTTGAGTCCTCGGCCCATCTAGGAAAAGATTTATAGCAATTAAAATACCAAGCGGTGCCTATCGATAAATCAACCGAGGAGACAAAATGTGAAGATTTGGTAAAGGTCGCTATTGGGGATGATCCTGAGAAGTTTTTTCAGGTCGGCTTTCAGTTGCCACCTCAAGAGAAGGAAGAATTGGTAGAATTTTTCAGAAGGAACATAGATGTATTTGCTTGGAACGCCTATGAAGCCCCAGGAGTGGATCCAGAATTCATCTGTCATCACCTGAATGTCAACCCACTGGTCGTCCCTAAGAAACAACCTCCTCTGTGCCCATCCAAGGAGCACGCTAATGCGGTACGAGAGGAAGTAACGAAGCTCAAGCAAGCTGGAGCTATTAAGGAGGTGTTTTATCCTGAATGGCTAGCTAATACTGTGGTGGTGAAGAAGAAGAATGAGAAGTGGCGAGTGTGCGTAGATTTCACAAACCTAAATAAGGCGTGTCCGAAAGATCCATTTCCTATGCCTAAAATAGATCAACTAGTGGATACAACGGTAGGCCATCCTCGAATGAGCTTCCTAGATGCCTTTCAAGGCTATCACCAAATACCCCTAGCCCTGGATGATCAAGAAAAGATTGCTTTTGTTACCCCCATTGGGAACTACCACTATAAGGTGATGCCATTTGGTTTGAAAAATGCAGGATCTACTTACCAAAGAATGATGACAAGGATGTTTGAACCACAGTTGGGCAAAAACATTGAGGTCTACATAGATGACATGGTGGTGAAAAGCAAGGTAGTCTCAGAACATGTGGGCGACCTTTTGAACATTTTTGAAATTCTTAGAAAGTACAAGCTGCGTTTAAACACCTCCAAATGTTTATTTGGCGTGGGATCAGGCAAGTTCTTAGGTTACATGGTGACTCACTAGGGGATCGAGGTCAACCCCGACCAGATAAAGGCTATAAACAATTTGCAACCACCTCAGAATCCTAAGGAGGTCCAAAAGCTGACTGGAATGGCCACTGCTCTGAACTGATTCATTTCTCGGTCAGCGGATAGGTGTAGACCTTTTTTCTTGTTGATTAATAAGTGGAAAGGGTTTGAGTGGAATGAAGAGTGTGCCTTAGCTTTTCAACAACTTAAAGACTATCTTGCTCGGCCACCAATCATGTCTAGTCCTGAGCCAGATGAGGTCCTTTTTGCCTACTTTGCTGTGGCTCCTTTTGCAGTAAGTTTGGTGTTGATAAGAGTTGATAGCGGTGTACAAAAGCCAGTTTATTACGTGAGTAAATCGCTGCATGAAGCCGAGACTCGTTATCTGCCATTGGAGAAGGCCATCCTGGCAATAGTACTTGGTACACGAAAGCTGCCTCATTATTTCCAAGCACATACGGTCATCGTCTTCACCCAACTCCCACTTAAAGCAATACTCCGAAATGCTGACTACACAGGGAGGATAGCTAAATGGGGTACAGTTCTAGGGGCTTTTGACATCAAGTATATGCCTCGCACCTCCATGAAGGGTCAAGTACTCGCGGATCTGGTGGCCGAGTTCACTGAACCCCTATTAGAAGAATTGAATCCAACACAGAACATGGATGGAAAATCGGTTGGCATGATTTCTCAACAAGGTCACTTATCTTGGGAAGTATACGTGGATGGCGCAGCGAATCAAAAAGGTTCCGGAGTGGGGCTAGTGCTGATATCCCCTGAGAAAATCATCATTGAAAAGTCATTGAGGATAGGCTTCTCGGCCACAAATAATGAGGCCGAATATGAAGCTCTACTGAGGGGAATGGCCATGGTTCGAAAAATGATTGGAAAGGCAGTGGAGATGTTTTCAGACTCAGTGTTAGTCGTTGGCCAGGTAAAGGGAGTGTTTGAAGTGAAAGATGAAAGAATGCAGGAGTACTTGAGTCAAGTTAGACACCTGCAATTAGAGTTTGAGTCTTTCAACTTGCAGCATATCCCCAGAAGCGGAAATACACATGCTGATTCCCTAGCCAAGCTTGTAACCTCCTCGGCGCAAGATCTGCCACGGGTTATCCTTGTTGAGGATTTGTACAAACCCACGGATATAAGAGTTGAAAATGTCTTAGTTCATCAGATCAGAGCAGGGCCTAGTTGGATGGACCCTATAATTCAATTCTTAAAGGAGGATACTTTGCCTGAAGAAAAGTCAAAAGCGGACAAAGTACGGAGGAAGGCTACTAGGTTCTGGCTGTTCGAGAACCAGAAGTTATACAAACGTTCATTTTCAAGACCATATTTGTTATGTGTGCATCCTGAGACGACTGAATCACTCCTTGAAGAATTACATGAAGGAATTTGCGGAAGCCATACTGGAGGTAGATCTTTGGCCCATCAAGCCATCACCCAAGGCTATTGGTGGCCAAATATACAAAGGGAGGCCCACGAATATGTTAAAAAGTGTGATCTGTGACAACGGTTTGCACCAAATATACACCAACCAGGGGGAATCCTTAATCCGTTATCCAGCCCATGGCCATTCGCTCAATGGGGCTTAGATATTGTGGGTCCATTCCCTAAAGTAGTGGGAAACAAGAGGTATCTGCTAGTCGGCACAGATTATTTTACCAAATGGGTTGAAGCCGAACCTCTGACTAACATCAGAGATGTAGACGTGAAGAGATTTGTCTGGAAAAATATTGTCACACGGTTTGGGATTCCTCATACACTCATTTCGGACAATGACCTTCAGTTTGACAGCAAAGCGTTCAGGAGTTATTGTTGCGAATTGGGGATCACAAATAGATACTCTACTTCTACTTATCCCCAGGGAAATGGACAAGCGGAAGCTGTTAACAAGGTCATAGTAAATGGACTAAAGAAAAGGCTAGACGATGCAAAAGGCAAATGGGTGGAAGAACTGCCACATGTCCTCTGGATATACAGGACTACGCCTCGTAGGTCTACTGGGGAGACCCCCTTCTCAATGACTTATGGGGCTGAGGCTGTTATCCCTCTGGAAATTGGTTTCCCAACGTTAAGAACTAGTTCATACAGTTCAAGTAGCAATAACGAGCAGCTAGAGAAGAATTTGGACTTGATTGAAGAAAGGAGGGAGAATGCAATGGTCCAATTGGCATATTACCAACAAAAGCTCAGATAAGGTTATGACGTCAACGTAAAAATAAGGCCTTTATCACCTGGCGATCTAGTGTTAAGGAAAGTTGTGGGCACTGCAAAGAACCCATCTTGGGGGAAGTTAGGACCCAATTGGGAAGGGCCATACCGTATCACTTCAGGGGCTGGCATCGGGGCATATTTTTTAGAAGACTTAGATGGTCATGTAATACCACGGCCATGGAATGTAAACAACCTTAAAAGGTATTATTATTGAACGAGTTTTCTTTCATCAATATGCTTATCTGCTATATTAAGGTTTTTGTGTTTTCTGTTGCCATTACAGTTTTTATAAGTGTTTAAACTTAAATCCAATCATGCCTGAAGTCCTCGGACCAAATGATATGGGTTAGTTAACACTCCATTACAGTTTTTATAAGTGTTTAAACTTAAATCCAATCATGCCTGAAGTCCTCAGACCAGATGATACGGGTTAGTTAACACTCCATTATAGTTTTTATAAGTGTTTAAACTTAAATCCAATCATGCCTGAAGTCCTCGGACCAGATGATACGGGTTAGTTAACACTCCATTACAGTTTTTATAAGTATTTAAACTTAAATCCAATCATGCCTGAAGTCCTCGGACTAGATGATACGGGTTAGTTAACACTCCATTACAGTTTTTATAAGTGTTTAAACTTAAATCCAATCATGCCTGAAGTCCTCGGACTAGATGATATGGGTTAGTTAACACTCCATTACAGTTTTTATAAGTGTTTAAACTTAAATCCAATCATGCCTGAAGGCCTCGGACCAGATGATACGGGTTAGTTAACACTCCATTACAGTTTTTATAAGTGTTTAAACTTAAATCCAATCATGCTTGAAGTACTCGGATCAGATGATATGGGTTAGTTAACACTCCATTACAATTTTTATAGACGTTTAAAATTAAACTCAATCGTGTCTGAAGTCCTCGGACCAGATGATATGCGCTGGTTAACACTTACAATTTCCGTGAATATTCAAATGGATCTTAGATTATGTAACTCTCTCAGACCATGTGTTTAGGTAAAATTAGCACTTGGCAGTGTTCCTTGTAAATGTTAATGATGGTCCAACCCATTTAAAGTTACTAAACCCCAAAAACCTGCCTAAAACTTTAACCAAGTAAAGTTGTGAATGATTTACTTTAGTATCAAAGAATACAAAAGGAATCTTCCTCTTCCATGGGTTACTAAGTTGATCATGACTTCTTGCGTGAACCATTTTCTGTGGGTACTTAGTTAATTTGTTGGCATCATTAGCAAGATGTTATTGGTTCTGCTAAAATTGGAATAACATCAAAGCAATATTACTTACAATAACAAGTATATGGAGATGGTGTAGAAAATGAAGAAGAACTTTTTCATTGATTAGAAAGAAAGTATTTTACACACTTACTAAAAAAAAAAAAAAACTAATTCTTTCCCTTGGAGGCCGAGGGATCAGTGGTCTGACTGGGCAAGGAGGCAGCAACATCTTGAGCTTGATCCTGGGACGTAGGGTGAGTTTTCTTCTTGCCTTGATCCTTGCCTTTATCTTGAGGATCTTTGTTTTCCTGTCCTTGGTCACCAGGAAGAATAGGTTGGTCCACTAATGGCTGCTTGGGCGCTCCTGGGGCTTTCTCGGAGTGAGAGGAGTCAGGACCTGGGAACTCACGAATATCAGGATCATAATAAATGCTCTCAGGCCGCCTCAAGATAGAATCCGCAGGAACCCCAGCAGCATCCATGGCTTTTCCCCATGAGATATCGCAGTAGTCCCTGCAGACCACATAGAGCTCCTCTGTGAGCCTGGCTTGAGTCTCCTCCACCCCAAGCTTATATGCCGCTTGTTTCTCAACCTCAGCTGCCTCCTTAGCCAGTTGGGCATCCTCTTTGACTCTTTGGAGCTCGGCATGAAGATCTTTCACAAACTGCTTCTCTGTAGCAAGATTGATTTCAGTGAAATGCAGTTGTTTACGTTGATCTTCGACCTGCCTCTCTGCAGTTTTGAGACCAGCGTCAGCACTATCCCTTTGTTGAATGACCTCTTTTAGCTTCTCGGAAAGCCTAGCCTGGTCCTCCTTGAGGCTGCCTAAAGTTTTCTCTACCTCGGACCGATGATGGGCCTCTGCCCTTGCCTCGTTACGGACATCCTTGACCCACTCTTCGGCCACGTAAATTTGTTGGGTAATCTGCGTAAAAAAAAAAAAAAAAAAATTTTAATATAAAACAAAGAAAAGCAAATGAGTAAAAACGACCAAATATTTACTTGGAAGTGTGGATTGAATCGCTTACCATAGCCAGATCCCTCTTGAGGGATAGGAAAAGTTCTTGTTGACTGAAGTGCCTATAGGACGCCATATCTGTTGGGAGGAGATGTGGATGCTCTAGGACTTCAGCAATATGGCCTGCCTTCCCTCCTTGATAGTTTCTCACCGAAGTGTCCCAAGAGAAGGGGGCGCCGTCCAACTCCAGCTTAGGGGACCAGGTGCGCGGTCCTCGGCGCACGTCGGCTACGAGAGTCTCGTCTCGACTGTCAATAGACGAAGCCCTCTTATGCCGATGGTCCTTGACCACTTTCTGCTGTTTAGACCTTTTTGAGGGTTCCACCTCACCTTCCTCAAGAGCTGTATTAGGCCTTTTCTTCTTTAGCTCGGTAACTGGCTTTAGGCCGAGGTCAGCAGGAATTTGAGGAGGTGGTGGGGGAAGACTAACAGTGGGCTGAGACTTATTGGTTTCTTTGGGCTAAGGTGCTTTGTTCCTTCCCTTCAGGAGGTCCCTTAGGCTCTTGCTCCCTGTATTCAAAGCCATTCCTTCTTCTTCTTCCGAAGAGTCGTCTGGAAGGGCAGTTATTAAAACAGGGGTGTGGACGTTGGAATGCCTATCAGTCTCTTCCTCGGCTTCCGAGAGGGGAATTATCTGAACCTCTCTAGATGCCTCTTCTTCAAAACGGAACTTGTCAAATTGCTCCTCTAGTGAAGAGGTCGAGGAAGCAACTCTTTCTCCTGCTGCAGCAGCTTCAAGGGGAATCTGTTGAACTGGAGGGATGAACAGTGGTACACCCTGAGGGACTGGATGTGGTATAGGGGGAAGATCGAACGGAGCTAAAGAATTAGGCCGAGATACATCTATCCGGTTTAGCCGATAGTCTCGCTGCCTTATAGCGTTGCCGATCGGTTGAAACGCGTCCGAGAGAGGCTTGAAATCCAGAATAAGGTGGACGGCCCAAAGTTGCCCGTCTTCACTTACAAAAATCTCCGATCTCAATAGATAGTTAAGCGCGGCAACGTTAGTTAGGCTGAGCTGAGGAGCAATGTGCCTTCTATCTGTTAACACCACAGCAGAGCTAAGCATAGTCAGAAACTTAAAGTAAACTATTAATAGGAAGAGAAGAAAAACAACGCTAATGATGAAAACCCTAAATCTATTGTTAGGGAACCTAAATCTAGGATGTCCCACCTGGCTCTCCTGGTTGGGTTGGGCAATGAAGGCCGTCATGCCACGCTCCCGAGATGATCAGGTAGTCGTTTTTCATCCCCTTATTAGACTTAGGAAGACAGGAAATGAGCCTAACGATGTTGGATAAGGATTTAAGGTAAAATCCCGCCCCTTTTTGTTGGTGGCATTCGTACATATGGGCTACATCTAGCCAAGTAAGACCCAAGCCCAAATGTTGGTTCAAAGCCTTAACTACTCCTATGATCCTAAAGACGTTAGGCGCACACTAGTGGGAACAGATCCTATGATTACGAAGGTAATTTCTTGTAATGGGACCCATGGGGAGAGTCATCCCTCCTTCTATGAAAGCTATCATAGAGATTATGACTTCTCCCACCTCTCGGTTAGTTGTTATTCCTTCCGGAGGACAGTACCGCAGGTTTACGTCCTGGGGTATATGGTATGTGTCTTTAAATATCTCTATCAGGTCTGGACTATCCACCAAATACTTATATCTACCTATTTCGGACAAGCAGAAAAAGGGAAACACTAAGAGTGACAATTGGGAAATGAGAATTTGAAGGCCGAGGAAGCTAGCCAAAGAGAGAAAGAAGGGTTCGAAGAAATTGGAACTTACACAAACTGGGTTAGAAAATGATCCTTGAAATCCTTAGAAGAATTCTCAAGAACGTTTAAAGAAATAAGGATGATGATTTGAAAATCTTTGTGAGTTTGAATGCTTGAGTTCGCTGGAGAGTCTGAGGAATTGTGAAATAAAGAAAAAATGTTTTCCTTGGAGGCTTTATATAGGGGCCAGAAAATGAGTGGGAGTTATCCCGCCCAAGCCTTTAAGGAAAATGTCGTTCGTTGGATAAGTGGTTCACCGTTGGATGCCAAAGACACAGCGCCGCCTGGATCAATTAATGACGTTTCGCGAATTCCGAAACGTCAGTAGCAATGATGAAGCGTCTAAATATATGATCCTGCATGTGTAAACTCAGGTATTTTTACGTTTCTAGCCCTTATTTCTGTGGCATATCAAAATCCTTTTTTTTCTCCTCGGATGCGAGGGAAAAATTAAAATTTTGAGGGGCTATTGTGGGGATAAAAGCCCAAGATCGTATATTGGGCCTTGGGCCCTATTTGAGGATGTGAGTACGTCCGAGGAGGAGTGGACTATTGGGAAAGGCCCTAGAGTGAAGAATCACGTAAGGAAAGGATAAGGGAATATAGTCCGAAGAGTGTGCCCTTCTCGGATACAATGAATATCAGTCAAGCAGGTACTTAGGCGATTTAGGTGACCTTCCTGGAAGTTCCAACGATAAGGATGACCTTCAGGCACGTACAAAGGTGATAAGAATACCGAAATATCTAAAAGAAAAGCTGCTACCACCGCATTAAATGCACTGCAGCCACTTTTCTGGCCGCATTTATGTGGAGAAGACCCTGAACAGTGCAGCCTCAACCACCACCAGTCACAGAAAGCCAAAAAAGATGACTGATGGGACATATACTCAAGTGAAGGCTTAAATGATTAACAAGTGTATGATCAAGATGATCTAAGAGGAAACTATATAATGTAAAAGACCTCCCATAAGAGGGGGATCGAAAAAGATAGAAAAAGAGGGGAAAAGAAGAATCACTGTAGCAATAAGGATTACTTTAGCTTTCAGGAACAATTCAATTCATAATTCATCTCCTCGGATAACAACTTAATCAAGTTTTAAGTGTGTTTTTTTATGCTTATTCATCTTTCAAATCGTTTTTAGCTGTTGTCCAATTCATATATAGTACAGCTCTTTCACCCACTATCTACAAATTTATTGTATTGGGCTCATTGGACTTATATCCCATCTCTTTTGGGCTTAGGCTACAAATCGTGACCCCACAAGCACTTTTTAGGGGCCTTAGTCATTCATTAATGGTTCTTCAGCCTCCTATAATAGAAAGACAAATTAATAATTTTACAAAAAAATAATATTCTTATTGATGGAGATAAATGTGATATGAGACGTAACAAATCCATATCCGGTTTGAAAAAAGCGGTGCAGTAAAACTTTCCCTTGAATATTCGAAGGCATGAACAGAGAAATTTTTGAACAGAAATTTCTGTCTCTTAACATGTCAATATCTGGTGGAAAAATTCACTGCTGCCTCCTTGATTGATGAGGCTTATTCCAAATTGCTACCTGCCTATTTACAAACCTTAAATCATTCACCCTACTATATAGCGCCCCAATTTGATTCTCTGAAAAACTGAAACTCTCTCGATATTAATGCACTGTACACTCCATTCATTTTCGCTCTTACTTTTGTTGATCATTGGATTTGTTGTTGTGGATAGCTCCACACCTCTATCTCTCATTGAAGAAACAAGAACCACTCATCCTTTCATGCTAGAAGATGGTCCAATCGAAGGTTGTGACGGTCGGGATTTCGAGCTCAAGTGCAAAGACAATAACCCTGTAATAGATATTATGTCAAAACACTTCCGCGTTTTGCAGTTATATCCAGACACTGGTATTCTGACGGTTGTCCGAACGGATATTGTTGATGATGGTTGTCCTGATCCTAACAAATTAGTTAACACCACCCTTAATAGTACTCTCTTCAATTATGCTGACCAAAGTAGTGAAAACCTTACTTTTGTATACAATTGCGCTGATGGGATTCCAGATTGGGTGCAAAGCGGCTCTGCATGTACAGGAAATGGCAATGCTACTGAGGGTTTCTACTTTTTTTTTTTTTTTTGAGATAAAAGATTGAAATTCTATTAGATAATACAGGGGAAAACCAGACTTATTCTACTGAAAACAAACACTACAAATAGGGAAAAACTAGACTTATTCTGCAGAAAACAAACACTACATAAAAATTAAAACTATAGAAAAATAAAACTATGCAGAAAAACACCACTGTATAGAAAAATAACATTGTAGAAAATCAATCATGCAAAGGCAAAATTGAAATTCCAGCTCTAGTTGGTTCTCTCCATCTCCAAGATATGACCTTATGTGATGCTTCAAGGAAAGGTTTTAACTTAAAATACAAAGATTGTTTTGCGTGCATTAAAACCCTTGTGTGGGCGCAACGGGGGAGTATGCCTCAATCAATTGGACCGGGGTGGAGAAAACAAGGAGTCGCCACCTAATTTTATGGTCTAGGAATCATGAATATAGCGCTCTTATGTGGAAGGACTAGTCTTACTACCAGAGTATGGGTTCAGAGTTTAGGTACGGTCGTGGGAAGGTGTTAGGCACCCAAAACCACCTGACTTGTGGGTCGGCTTTCACTCACTGTGTCCTACATCTTAATCCTATTAAAGGCACATTCAACATTGCATTCTAACTCACACACAAACACTAGCATACATCTAAGCATATAACATGGCATTTCATCTCAAACCTAACATACATTTATCATGCTTATCAACCATCACAAAACCTAGCATACATCTATCCATACATGTCATATTATCCAATCCAAGGCAGCAAAAAAAACAAGGTAGAAAGGTAGGCATGGCAATAAAGCTTCAATCATCAAAAGTGACCCAATCATATAAGCATAGTGTCCAAACAACAAACTGCATGTTCATCATAAAAAAATGCATGTTCATATGAATGCATGACTTACCTCACTTACCTTACTACATCAAAGCATCTATGGCATCAATGCATGGACACGTGAATGTATGTTCATAGCATCAAAGCAATAAGTAAAAGAAACGCTAATCTAGCATGTTAAAGCAAATAAGTATACAATCAAAGAAACAGAAAACAGAGACTTAGAAAGCATAAAAAGAAATCAAACAAAGGCATATTACATGAAAGGAACAAAGAAACAAAAGCAGCAAAATCTCGGATTAGAGTTTCTGGGCTTGAGTGTGCGTGTGCATACATAGGCCTTGTACGCAAGTCAATTGTATGTGTACGCATACTTCGAGCTTGCGTACGCATGCAAAAGCATGCGCACGCAGACACACCTTAAACCCTAACACAGCAACACAGAAACGTAGAAAACAGAGCAGAACTTAAATCTAACAACTTAACATGCATACAATCATAAAGCAAGAAAACCTAGGGTAAACAGACATGTTATAATACAAAGAGGCAAAAAAAAGTGAAGAAAAGCTTAGAACTCAATACCTCAAACAAGAAGCTTTTCGAGCTTGATTTTGACTGTTCCCTTCAGTCAATCTATTCACAATCAAATATAAAAGTGATCAGTAATCTTAAACTCAAAAGATCAAGACCGGAAAAGTTTCCAATCAAATAAAATTGACTAGAGGATGTTTGGTGAAAAATTCCCTCTTTGATTCACTATTTCTAGTGAATCTTAGGTTTTCCCTTAGGATTTTCTATATGTTTTGAAAAGGTGCAATGTATGGCTTTATATAGTGAAAAAATAGGGGTTTGGAATGGCTCCCAGATGATGTGGGATTCGTTCCAAACCTTAACATTAATGCAGGAAAATTGCCTTTCATAGGTTTTTGAAACCCTAGCTGTGTGCACAGGTCCTTGCCTGCGTACGCATGCACAAGACTTATGTACGCAAGCCAAGGGTTTCCTTGGCCTTTTTTCTTTCCAAAAATAGATTTATTTGCTCATAAAAAATTATATTTTCTATTTTAACATCTCTCAAGTCAATTTGTAATCTAATTGGGCCCAAAACCAACCTTGGGCCTTAGAATTTTGGCATCATTGAGGAACAGAGGCCCGAGTTGTAAGGGGTACAAAATGCAGTGTCTACAGATGCCCCCTCTTTTGATTCGTGAGCTTCGCTAATGAAATCAAAAGAATAAGATACAAAACATTTTGTTTCGATGTACGGCTTGGGCCCAACCCACATACACGGCAGATAACACATATACATGTGGTGGGGTGCAACTTTGTAAAGTCGCTTGGGATTCGTATGTCCGAATTCCCACCCTTGTTGCTTGGGAAACGAGCAACGACAGGTTCACTATCCTAGAACCTGTTTTGCCAATTGCAAGCAAAAGGCGAGTGACTCACTATCCTAGAGTCACTTAAAAAGAAAAACAAATAAGGCCAATGGCTGCAACCACTAACCAAACAAATGAGGTGCTCTTACGAGTTGAAAAGGATATATATTTGTGGTGTTCATCTGGGGCTCTTGCATCAAACTTCTCCGGGTGGCTTGCGCCTTAGGGTAATACTTGTCTTCTCCATCTATATCTCTCCCTAATCTGATGAGGCTCTTGCCTTGAGGTGACCTTGGTCTCTGTCTTTATCTCTACCTCTTCCACTATGCCTGCATGTTCAATTCCCTCGAGATATGTGCA
The DNA here is from genome assembly GCA_019022515.1 of Quercus aquifolioides. Lineage (NCBI taxonomy): Eukaryota > Viridiplantae > Streptophyta > Magnoliopsida > Fagales > Fagaceae > Quercus > Quercus aquifolioides. The sequence continues at coordinate 46,719,899 of CM032326.1, forward strand.
CAAGTTTTGTATGATGTACTTGCATGTTCAATTCTCGGAGGATATGTGCACAAATTCTATATTTCGACTTGCTTGACTAGTGTGTGGCCCATGCCAGCATATTCAATTCCCGTAGGATATGTGCACGAGTAGCCTTGGTGTTCCGACCCACGAGGGAGTCTTGGATGAAGAATCCACTGGGGTTGATGAAAGACTCACTAGGGAGTATGATTTGTTGAGAAGTTTTGGTGACTTATGGGGGAGCCTCCTTGGTATGTAGCTTACTGGAGATGGTAACTTGTTGAGAAGTGTGTTGGTGATTGTGACCTACGAGGAAGTCTTTAGTAATGTGTGGTCTACTGGGGAAAATACTTATTTTTCTTCATGGCTTGCTGGGGAACTTGTGTTGATTCTACTCATGAGGGGGTCCTGTCTATTTTATGGGGAAATTTCTTCACAACTTATGGGGGGGTTGCCTTCATGCCTCGAACTTATGGGGGAGTCATTCCATGATACTGTACCTAACTAGGGTTTTGGTTGACGATCTAAACTCACGGGGGAGCTGCCTTGGTGACTTTTGATCCACTGAGGGATGCTTTTGATGCCTTCAATCCATTGGGGATGCTTTGTGTCTTTTACCCAAATGAGGGTATTTATGTCATTTTGGACGCATTCTTGAATTTTCTTTTGCACTTCCTACCACCCGAGAACCTACTGTGGATATTTGGAATTTATTTATTTATTTTTTACTAAACTACACCTAGTTTAGCCACCATTCCCGCCTCTTCATTTTTCTCCAATGGTTACCAACCGTTTCTTTTCTCTTCCTCATCTCTTCACATTCTCTCTAACTTTCTAACTTCCATCTTTTCTCTCTACAAAACTCCTGACCTTTCTTTCACAATCTGACTCCACACTCTTAAATCCTCTCATTTGAAACTCTCTTCCTCTCTGAGCCCTCTTATTTTCTCCATGGCACCCAAGTCCAAGAAAACCGCCTACGTGCTCTCTAGTGATGCATTCAACCTTACGCGTTGGAATGGAGCGGTGAGGTTGAATGAGTCCCCTCCGTTGACATACAGGCCATAAGATCATCTTTCAAGGGGTGCTAAGACCAGATCAGTAAGTTTTTCAAACTTTTCTCATTTTTGAGTTTCTCTTTGATCTTCTATTTTAATATGTTTTTGGATATGTAAATGCTTGGGTTTTGCTGTGGGATGGGTTTAGATGAAAATTTGATACTTTAGGAGGGGTAAGAACATGTTTTGGATGATTTTGATCGAAGCATGCTTGAAAATGTCGAAGAATGATCCACTGTCTATGTTCATGACTATGCGGACTCGAGCCTGTGTATGCAGCTTAGACTTATGCGCGCGCGGCCAGGTTTCGTGCATACATGGACTTGTTCATGTGTATGCGTATCTATTCTTGAATTCATGCGTATGCGGTTTTCAACCTACGTACGCATGTCGCCAGTCAGGAACCCTATTTTAACTCCTATTTCATTTGTTTCTTATCCAAATGAAAATCTAACATCCTTTTTTCATCATTTTGTAGAATTTTCCCTCGTTTTCAAGTAGAGGAAGCACCAACCATGTGGCGGCTGATGGTTATAAAGATAAATGCAGCGGAAAATAAGTTTTAAACGGATCTACTTCATTCGATATTGATAACACGTACAAAGTAAATTTCAGAATTAGAGAAACAAGAGATCGTACCTTGAAGCGGTGAATTTCAAAACAAAGATTGAAGCACTTGGGACTACTTTTAATCTTCACTCCAATTCCACTAACGCCCAAGATGTGTGGTCTCTCGATTGGTAACAAAGGGATGACTTGTTAGTGACAAAAACTCACATGCACACCATTTCCATGATGTTTTTCTTACCAATATATTTCTGTACGTTTTTCCCTTTGTATCTAACCAATTTATCTAATTGGGCTGGCCTTTTGGGCCTTACCAATTGGGCTTAAGTGTGTGGCTTGGAGTGGGACCAAAAGGGACCAATAAGACACTAGCTCCAATGGGCCTTGGGCTTTTCTGTCAACTCTTGACAAGTCCAAAGTTACCATTAACTATTTTTAATACCACTATATAAAAATAGTTGCACTCTAGGTCTTATCTATAAATTATATCCCAAGACTTTATTATACATGCAACCCCTTCATAAAATATTCGTAGTAATACAAAGTCATTAATATAGACTGCCACTTTGTAAATTACTACATCTTAATCCTTGAGTAACCGGTTTAATCCTTTAATGTTATTCATTATATATTTATGAAATCCAATTCCATAAATATATACTTTAGTCTTACTAAAGTGGTTAGGCCTAACTCTCTGAATAACAAACTTATTAAACTTATCTCAAGGGAATACTTTATATCTCCGTTAAGAGACTATGAATTCCATCTTGAGAATACATGTTCCATCAACACTAAATGTGGCTGCCCAACATACTGAGGTTTTGACCATAACTATAGATCTCACTCCTGATATATCAAAGCAACCTACACCTTATGATCAGGTTCATTATTCTCTCAGGATTAAGAGTTCATGCAAATGTAAGTCATGAGATTTATTATTCATTTGACAGTCTTTAGGAGAATAATAAACCTCACAGCGGTCCAGTTCAATATGTCTTAACTCTTAAAACATATTAACACATCAACCAGAAGTCTCCACTTCCATGATCAAGACAAATCATCATGGTTGATATGTTATAGTCTTCGCAGATGAAATGTCCAATTTCATCACCGACTACGAACTATAATTCTGAGTTTACGAAGAACTTGTGATTTATATCTTCTGTGACTCTTCACATAAATCAGATACTATGCATCTCATGGACTTATTGATAATGTCCGAATATTCATGTTACCATTATTTCAGATAATAATAAAACAAATTTATTAAACATAATATTAAGTCATACATAATGTCAAACACAATGTCACACTTAATATCATACATAGCATCATACAATAGGATTTAAGGGCACTAATCCTAACAGCGGCATGGTATAGGGTCCTTATTATAGAAACAAGGGTCTACATTCGTGTAGCAGGCTTTGAGCTGATTATCTGTTTACTACCGAAGAGGTCTGCCAGTGCTATTTTGGTGTAGACTTTGGCTGAAAGGTGGTGGGACACTACTCACACCTTCCATATTGCTGATAGGGAGATGACTGTAACTCCCTACGATTTCCATTGCATGACTGGCCTTAGGTTCGATGGGGCTCTCATAAACTTAGAGGGTGAGTCAGGCATTCAGCTGGATATAGAGTTGCTCGGGAGGAGGTACACCACTGAGACGATCCATCTTGCAAACTATTCAGACCTGTTCGTATCTATTTCTTGCAAATTGTCATCTTGCAAGCTGTCATCTTGCAAACTATCATCTTGCAAATTGTCATCTATTCTTTCTTTCCAGCGTTGGGCCATCCAATATAGTCTCATTGCTCGTGGTGCGAATGTGGATTTGAAGAGCTTCTCCTCAGTCAGGGCTCATTTCAGTGGACTATCTTCTGATGAGGTGAGTTAGGGTTTTGATGCCCCTTGTTATTTCTCTTGCATGTCTCTTAGGGTTTTTTTTTTTCTTTAACCCTATGTGTTGATATAGGTCATTTGGAGTTCTTGGGCAGATGCTTCTCCTATTGCGGACCCAAACTTGGAGGTGGCTGCCATTGTCATCTCTGGAATTACTCAGCCCTTCAAGGGGTTGGCTTAAGGGTGCTCTACTTGGTGGAGGGGGTACGCTGCTAGTTGGTGGGTGAGGATGCCCCACAGGTTCCGATGGACCATCTGGTGTTTATGCTTGCTCTGCATTCCATGATGGATGCGGAATACCAGTTGTGGAGGAGTGGCATCCCCTATACCCAGCTGGTTTCAGAGGAGCTAGACTACGAGGAGTTCAACGACACTCGTCTCATGCCTTCCCTCACTCTTGTGGTATGTGTTCTCTCTTCTCATTCATTTCCTTCTTTCCTTTGCACTATTTCGCATATGATGTTCACACGAGATACTCATATCTGGCTGTCCCTACTACTGGTCTCCCATCGACCCTTCTCGCTTATCGTGGTTGGTCTATGTCTATAGTCTTGATGGTTTTACTTATGAGTGTCCGGTGGGCCGCAACACAAATGTCATGGGCTAACCTTTTCCTGAGGGTACATGAGCAGTGAGTTCTTTTCCATTCATTCTCATCTCTTTCTTTTCTATCCTTGAATTCCAACACTTGTTCTTACACTCTTTTTCTTTCAAAATTCAGCCCACTGTACAGGAGCATGAAGAGCTGGTTTGCCTACCCAAGTGATGATAATGGTGGTGATTTAGAGACCACGCCTGGTTACCAATCGAGGAAGAGGCGCTTCTGGTGATCTTGCAGTTCAGACAGACAGACACAGTCAAAGACATACAACGCATTTCCCTTTTCATTTTCTTTTTTCCTTTTTAGCATGTATTTCTGCATTTAATCCTTTATTTAAGACATTGAGTTGTATTTACGAACATCTTTTGCATTTCTGCTTCTATTTAGGATATGTACTTAGTTTACAATTCATGGGGATGTTTGAACAATTTTTATGTAATTTTGCTTTTCTCAATCTGTGATGCTTGAAAATTTGAGCTTGATTGTGTTTTGAGTAGTCCTTTCAACTGTAGGAATCATGGGAGGGGTCTTGGTGGAGGAATCACATTCCAAATAGGAAAAGGAATTTGGCTCTGCCTCTCTTCTTGTGTACGCGTACGCGTGCCTGCGTATGCGGGTCTTGACCATGCGTACGCAGCTTTGATCTTACGTACATGTGCCGTGGTTCAGAAAAACCCGACCCGCCCTATTTAAGTATAAAATAGCCATTAGAGGCCTCCAAACCCTTACCAAACGTATTTCAAGCTCAGAAAATACTCTTTAAGGCTTTCCAATGACAGAATTTTCTCCCTTAGAAGTCTTGGCATGGATCAAGAAGGTTAGCCCTAGTTTCAAAGAGGCTCTCATTCCTTTCGGTCTCTCTTGCATCTTCCTATATCACCAAATCAAAGTGGATGAACCTCTTCTTCATGCTGCTACCAACTTTTGGATTCCTACTTGGCATGTTTTTCAATTCAATGGTGTGGAGATATGCTCCACTCTTGAAGAATTTAGTGCAATTATGGGCGAACACAAAGTTAGCACCCTTATCCTCCCCACCATTGGTAAAGACTTCGCTGACATAGCCTATGACCTTTTAGGGATTTCTTTAGCTGTGGCGCAACAATGGTGCACACTTGATCATTTGAACATTCGCATGGTTTTTGCATACTTCTCTCGGCTGACTATTCCTGTGACTAGCATGAGACGCTTTCACTATCTCAATGCCTTCTGTTTATGCCTCCTTGCGAGGTTCTTCTTGGTGCATGAAACATATTGAGTAAATCAAAAGATGTGCTTGGTGGTCAACAATCTGGACAAGGGGAGCCCTGTAGGTATGATTTTGGCTGATACTCTTAATGGCTTGGACGCTGTTCATAGGGAGGAAGCAACCTTCTTTGCAGGGAGTCCCCTCCTTCTTTAAGTATAATCCTTAATTTTTGCCTAAATTCTCAACCTAGTGGGATTCCTCTAATTTTTGTACAGGTTGCCTTTCGGTTTTCAACCCATCGAGACTCCTTATATCGTATTTGTCATATCATTCATTTTTTTTTCTTTTTGCCTCTCCTTTTTTTCTACTCATGCTTTCTCTTTCTTTTCTTTCTCTCCTCCTTCCTAGGCTTGTTCAGGATTTGACTGGCACCAATGAAATCGGCCGATGTCGAATCGATCCGACCAATTCAAAGCTCCATCTAGGTGCTCAGACAAGTGGTTGGCAAAGATCTGAGCATACCGAAGGTGGCCGGTGCGGCGATCAGCGACCATTTTTCACTCCAATGAGAAACTGCACCGCATCGGTGTGTATAATATATTTATATGCTATATAATTTATATATGTAGTTACTATAGGTTTCAGTAAAGAAAAGGTGAGAGTTTGAGAGAGGCAAGGAAGGAAGGAGGAGGAAGAAGGGGAAACGGCGCAAGAGAGAATGAGATGGGAAATGTAGGGTTTTTAAATTGTAACTCTACAATACCAAAACGACTCCATTTGAGCTTGATATAAATTTTAATATTAGTTCCAAAATGACTTCATTTTAGTATTAGATTAAAAAAGAAAAAATTGTAATGTTGGCATTTTATAAACCCTAAATATATTATATCCTTATCCCCAATCATTTCCATACCTCTCTTTCTCTCTCTTCCCGTTAGTCTCTCACCTAAGCGTCTCCATCTCTCCTTTCTCTCCCTTCCCTCCTCAACCTCCACTACTTGCTGTCAGTTTGTCACCATACTCTACTGCTTGATGCCATTGTTCTTGGAGTTTCACCCTCTTCCCTCCCCTTTGTTCGATAAGGTTTGTTTATATATTTTGCTTTTGATAGTTTTGTTTCATCTTTTATGACTTAGGTTTAGTTTAGTTTAGTTTTTTTTTTAGTTTTTTTGTTTGAAATGAGATATTTTTTAGAGAGATTGTGAATTTGTTAGTATTTTGTTTGTTTTCTTTCGTGTATATTTGTTTTTTGTGTGGAATATTTGGGTTATCTAATGATTATGTTGTGGTTTGGGAGTGTTAAATGCTATGTTTGGATCTTGAGAAAATTGAGGAATTCATCAAACTAACCGCACGAACTGGCATCGTGCACCGTACCTTGTGTAGACTAGTTTTACTCCTCCATTAGTGAGGTGTGGTCAAGCACTAAGGAAAACCGCACCTTATAGGCGCGATGCTAAAAACACTCTAATAACCGGCTGCACCGCACAGTGTACAAGCCTACTCCTTCCTTTATTTATTTATTTATTCTAGATATGGCTATATGAGAGACTTCAATTGCTACATCCCCCTACTATTCCTCATTATCAATATCTCCCCAAGCACTATCGTGACCATAGGCCTAAAAGTGCTGAGATGGTTTTTGACGAGTTCATGAAGCGCATTGATGTCACAGATATTCAATGGGTAGTGGAATGGTGGCGCATTTCAGGCATGGTCAACTGTGCCTTTAAAGACAAATGTGTTCCTTTGGTTGGGCTTCGCCGTTGCTCTTACTATTCCCTGGACCGTATTGCAAGGCAATTTAGAGATCGCCAAGGGATCCCTAGTGATGATTGTGTCTTTCATATCTCTATTTTCACTGAGAGGATCTTGGGCTGAATCCGTGAGACTTGGTTGAAGAGGATGGTGGCTAAAGACATTCGTTTCCCTCGGTTCCTTCATCCTACTTCAGGCTACAAAGCTTGGCTAGAGGCTGAGATGAAGGGAGTTCTGATGGATGAGAAAGCTTACAAAAAGTCCAACAAAAGAAAGAGGACTGACTGACTACCTTGATATGCCCCAAATTTTACTTCTCTGCACTTTATGATTCTCAGGTTTTTTCTTTTGAATTTAATAAAGGATTAGAATGTTCCAAATACCTTATGGAAACAATTTATTTCTTTTAATTTGAGCAATAAGAGAATCATCCATTTATTATCTTTGCTTATTGTCATTATTTTCCTTTTTCTTTTTTTCTTTTCTTTTTCCCAGGCCATGTAATTTTTGCCCATGATGTCCTTACAGAAATTTTCACCATGCCCATGGTTTTTTCTCCTATCTTTTGCCTAGACCGCCCTTTTAGGTTTTCAATCTAGCAGGGTTCTTTTGTCTAGGTTGCCTTTTCGAGTTTTCAACCTAGAAGGCTTTTTTTTTTAAAAAAAAAATTTATATCTTTGGAGCTTGTTCATGTTGATTGGGCGAAGCATCTCTTCTCCATCTAAATCTGTAATTCTTGTTGCGCCCCCTAGCATGATTTTTTTGATAATAAAAGGCCTAGACCATCTTGACTTCATCTTCCCTCTTGGATCAAAAGCTTCATCTCTAAGCACTTTCAAGACTAAGTCCCATTCTTTAAGATTTCTAGGTTTCACATTTTTGTTGAATGTTGTAGCAATCATCTTCTGATATCCTTGTGCATGGTATTGTGCCCTAGCTCTTTTCTCATCTATTAAAGCCAATTGTTCGTACCTTTCTTTTATCCAATCTTCCTCTAAAACCTTGGATTCCACTAGTACTCTTAGAGATTGTATTTCTACCTTAATGGGGAGTACTGCCTCGCACCCATAGACCAAAGAGTAAGGTGTTGCCCTAGTCGATGCATGGATAGAGGTTCTATAACCCCATAAAGCAAATGGAAGTTTTTCGGCTCAATCCCTGTATGTTACTACCATCTTGGCTAGGATGTTCTTGACGTTCTTATTGACTGCTTCTATGGCTCCATTAGTCTGTGATCGATATGGTGAAGACTTGTTATACTCAATGTTGTACAACTCTATGATCCTTCAAACCTCTCCCTCAAAGTGAGAGCCATTATCTGAGATGATCTCTTGTGGTAGTCCATACCTGCAAATGATGTTATTCTCTATGAATTGAGCCACATGCTTGGCTTTTAATACGGAGTCGGAGGCTGCCTACACCCACTTAGTGAAGTAGTCAATCGACACTAGGATGTACTCGTGTCCATTTGAAGCCTTTAGGGCTATCCTTCCAATCACATCTTTGCCCCAGATTGAGAAAGGCCAAGGTGAGGTCATGCTGTATAGCTCACTAGGTGGTACGTGATTTAAGTTCGCATGTGTTTGGCAGTCATGGAAACTCTTCACAAAGTCTACACAATTGGTCTCCATTGTGTTCCAAAAGTATCCCATTCATAGGATTTTCTTAGCTAACATTCTTCCATTCATATGAGGACCACAAATCCCTTGATGAACTTCTTCCATAACCCTTTTGGCTTCTTTTTTCTTCAAACACAAAGGTGTATACCATCATAAGATCTCATGTAGAGTTGTCCTCCACTTAGGATGTATTGCATAGCCATCATCCATATCGAATGACGTTCTCTCTTATCGGCACCGTTGGGATACACTCCCAATTCCAAGAACTTCATGATGTCATAATACCAAGGAACCCCTTCTTCTTTTATAGCCAAGACCAAAGACTCACTTTTCCCCTTGTGTACTAGTTCATAACTCTGCTCAATCTCTAAGGGTCATGTCCATACTCCTTCGGGTATTTCAACCATGAAGGCTAAGGTAGCCAGGGCATCTACAAACTGATTTTGAGCTCTAGGGATGATAGTGTATTCAATCCTCTCAAAGGTTTTGGTCAAGTCCTCTAAATATTGTTGATAAGGCATCAAATGTTCGTCCTTTACTTTCCACAATTTCTATGCTTGGGTTATGACTAAAGCCGAATCTCCAAACACCTCTGTTTCTTTTACCTCCAATTCTCAGAGAACTTCCATTTTGGCGATACAAGCTTTATATTCTACCATGTTATTAGTGGCCTCAAAGTTCAATTTGACTTTTAAAGGCACATAGGATCCATCGGGGGTGATCAAAAGTACTTCTATTCCATTCCCATATTGGTTCATAGCCCCATCAAAGTACGTTTTCCATGCCCTTAGTTTGATGTCCAAAACATCCTCATCTGGGAAATCTTCTTTTCCATCATCTCCTTCTTTTCTTAAATAGGTACTTTAACGGGTCCATTCTGGCTACTATCCACATCTGGAATGGTAGGATGATGTGTCTCAACTTTTGCACTGTCCACACGAGTGCAAAACATGACTTTTCTATGTGTGGATATCTAGTCTCATAATCATGGAATCTTTTGCTCAAATAGTACAATGCTCTCTCATTCTTATCATCGTCCTTTTGTGCAAGCATGCTCCAGCTGCATCTCCTATGATAGAGAGGTATAATAGTAATGACTTCCAGTGCTGTGGAGGCACTAGGATGGGTGGATGGAGGAGGTATTCCTTGATAAGTTCGACATTCATTGCTCCATGCATGGGGTTCGTTCTTCCTTAGGAGCTTGAAGATAGGCTCATAAGTGGAGGTGAGTTTGGCAATGAATCGACAGATGTATTGTAATTGACCTAGGAATCCCCTTATTTCTTTCTCACTCTTGGGTGGAGGCATCTCCAATATGGCTTTGATTTTGGATGGGTTAACTTTTATCCCCCTATTACTTACTAAAAAACCTTGCAATTTCCCAGTTGTTACTCTAAAGGTACACTTTTGGGGATTTAACCTCAATCTATACTCCTTGATCTTTTTGAAGAACTTTCTCAAGTTAATGATGTGACCTTCTCTATCCTTAGATTTCACAATCATATCATCCACGTATACCTCAACCTTATTGTGCATCATGTCATGTAACAAAGCTGTGGCCATCCTTTGGTAGGTTGCTCTTGCATTCTTGAGCCCAAATGGCATTACCGTGTAGCAATAGATCCTCTATTCTGTGGTGAAAGTGGTCTTAGTTATATCCTTAGGAGCCATCTTTATTTGGTAAAAGCCTAAGAAACCATCCATGAAAGACATCAATGCACTACTAGTCGTATTATCCATTAAGACATCTATATGGAGAAGAGGGAAATCATCCTTAGGGCAAGCTTTATTTAAATCTCTGAAATCTACACACATCCTCGCTTTTCCATCCTTCTTTGGTACGGGCACTACATTGGCTATTCATTCAACTTGGTGTATGGGTTTGATGAACCTTACCTTCAACTGCTTAGTGACCTCTTATTTGATCTTTAGATGCCATTCGGTTCTTATACGCCTCAACTTTTGCTTAACAGGTACCATGTGAGCATGAGTATCAATGTGGTGTTGAGCTATCTCGGGATAGATACCGGGCATATCTTTATAGGACCATGCAAACATTTCTTGGAATTCTGTGAGAAGCTTTTTGAGATCTTTCCTTTCTTTTTCATTTAGGGTTGAGCCAAATTTAATTAAGCGTGGATACTCATTATTGCCCAAATTAAGAGTTTCAAAAGTTGGTTCCATAGGTTTAATTTTCCTTTCCAATTGTTTATTAATTTCATTTTCAAATTCATTAGAACCATTTAAGTGCAGAATTTCAATATTATGGGACACATCAAAATAAGCCAAATCAGAATTCATCTTATTAAAAATGTTGAAAAGTACATTGGAACTTGCAGTACAAAATTTCTTTCCCTCATTCTTAGAAAACTTAACCCAAGTCCAATTATTGAGGTGCCTCTCAGTAGGCATGATGAAGGTAGAAGGATCACTTGGCTTTTCATTGGTGATGGTGAACACTTCCCCCTCCGTCTTTAGCAAAGTCTCCATTGCTTCAGCATTCATGTAGTCCAACCAGTTGACATTCTCTTGAACTTCCTTGATTACCATAGTAGGTTTCTCCTTGAAAGTAAGCTTCTCATTGAAGAACATCTCCCAACTCGGATACACCTTTCCATCCTTACCTACCCAAAGTTCGGGAAAGCCACAAAAAGGAAAGTCTCCTCTTTCCTTCACAAAGTTTCCATTAAGGGTACCAAGGTTCTTCTTGATTCCGTTGCAGCCTTTAAAGAATCTCAAACCTTCTTTGGTTAGTTGATTCTTAAAATTGGGGAATTCAGCCACCCCTTTCCTTCTTTCCAAGACCCATACCAGGCACATACCCTTTTCTTCATCATTGCAATCACCTCATGGCTACAATACGGGAGAAAGTCTGTAGTATACCTCTCATCCTTCAATCCATAGTCAGCCATGTTCACAAACTCAAAACCACTCATTTAAAGCTCACTTCCTCCTTCTTCGAGTCCACAGATGGGAGCTAAGATCTTACCGTTGCCAATTATCATAGCAATACCTCCCTTTCATAGGATTTTCATCTTTTGGTGTAGAGAAGAAGGAATAACCCTAATGGGATTGAGCCATGGCCTACCTAAGAGAAGGTTGTAGTTAGGAGTGATGTCCATCACATGGAATTCCACAATTGTTTCCAATGGACCAATCTTACAAGGAGCCTTGAAAGTTCCCATAAGCTTCCTTGAAGTATTGTCATATGCCCTATCGGTCAAAGGAGAGAGGATGATCGTCTGCACAACTAGGCCAATGGTGAAAGTGGTCCAAAAAGGGCATACATTCAATGCGGACCCATTATTAATAAATACCATTGGAACCTTGGCATCCATGCACTCAATGGTGATTTGCAATGGCCTAGTGTGAGTGGCTCTCTCGGGAGGAAGTTCTTCGTCGGAAAAGGCAAGGAAAGGATGAGATGGAGATTCAACCCCCATGAGAGATAGTACTTCTTGTGGTATGGTTTCTATGGGTACTTCCTTCCCATTCAAGGCATTTAAGAGAGCGCTACGATGCTTAAGAGAAGCTATTAGCAAGCCCTATATAGACACGTGAGCTTGAGTTTTCTTCAATTGAGTCAAAACTCTATCTTCTTCCTCTTTCTCTTCTTTCCCTTTAGGCTTTGTGGGCTTAGATCCTTCCCCCATGTTCCTACCAGGATGATCTTTCTCCAAAAAGAATGGTTTGAGTGTTTCCCACTCCTAGTTATGTTTGCCACATTGTCCTCTATAGACACCTCATTTTGTACCAAGTTAATAAACTTTAGTCCCTGATCCCAATGACAAGCTTGACATGTCTACAAAAGATAATTGAAGTTATTTTGATAGTTTGGAAATAATCACAACTCAAAAGTACTCAAATCGCTTTGAAAATGAATTTGAAAAATGACCTTTGCTCACTATTTTGACCAGAACCTTTTATACATAAAGTGTTTTTAGGTGAGGTTTATTTCATTGGAAATTAGACATCCTAGGCTTCAATTTGAATATAAATTTTGCCTAATATGGATTTATATTAAGTGAGTTATGACCGTTTGAAGTTGGACTAATAGAGTTGTCAAATTAGGGTTTTTATGGACACATGCAGCATGCATGTGTGCGTACGCACGGGCATGCGTATGCCATCATGTTTTAGAGGTCTAGAACTTCGGTTTTTAGGGCCCAAAGCCTCCCTCTTTGATGGGGCCTGGCCCCTAGACCCTTTGGAACATCCAAAACCCTAAAAATAAGCTTGAAAACCCTAGTTTAAAGATATGAATACAACCTTATGCCTCCAAACTCAAACCCTAGCAAGAGAGAGTTGATTTTTCACCTAAAATTCTTCAAAACTATTTTCTAACTCTGATTTTTCTGCACATCAAGCACTAAGCACGTTTTAGCTTTTCAAAACCTCTCTTTATTACTCATTAGGGCAGAAACTACTTTCTAATCCAAATAAAAAAACCTTTTTCTAAAAATCTTTTCAAGAACATCTTTTATTTTGAGTTGTGATTACCTATGAACTATTGAATATTTTGATTCCCTTGATTATCATTGAATCTTGTTGTGTAGGAACTAAGAGGCAGGTTAAATATCAACCAAGTTATGTTCCATAAGCAAGGTGAGTCTCTCTTCATGGATCTTCCTTAATTTTGGTTTTGTATAACTTGCATTCTTGTTGTTCATATTTGATTTATATGTTATATGTTCTTAGAAATATGTTTTGTTTTGTTTAATTTTGTACTGTTGTGTCTCATCATGTTTCGATTGGAGAGTTGAATGATTTGATATATTAATGAACATGTTTTGATGATGTTCTTGTTTGTTGTTAGATCCAATGCATGTTTAGGAATAGATTTTATTTTGTTTATCTTTGATAACCTTTTTGTTAGTTTAGGTTGTTTAGTTTTATATTAGAAATATGTTAGGTTTGGTTTGATTATTGTTTTGTTGCTTACTTTAAAACTATGTTTTTGGGCATGTATGCATGTGCATACTTATGTATGCGTACGCATACTTGTGCCCAGAAATGCAGATTTAGGGTTCTTGCAATTTTGATTGTTTTGCTTAGTTTTAATCCTCTGTTTGAGTCTAGTTTTCACATGTTTAGGTCTGGGGTTAGTAGAATAACATATTTCACATGCATGGATTGATAGATTGATAATTAAGGTTTATATCTTGGATAAATCACACAAACATGCATATGACCATGAACATGCATTGATGCATACGTGTTGTGGTGCTATGAGGTAAATGAGGTAAGTCATGCATAATTACATGAACATGTGAACATGATTAGCATGATGCGGTTTATGAACATGATGAATATGCTTGGTTAATGCCATGACGCTATGCTTGGATGTTTGGGATATGCTTGATGTTAATGCATTATTGATGCTACTGTATTGTGATAAGCTTACTGCCTTGGATGAGATGAGTGCTTGGGTTGTGATATGCCATGATAGATGAGTGATTAGGTTTTGGGATGATTGATGCTATGTTGATTGTTAGATGTATACTAGCGTGTGTGTGAGTATAGATGCAATGTTGAATGTGCCTTTAATAGGATTAAGATGTAAGACACAATGAGTAGAAGCCAACCCTAGGGTTGGGCGGTCTTGGGTGCCTAAAACCTTCACAAGCTGTACCTAAACTTTGAACCCATACTCTGGTAGTAAGATCAAAGGTCCTTCCCCGAAAGGACGTTATATTCATGGTTCCTAGGCCATTGCAAAACTAGGTGGCGACACCCCGTTGTGTCCACATCCTCTACAACTCTCTTCCTCAGTTCGATAATTCCTTTAGGGAGTATCCCCCACACAGCCACTGCATTTTTCAAGATCTCATCCTCATCATCCCATATCCCTTGAACTTCCACTGCATTAACTTCCACGGTCTCTATCAATTTCGAACAATCCCATTTGATCTCATCTATTTGCACCCAATTTTGATATAGAGGAAGAGCTCGGTGGTAATCGGGCAAGGGGTTCTTCCTAATGCTAGGCTTGGTGATGATGTTAGGATTTGGGAGAGTTCCATTGTCTATGAGGTCATGTATTTTGTGCTTGACGCGGAAACAATTATCGGTTTTATGGCCAGAGTTTTGGTGGAAGTGGTAAGATTCATTGAGGTTCCAAGTGGGAGGTCCGGGATTAGGCATAGGTGTGGGATCTAGAGGTTTGATGAATCCTTTGGAGGCCAAATTTTCATATGCTTGGGCGAGGGTCATTCCTAGGTCGGAAAATTCACAGTGGGCTTTCTTGGTGCAGCTTGGGTAGGCCAAGGTTTGTTGAGGCATGGTAGCACTTACATTCACGGGATTCGGTGCTTTAGAGGTAGCCACTCCTCCCCCATATGTCTTCTTAATTGGAGGTTTGCTATCGCCTTTCTCCAATTGCCCATTACTGATAGCATCTTCAATCCTAGTTCCACAATCACATGACTCTCCAAAAGTACTAATAGGCGAAGACAAAAGCCTACTACTATATGCCGGAAGCAAATTCTTGATAATCATGTTGATTTGGTTTTTCTTATTTGGCCTATTGACAATCCTTGATGCCTTTCCCTTCCACCTAGTCATATATTCGGAGAACGTCTCCCTCACCCCTTGTTTAGTGGTCACCAAGTCTCTTAAAGTCATATCAATCATGGTGTTAAAGATGAATTGATCCACAAACAACTTCACCGGTTCATTCCACACCTTAGTCTTGCTTGGATCCAAGCTATAGTATCATCTTGACGCACCTCCTGTAAGTGAGAGGGGAAATGCATGCAAAGTTTACTTCTCATCCAATCCTTTCATCTCAGCAATGCTTAGATACCTCCTAACATGTTGCTTAGGATCTCTAGTCCCATCAAACTTTTCTGCATTAGAAATCTTAAACTTTGGACGTAATGCAATGAGATTTTTTGAACTTATGCTCCCCATGCTATAGAGACAATCATCCATCCCTTGGGCCTTGCGAAAGGTTAGTTGCATTTTTTCCATCTTTTCTTTCATGGCCACGGTTTCCCTGATAAGCTTCTCAAATTGCTTGTTCCTTTCATAATCGGCCTTATCTCTTTCATCCCTTCCTTCTCCTTCTTCATCATCATGAATCTCCACATGTGTGGTCTTTATGAGCTTGGCTTCTTCTAGCTTGGTGAGACAATCCCCCATCTTCTTGAGAACATTGCCTTGTTCCTCTATTGCCTTGAATATCTTTTATGCAGTCTCATCATCAATTGGAGCAACCATTGTTGCTTAAGATGATTCTCCTTCTTGAAACACTTCTTTTTGATGTGTGTCCTCAATCTTGACCAAACGCCTTCCATGCTTTTCTCGGACCCAATTGGAGTGGGGATGTGTTTACTTGACCTTGGTGGTGCACTAGTGCCTGAAAAGAAGTCTCATCTTTATTAAGTCTATGTCCCAACTTAAAGGTTCTTTTTAACTTTAGATGTTCTTAGAGATTCTTTAAATCCATTTTAATGAAGTCACTCCCTTTCCTCTCATAAACCTTGCCTTTTATTTTATTTGGGCTTTGGTCCATTCACAATAATGCTCCCATCTTACTCTCATGGGCTTTCATTAAAATGTGTTTAGAGATTTTTCACCATTTGTCTCAAATATGGGCTTACAATGTATTCATCACTTTTAGGCTCTTATTTTTCATTTTATTATCACAATTGTTTTTTGAAGTAGCCTTCTAGCTAGAATATATTGTAGCCTTCCTCTCAAAGTCCATGAATTTCTCATCATTTTGGGCCTAGGCATTCAACAAAGAGGCTCAAGTTTAGGGAATTTCATTTTGGCTTTGTAGGATGTTGGATGCTAAGTCCATAGCATACTTGTTACCTAAAGCCCAAGGTCCTTTTTTTCAAAAGGCTTTTTGGTTTGGGCTTATAATAGCAATTAGGCTATGGCCTTATGAACCTTTTAGGTTAAGATACACCTTTGGATTTTGGGATAAGCCTCTTACATGTGAGAACTTCTTTTCTTTTATCTCAAAACATCTTAGGGTATGCCATAACCTTTGGGTCATCCTCCAATTTTACATCTTTATTTATCCTGTAGAATTAGGTGAACACAAGATATATGGTTGAACAAACAAGAGATATAAAGGGTATCCTCTTTTGATGGGATCTAGGATCTCTCTAAGTGTGGGTAAGTTCCTTAAACCTAAAGGGATAGATAAGTAGGTCACTCATAACTAGGTGGGCTATGATTCCAGCCGATGGCCTAAGTGGACATTTGTGGATTGGTGGCAAACTGTTAACGTACTTAAAGCCCATCATAGGCCATGGTACACATTGTGAGTTGGTGGGATAAACTTCAAAAGGTTTTGGCCTGAATGGAGCGTACTCATCTTCCCACTTATCACCAAATGAGGCAAAGGGACAAAAGAACCAAGTGAAGTGTGTGCAAACAAGTATTGAACAAGCCTTTATTAAGATTAAGAAATAGGGCACATTGGAATCAAACTCTCTATCCCCAATAGAGTCACCACTGTGGGTGCAAGGAGGGAGTATGCCTTGGCTGAGTGGACCGGGGCGGAGAAAACAAGGAGTCGCCACCTAGTTTTATGGTCTAGGAACCATAAATATAGTGCCCTTACGTGAAAGGACTAGTCTTACTACCAAAGTATGGGTTCGGAGTTTAGGTACGGTCTTGGGAAGGTGTTACGCACCCAAAACCGCCCTACCCATGGGTTGGCTTCCACTCATTGTGTCCTACATCTTAATCCTATTAAAGGCACATTCAACATTGCATTCTAAATCACACACACACTAGCATACATCTAAGCATACAACATGGCATTTCATCCCAAACTTAACATACATCTATCATGCTTAACAACCATCACAAACCCTAGCATACATCTATCCATACATGTCAAATTATCCAATCCAAGGTAGCAAACAAAACATGGCAGAAAGGTAGGCATGACAACAAAGCTTTAATCATCAAAAGTGACCCAATCATATAAGCATAGTGTCCAAACAACAAACTACATGTTCATCATAAAAAATGCATGTTCATATGAATGCATGACTTACCTTACTTACCTTATTGCATCACAGCACCTATGGCATCAATGCATGAACATGTAAACGTATGTTCATGGCATTAAAGCAAGAAGTAAAAGAAACCCTAATCTAGCATGTTAAAGCCAATAAGTATACAAACAAAGAAACAGAGAACAGTGACTTAGAAAGCATAAAAAGAAATCAAACAGAGGCATATTACATGAAAGGAACAAAGAAACAGAAGTAGCAAAATCTCGGATTAGGGTTTTTGGGCTTAAGTATGCGTGCGCATACATAGGCCTGCATACGCAGGCCAATTGTATGCATACTTCGAGCTTGCCTACGCATGCAGAAGCATGCGAACGCAGACACGCCATAAACCCTAACCTTGCAACACAGAAATGCAAAAAATAGAGCAGAACTTAAATCTAACAACCTAACATGCATACAATCATAAAGCAAAGAAAACGTAGGCTAAACAGACATGTTATGATACAAAGAAGCAAAGGAAACATGGCAAACAGAGAGAGTAAAGCAAGAAAAAGTAAAGAAAAGCTTAGAACTCAATACCTCAAACAAGAAGCTTTTCGAGCTCGATTTTGACCATTCCCCTCAGTCAATCTATTCACAATCAAATATAAAAGTTATTAGTAATCTTAAACTCGAAAGATCAAGACCGAAAAAGGTCCCAATCAAATAAAATTGACTTGAAGATTTTTTGTAAAAAACTCCCTCTTTGATTCACTATTTCTAGTGAATCTTAGGTTTTCCCTTAGGATTTTTTGTGTGTTTTGAAAAGGTGTCATGTGTGGCTTTATATAGTGAGAAAATAGGGGCTTGGAACGGCTCCCAGACGATGTGGGATTCATTCCAAACCTCAACATTAATACAGAAAACTTGTCTTTCATAGGTTTCTGAAACCCTAGCTACGTGCGTAGGTTTGTGCCTATGTACGCAAGCCGAGGGTTTCCTTGGCCTTTTTTTTTTTTTTTTCTTCCCAAAAATAGATTTATTTGCTCATAAAAATTTATATTCTCCATTTCAACATCTCTGAAGTCAATTTGTAATCTGATTAGGCCCTAAACCAACCTTAGGCCTTAGAATTTCGACATCATTGGGAAACGGGGCCCGAGTCGTAAGGGGTACAAAATGCAGTATCTACACCGTATCCAATGTAAATATAATTGGACATCACAGAAGCTTAATTGCTTGTCCCAAAGGGCCCAAACAAGGTACACATCTCCTCTCTTGATCTCTCATTCCCAAAAGTTCGTATATTATGTATTTGAATACAAGCGTGAATGGGCATGGGCAGCAATTGGTTTCGTCCAAGTATGCAATGAAGACAATTGGCCAAACCACTGCTTAGGTCCATTATTGATGGGTAAACTAGGGTCAAAATAATTGAAACAACTTGGAAATGTCCTTGACTATGTCTCTAACTTTAACATGGTCAGATAGAAACAGGGACGGACCCGGGTGGCCTAAGGGGCCCGGCCACCCTAGCCCAAAGAGAAAAAAGAAAAAAAAAATTTGGGGCCCCTGGCCCAAAAAAAAAAAAAACAATTTTTTTTTTAATATTTAAATTTCTAGAGTTGTGCATCCCTATTCCAAAAGCTTAGACCTCCTCCCTTTTAATTAGTAACTAACAGATGCAAAAACTTAACAAAAAAAAAAATTTTAAAAAAAAAAATAAAAAATCTTAGTCAACCTTGTATTAGAGCATTAGCATCAGGTGTTCTAAATACTAAATATTTAACATTTAGAACACCAAATACCAAAACACTACTGAAAATATATTTCAAATGCTATATTAAAGTAGCAAAAGTAAGTTTTGGTTTGTAATTTTTTTTTTTTTTTGGCTACAGCTGATGCTCTTAAGAAACAATATTATTTTGTATTTTTTTGTTGTTGTTGGTAGATGTTTGCATCTTAATGTATTAAGAAATAATGATTTTGTGTATTTATCTTGGTTAATAGTTTGTTAATACTATATGGATACCTATTTGAATTTTTTTTTTCTTCTACTTTGCCCCTAACTTGAAATCCTAACTCCGCCCCAACAGAAAGTAACCTTGTGAACACTGAACAGTAGTTCAAACTTCAAAAGCTAACCCTGCCTCCGCTTTGTAGGCTATGGTTTTAGGCCAGGTACGCTATCCTTGGGATTAAATAATTTAGTCACAGTATTGCTAGGGATGGGTTCATCAAAAAAAAGTCTAGCTGGGGATGGTAATTCAAAAACATCAGGTTGATTAGTTTAGGGGTTTAGCCCTCCGGGCTTTTTTTGATGCTCTTAATCATGAAGTAGCCATATTCCATCAGTCTTTACGTTTGGCGGATTGAAATATCAACTAGTGATAAGGAATAATCATAGGCTTAACCCGTCAGCCTATACTCAGGCTGACGGTTCAGCAGTACCATAGGGTTAACCCGTCAGCCTATACTTAGGCTGACGGTTCCGGTCGCGACGGATAACTCTAAAAGCTGACGGAAAAATACTTGCTGACAGAAATGACATCCCTGGTCAGGCTCGAAGGGCTGATTATGTTCAAAAGGCTGACGGCCCTTCATTGTTGTAGTGAACAAGGAAAGCCGACGGTTAAGAGGCCGACGGTTCCAGAAAATCCTTTACTTGGCCACCACGCCCAATGATAGAGTCCTATAAGGAAAGGGCTCCGCAATCTACGCTCACATGGATTCCTATATGGAAAAGACTTCTGCTCCAAGGAAGAAAGGTCAACCCTCTACTACTATAAAAGCCCCAATACCCTCACAAATCGAGGTATGCATAATTAACCCCTCTCTAGCACTCTAGAGTTGAAACAAGTCCTAACTTGACCTTCGGAGGGTATTTGGCCGGCACCACACCGGTGCTCTCTGTTAGGTCTTCTCCTTTTTGTTGTGCAGGTGTAGTTTCGAGCGTACAAGCATTGTGCAACTCACTGGTGAGATTTACGGCATCATCAGTTGGCGCCGTCTGTGGGAAAACCGCTGTAAGCCATACTATCGTTTCCCGGACTAAAGAGTTGCATGGTACTCACTCGCTCAATGGCAACTACTAACGACGTTCAAGAAGAGGAGCAACCCACGACTGCCCTCGAGAGACAAGTACGGACTCTTGGTGCGGCCGTGGAGCGCCTCACCAAACAAAACCACGACTTGGAGGAGCAGCTACGCCAGAAGAATGCAGCACTGAACGACCAACAAGAGGATCAAGAGGGGAACAGCACTCCAAAGAAAAATCAGGAGAAACCTGAAGGCAGCCACGCCCCAAGCAAACTAGAGAGGCAGAACTTAAGCATGCCATCCCTCACGGATGCAACTCCACCGCATGTTATTGCAGAGATGCAGGCGATGAGGGAACAGATGGAGGTTATGATGAACGCACTTAAGGGACGAGTGTCCAGCGATCTTGACGATCTAGTCAACCGCACCGACTCGCCCTTCACTGTGGCCGTGAACTCTTTCCCCTTACCCCACAAATTTCGCATGCCGCATATCGACAGCTATGACAGAGTGAAGGATCCTCTGGACCATCTAGAAACCTTCAAAACCCTAATGCATCTTCAGGGGGTAGCAGACGAGATCATGTGCAGGGCCTTCCCTACAACACTCAAAGGCCCCGCGAGGGTATGGTTCAGCCAACTGACGCCCAACTCCATCAACACCTTCAAGGAACTAAGCGCTCAGTTCACCACACACTTCATTGGGGGACACAGGTATAAGAAGTCCACGGCATGCTTAATGAGTATCAAGCAACGGGAGGACGAGACACTGAGATCCTACATAACACGCTTCAATAAGGAAGCGCTATCAATTGACGAGGCCGACGACAAAATACTTGTAGCAGCCTTCACAAATGGGTTGCGAAAGGGTAAGTTTTTGTTCTCCCTATACAAAAACGACCCGAAGACCATGTCGGAAGTACTCTACAGGGCCACTAAGTATATGAATGCTGAGGACGCGCTGCAGGCCCGAGAAGAGAAACCAAGAAAAAGGGAGAGGCAGGAAGATGCTCGACAAGATCAAGGGCGGAAGAGGCCAAGAACAAGAGATCGAAGGGACGAGAGGCGTTCTAAACCTCTGGGAGGAAGGTTTACAAGCTTCACCCCGCTAACCACACCGATAGATCAAGTCCTAATGCAGATCAAGGACGAAGGGGCTCTGGCCTTCCCTGGAAAGCTGAAGGGATATCCAAGCAGGCATTCTAGAGACAAATACTGCCGCTTCTACCGAGATCACGGCCATGACACAGCCGATTGTTACGACTTGAAGCAGCAAATTGAGGCCCTCATAAGACAAGGGAAATTGCAGAAGTTTGTAAGCAAGGAAAGAGCGGATCCACCGCCTCAGGAACAGCCCCCCCGACGGGACAATGACCGCCCTAGACCGCCCATTGGCGAGATCAGGATGATTGTAGGAGGGACAGTTGCCGGGTCATCCAAAAAGGCTCGGAAGACGTACCTCCGGATGGTCCAAAATGTCCAGCTGACGGGCTCAGTACCAAAAATAGCACGGAGAGAAAGCCCCGTCATTGGGTTCTCCGAAGAAGATGCGCGACGTCTTCACCACCCGCACGACGATGCGCTTGTTATCAGTTTGCAAGTGGGGGACTACAATTTGCACCGGGTGTTGGTTGACAATGGGAGCTCGGCGGACATCCTATATTACCCGGCATTCCAGCAGATGGGAATCAGCAGAGAACAATTGATTCCGACGAATGCCCCACTCGTCGGTTTTGGAGGAACGAGGGTGTTTCCCCTGGGTGCGGTCACACTGTCGGTAACGGCAGGCGACTATCCGCAGCAGATCACAAAGGACGTAACGTTCCTCGTGGTCGACTGTTCGTCGGCCTACAATGCTATCTTGGGGCGACCCACCCTCAATTCGTGGAAGGCGGCAACCTCGACTTATCACTTAATGATCAAGTTCCCTACCGAGTACGGGACATGTGAACTACGTGGAAATCAAGTGGCCGCACGCGAATGCTACGTGACTATGATGGGAATGGATGATCAACTCCAAGCCATGAGCATAGAAGAACATCGAAGTACGACGGAACCCGTCGAAAAGCTTGAAGAAATATCCCTTGACAACTCCAGACCTGACCAAACAACAAAGATTGGGACCTTTGCAAGTCCCATGATCCGACAAACACTTGTAGCCTTTCTCAGAGAAAATCGGGACGTGTTCGCATGGAGTCACGAGGACATGCCAGGAATAGACCCTTCAGTCATGGTGCATAAGCTGAATGTATCACCATCATTTCCACCCGTCCGGCAAAAGAAGCGGGTGTTTGCCGCCGAACGGGATCGAGCCATAGCTGAAGAAATCTGCAAGCTACAAGAAGCAAACTTTATTAGAGAAGTTTACTACCCCGACTGGCTAGCCAACGTGGTGATGGTCAAGAAAGCTAGCGGGAAGTGGAGGATGTGCGTAGACTTCACCGATCTAAACAAAGCATGCCCTAAAGATAGCTACCCCCTCCCGAGGATCGACACTCTAGTAGACTCTACAGCTCAGCACCAGCTTTTAAGCTTCATGGACGCTTTCTCCGGTTACAACCAAATCAAGATGCACGAAGCCGATCAAGAGAAAACTTCGTTCGTGACCAGCCATGGCCTCTTCTGTTACAAAGTAATGTCGTTTGGTCTAAAAAATGCGGGTGCAACATACCAGAGGCTTATGAACAAAATGTTCGCACCGCAAATCGGGAGAAATGTCCAAGTCTACGTAGATGACATGCTGGTGAAAAGCCGAAGGGAGGAAGATCACTTGGAAGACCTCAGGGAAACATTCGACACTCTTCGCTCTTACAACATGAAGCTGAATCCAGGAAAGTGCGCATTCGGGGTGACGGCAGAAAAATTCCTAGGATTCATGGTTTCCCAAAGGGGCATCGAAGCCAATCCGGACAAGATCCGAGCTATAATAGAGATGGCACCACCACAAAATGTGAAGGAAGTACAGAGCTTTAACGGCAAGATAGCAGCGCTAAATAGGTTCGTGTCAAGGGCAACGGACAAGTGCTTACCCTTCTTTCGAACATTGAAGAGATCTTTCGAGTGGACTGCCGAGTGCCAGCAAGCGTTCGAAGAATTGAAAACTTATCTCTCTTCCCCCCCGTTGCTGAGTCCCTCACAACCGGGTGAAGAACTTTTTCTCTATCTTGCCGTCTCCCCAGCCGCCGTCAGCGCCGCCTTGATCAGAGAAGAAGAGAGAGTGCAGAAACCTGTGTACTACACCAGTCGAGCACTACGCGGAGCCGAAGAAAGATATTCGCCCATGGAAAAACTCGCATTTGCGCTGGTTACAGCAGCACGCAAACTAAAGCCGTACTTTCAAGCCCACACGATGATCGTCCTAACCGACAAGCCTTTGCGACGGGCAATGAGCAACCTTGAAGCCGCTGGGCGATTGGCACTATGGGCTATAGAATTAAGCGAGTTTGACATCTAGTATCGCCCACGAACCGCCATTAAAGGACAGGTTATTGCAGATTTCATAGCTGAGTTTACAAATTGCGAAGACAAGGGGGCAGAAGAATCTCCTCAATGGAGCATACATGTAGACGGGTCCTCCAACAGGCAGGCTGGGGGAGCCGGCATCGTACTACACTCACCCGAAGGAGACATGGTCGAGTGTATGATCCGCCTTGAGTTCCCTACCACCAATAACGAGGCAGAGTACGAAGCTCTCATTGCAGGGCTTGACCTCGCCAAAGCTGCAGGAGCCGAAAGAGTGATCATTCACTGCGATTCTCAAGTCGTGGTCAACCAGATAAATGGGGATTATGAGTGCAAAGGCGAACGGACGAAAAAATATCTGGACCAAGCAAGATGGAGGGTCAACGAGCTGAAGGCCGAAATCACACAGATACCTCAAGGAGAAAACGAGCAAGCCGATCGCCTAGCCAAAGCCGCTTCAGCCGAGCATATGGCCACCCTTGGTAACGTACTCTCTTTCGTTCAGCTCTCTCCACTTATAAATTCTGTCGATGTACAGGAGCTTGGTTCCGAAAGCAATTGGACTACGCCATTAGTTTCCTACCTGAAGAACGGCGTACTACCGGACGGAAAGGAGGCTGCAAGAAAGCTGAAGGTTCAAGCAGCGAGGTTCGTCCTAATAAGAGATATCTTGTACAAAAGAGGCTTCTCCCGCCCCTACCTACGATGTTTAGGCCCTGAAGAAGCAGATTACGTCATGAGGGAAGTGCACGAAGGAATCTGTGGAAACCACTCAGGGTCGAGGTCGTTAATCCACAAGCTAGTACGAACGGGGTACTTTTGGCCAACTATGCAGAAGGATGCCGAGGCCTATGTAAAGAAATGCGACAAGTGCCAAAGGTTCAACAATGTCATCAGACAACCACCTGAAGAACTTACCCCGATGACGGCGCCATGGCCGTTCGCTCAATGGGGACTAGACATCATGGGACCGTTTCCTACGGCAATACGACAACTGAAGTTTCTGGTTGTGGGCATCGACTACTTTACGAAGTGGGTCAAAGCTGAAGCCTTGGCCACCATTACGGAGAAGAACGTACGCAGCTTCGTTTGGCGATGTATCATATGCAGATTTGGCATCCCTAAAGTCTTAGTCTCGGATAACGGGAAGCAATTCGACAACGAGGCCTTTCGGGATTTCTGCTCACAATTAGGGATACGGAACCACTACTCCTCCCCCGCTCACCCTCAAGCCAACGGACAGGTCGAAGTCACGAACCGATCCTTGCTGAAGATTATCAAGACTCGGCTCGAGGGGGCAAAGGGTATATGGGCTGAAGAGTTACCAAGCATACTTTGGGCCTACAGGACAACGGCAAGGACACCGACACAGGAGACACCATTCCGGCTAACATACGGGAGCGAGGCAGTCATCCCAGTCGAAGTCGGCCTCACCAGCTATAGGGTGCACAATCATAACGAAGGGAAAAATGACGAAGCCCTACGTCTACAGCTCGATCTAGTGGACGAAGTCAGGACAGCAGCAGAGCAAAGGCTCGCGCGATACCAGGACCGCATGGCCAAGCACTACAACTCCCGGGTCAAGCACAGAGACTTCCAAGTTAGAGACCTCGTTCTAAGGAAAGTCATGGGCGCAGCAAGAGACCCAACTCAAGGAAAACTAGGCCCGAATTGGGAAGGACCTTACCGAGTCACGGCGTGGCAGAGGAAGGGCACCTATCATCTGGAGACACTGGACGGACGGAAGCTACCGCACCCTTGAAATGCTGAGCACCTGCGAAAGTACTACCAGTAGAGGCGATGACAAGAAGAACAACACCTATCTTTTTATTTTCAGATTTACTGTTTACTTTTAAATATTCACTACAATAAGCCCAACGGGCATGTCTTTTACTTTGGTTTTGCTACAATAAGCCCAAAAGGGCAGGTTTTTCCTTTTTTTGAGGTACTTTTTATACAGATACATAACAATAAAGAGGAATTTATTCAGAACTACTGAAGTTTCTACTTACAAATGAAAATTAGTAAAAGACCGACGAAAAGTGGCTAAGTCCACAAATCAGCCATTAAGCTGACGGCCTAAATAAAAGGCTGACGAAAAGTGGCTAAGTCCACAATTCAGCTATTAAGCTGACGGCCTAAATAAAAGGCTGACGAAAAGTGGCTAAGTCCACAATTCAGCTATTAAGCTGACGGCCTAAATAAAAGGCTGACAAAAAGGGTCTAAGTCCACAATTCAGCTATTAAGCTGACGACCTAAATAAAAGGCTGACGAATCGGCCAAATCCACAAAGTGGACAAGCCAAAAGGCTGACGGTCTAAAAATGACAGTCCACAAAGGGGACGAGCCAAAAGGCTGACGGTCTAAAAATGACCAAGTCCACAAAGGGGACGAGCCAAAAGGCCGACGGTCTAAAAATGACAGTCCACAAAAGTGGACGAGCCAAATGGCTGACGGTCTAAAAATGACCAAGTCCACAAAGTGGACGAGCCAAAAGGCTGACGGTCTAAAAATGACAGTCCACAAAGGGGACGAGCCAAATGGCTGACGGTTCAAAATGACCAAATCCACAAAGTGGACAAGCCAAATGGCTGACGTCTAAAATGACCAAGTCCACAAGGTGGACCAGCCAGAAAGCTGACGGTCTAAAATGACCAAGTCCACAAAATGGACAAGCAAAAAAAAGAAACTGATGGTCTAAAAATGACCAAGCCCCCTGATCGTACAAACCAAACAGCTGACGATATAAAAATGGAGTCCACAAGACGGACAAAGCAGTAAAACTGACGGTACACTAAACTAAAAGGGTCCACAACCCTGATTTCGATCTTCCAAATCAAAACATACGAGTAAAACAAGCCAAGCAAAAGTAATTACATACAATCAAGAGCAGCGACGTTGTAAACAAATCAAAAGCCCAAAAAGGCATTAGAAAAGCTGTTAAAATATTACAAATAGGGGCCCAAGGGGCACTCGATAAAGCTGTTTGCTAGACGGATAAAAAGAAGGGAAAAACATGAGTTGCAAAGTCGTCACTCCAAAAATTCTCTACTTTTTAACAGAAGGGTCCTCTCCGTCAAGCAGCACCACAGGAGGGGTCGCGGTAGTTGTTGGAGGGTTCACAGCAGGCTGGGCCAGGACGACTCCACTACCTCCATGGGGAGAATCCACTAAGTCATCAACACCAGCAGTGACGGAATCAGTAGCAGGCGTCATAGGCTGGGCGTCGTCCAGGGAGATTCCAGAAAGATCCAACTCAGGAAAAGCTGACGCCACCTGTCTGAGGCAATCATCAAATCTCGTGCCATAGTATCCGCCACAGGAATCAATAAAGGAGTCTGACGCCCTGAAATTCTTGACCGCGTCAGCCCCTGCTGTCTCCACCTGATCGCGGAGAGCCGTCAGCTCTTGCTCCAGTTCGCCTTTCTGACGACTCGCCTCCTCTAACTTCTCCTTCACTTCTTTCAGCTCAACGTTAAGAAGACGCATTGCCTCCTTATATTGAGCCTGCTGGTTTCGCATGTTGGCATTGTGCTTATTCACGCGAGCGACGACCCCCTCCTTAGCCACACACCTGTCCTGAAGCGCCTTTACACGAACCATGGCCTAGAAAAGGATACAACCGTCAGTCATTTTTTAAAAAATAAAATAAAATAAATAAATAAATAATAACAATAATAAGGAAAGAACCATCCAGGAGAGATGGCTTACCCGAGTGAGGTCAAACAAAGCTGACGACCCCAACTCATCCGTCGCCAACAAATCACAAGGATCTATGTCAGCGGGTTTTATGAATGACTCTACTGCCTCAACAGCAAAATCCTTATGAGTTAGCAGGCAACGGGGCCCCTTCAGGACGGGACCGAAAGAGGTCATTACACCTTTCCCTGCCCCATGACTAGGCTTAGGCGACGGCTGCTCTGGGGGCTCACTCCCGAAACCGATGGCTGCCTTCTTAGGGGGACGGCTATTATCCCCGTCAGTTTTCCTTTTGGAAGAACCCTTGACGATCTTGGGGGTCGACGAGGGTGCCGTCTCCCCCTTTGCCTTCTTCTCTTCCTTTAAACGGGCAGCGGCAGCCCTTATCCGTTGCTTGGCCACGTCCATCGCTACGAAAGAAACACATTAGCAAAACCGACGGTAATACAAGGATAATTTCGAAGATAAGGATAAGGTACTCACGGTGACGGGAGAATTCTTCTAGCCTGCGAGCCTCAGGCGTCGGTTTAGGACCACCACAGAAAGCGTGAAGGTAGTCGAGGGTGATTAAGTCTCGACACGACCGCTCCTCTAAGGGAATCTCCAAAACCCAACGGATGAAGTCCTCCTGCTCACCAGTTATGGAAGGGCGAATAAGGGCTGAAAAGTGCAAATAAACCGACGACGTTAGAACCATTGAAAAACCGAAATTATTACTTGCTTAAATTAAAGTCAAAAGCTGACGACTAAAACCTGACTCTTTTATAAACGCCCAAGTATTGTCAAAATAGCCGTGGGGTATCGTTTCCCATTCTTCCTGACGGCACACCCAGTCCGTTCCTTCAACGAAAAAGAACCTGCTCTTCCAGGCTCTATTCGAATCCGGCATCTCAAACACCAACCTAAGATCTTTCTCCCTGACGGCAAAATGGTACATCCCTTTGGAAGAAGAAAGGTGCCGAGATCTATAACAATAAAAGAATTCGTCCAAGGAAAGCTGACGATTCCCTCTACTCAAACGACCCCACAGTACCTCGGCACCTATAAAAATCCTCCACGAATTCGGAGCAATTTGGCTGACGGATAAGCCAAGAAAGTCAGCCAACTGACGGTGTAAGGCCGTCAGGGGCAGTCTCAGACCAACAGCAAACATGCCAACGTCTACCGTCCTTCCTGTATAACATTTCTCGCCTTCCTCAGGGAGACGGATAGGAATGTGGTCGGGGATTTGGAAGCGGACACGCAACTCTCTAAAAAAATTTTCGGTCATTTTTGGTTGAAATTTATTTACAGCCCACTCTTTGGGAAGGATGAAGGGACGGTTGCCTCCAGGACTCACGGAAGTCCCTTCACTAGACCCGTCACCACTTTCATCCCCGTCACTATATCTTTCTCCTTCCACTTCGTCACTCCCCTCACCTACTACCCTTTCCTGGCCATTGTCTCCGTGACCTACCTCCTCTATAGGAGTTTGGGCCGACGTCTCCCTCTCTGAAGACCAGGACGAGCTCCCTGACTCACTACCTGAACCAAATACCTCGTCGTAGCCCGCTCCATCGCGGACCGACGACCGGTCACTCGACGCGTCACTCGACATCTGACTACCTACAAGTGACGGGTGTAATCTAAGCACCTAGGATGACGACCCGGCTTAAAAAGAAAGCAGGTACAAAAGGAAAAAGAGAGAACTTACAAGTTCCTCGAAAGTAACGGCCGAAGAAGTGACGAAAGGAATGTTGGCAAGTGCTGACGGAAGACAAGCGACGGATATGCTCTCCAGGAATCGATGAAAGTGAAATAGCGAAAATGGGGAGAGGTGGGCCATATATATATATAAGGGAAATGCACGGAAGACGAAGCGACGCCCTCAACCAGACGCGGAGCCAACCCGAGCACGCCACGTGTCCTAGCATTTAATGTTGGGGTGTCAGCTTTTTGTTATTTTCTCTCTCCTGGTCAAAGCGGCAGGTAAGGACGGATGAAAACTCCATAACCCGTCAGTTATGGCCGACGGAGATATGGAGTAGGGGGCAACTGATAAGGAATAATCATAGGCTTGACCCGTCAGCCTATACTCAGGCTGACGGTTCAGCAGTACCATAGGCTTAACCCGTCAGCCTATACTCAGGCTGACGGTTCAGGTCGCGACGGATAACTCTAAAAGCTGACGGAAAAATACGTGCTGACAGAAATGACATCCCTGGTCAGGCTCGAAGGGCTGATTATGTTCAAAAGGCTGACGACCCTTCATTGTTGTAGTGAACAAGGAAAGCCGACGGTTCCAGAAAATCCTTTACTTGGCCACCACGCCCAATGATAGAGTCCTATAAGGAAAGGGCTCCGCAATCTACGCTCACATGGATTCCTATATGGAAAAGACTTCTGCTCCAAGGAAGAAAGGTCAACCCTCTACTACTATAAAAGCCCCAATACCCTCACAAATCAAGGTACGCATAATTAACCCCTCTCTAGCACTCTAGAGTTGAAACAAGTCCTAACTTGACCTTCGGAGGGTATTTGGCCGGCACCACACCGGTGCTCTCTGTTAGGTCTTCTCCTTTTTGTTGTGCAGGTGTAGTTTCGAGCGTACAAGTATTGTGCAACTCACTGGTGAGATTTACGGCATCATCAACTAGTATTACCCAAATAAAATAACCGAGTAGTAAGTATTTATTTTAGTAATATTACAAACATAATATTTTTTACAACTTAGTAAATTGGCAAGTTGTTAGTAATTTTCACGTAAATCCACCATTGACACCTCATTTTGTGGGAAGGAGGAAGGAAAAAGTTAACTACAACTATATCCTGAAAATAAGATACTTGGCACTGCGTTAGACCATTTATCGAACAACTCTGTGTTTTTTTTTTTTTTTTTTACGATGTTGTTCATAAAAAAAAAGTTTCCTTCATTGGATCAAGTTTAGAGTGCATGATCTAGAGTGCCCGTCATACTAATGGAGTCTAGGCTATTGTCCTCAAAACTTTGCCTAATTCTAGAAACATGATTGTCAAGTTATGTATGGTCAAAAAGCCACAATGGTCACATAAAGGAGAGAAACAAGACAAATGGAGTCAAACGAGAACCATTTGAAACAGGGTCTCTAGGAGGGGGCCAGCGGTGACTCTAGAAAATTTCTTTTAAAGTAGTTACTAAGAACTTAAAATTATATAAAATCTAATAAAACGGTAACTTGACTATATTAACGTCATAAAAAAATGCAAAAATACATTAAGTATCATAATTTTTTTCTACTAATAAAGCGAAAAGGAAAAAAAAATGGATTGATAACAGATAAAGTGAGAATTGATATTAATGCTGAGATGAGAGTAATAAATTAAGTGAGAAAGTCTGAAATGATAATAAAGAAGAGAAAAATAGAGAGAAGGACATATATATATATATATATATATATAGAACTGCGAGTTGAGTCGCTAAAGGAGTAAAATTGTTGTGATTGCGAAGCCAAAAAAAAAGTATAATTGTCATCACCATTAAGGAGAACTCAACCATAATATTTTGCTTGATACCATTTTTTAAGGGAAAAATAAAATTAGGGATTATTTTCATTGAATAGGTTGAACGAATTACAAATTTAAATGATTAGGGATTTTTATCTTTTTGTTCACTTGTTGTTTGGTCTTGCCTTGTTTTTATTTGGTTTATGTTTGTTATTATTTGGACTAATATTTATTGTTGTTATTTAAGCCATTTTTTTTATAGGGATTAAGGATTATGTTTTGGGTAGAATTAATTTTGGAGTAATGCTACATCCACAACATTTTTACTATAACTAATGCAAAAAACTGTTATTGGTGGGTAAAAAAATAATATCACTATTGGGCCTAAATTAGAATTAGTAATAGCTTACTACATTGGATTTGTTGTAAAATTATTATGAAAATGTTGTGAATCATTACTCTTATTTTTGTTGAAACCAAATTTTTGTAATTCTCAAGTAAGAGTATTCAACATTTTTATTAGGATGATCACAATAAATTATTTTAGCATACAATTTGTTTTCGCAAGTGTATATATATACTTTTTTTTTTGCCTACCTCGCATGTGGAGCCACAATTGTGTGGCCCGAAGATCCAACATGATATTACCTAGGTAGTATGCTTTGATGAGAGTAAACTTATCCAAAATTGGGATATTCATTCGATGTAATTCCCACCAATTGTGTCCAACAATGTTATTAATTCCGTTTCGGACTCTGTTTCGGTTTGTCTAATGGAACGAAATATTTCGGTACCAGATTATTTCGGCGTACCGTTTTAGGGTGTTTCGGATTCCTAAAAAAAATATTATATATATATATATATAACCTAAAAGTATCGATTCAAAAAAATGGAATATAAATATAAAATAATGAATTTAATCTAATTATATAAAATAATGATTTTAATTTTCACTATTCATTCATTTTCTCTATCTGACCCAACCACTGCCATATCTTTTGATTCATTTTTTTATTTTTCTTTCTTTCATCTCACGTGTTTTGGTCTTCTCTTCCCCTATTTTCATCTTTCTGTTCAAGTCCCATCTATCACCAAATCCCAATATTCCCACATCCCAAACCTCATCACAACCATACTCTCCTATTGAAAAAGTCTGATACTCTCATCTTCTTGCTAAACTTTGATACTCTCATCTTGTCTCTCTTATGTCCTCTCTGTCTCAGCTTTGTTCAGCTCCAAGGATGCCTTTTCGGGTCTATTACTCTGTGTAAATTTCTTGACACTCATCTCATCTCATCTTTTAATTTATGTTCTCATCGTCAGCATCATCTTCATCTTCATCTTCATCTTCTTCTTCTTTTTTTCTTTTTTCTTTTTCACTGAGGCTCATCTTTTGCTATTGAACATGTACCGGCCGAATCTTGCATTTCGGCCGGATTTCACCAAAATGAACCGGAATGCCTGAAACACACCGAAATAGGCCGGAATTTTATCCAAGGTGGAACAGAAGGGTGTTCCATTCCGGTTTGCATACCAATACAAAATTTTCTGGCCATTCCGGTCGGAACGAAACGAAATTAATAACATTGGTGTCCAGTACTAGCATCAGCAAAGATGGTTGTATCAAATGGTCATTCTTTTGAAGACCTCTATCTTTTTTTCCAAAAATCCAAACTACTATTATGAATATCATTTCTCTAGCGGCTCGAGAAATTTTTTTCTAGGGTAATTGTGGGGACGAGGATTCCAAATCTAATTTAAATGGGCAGTCAAGGTAATTTCTAAGGATGCATCTCAAATCTCGGGGACGAGCACTAGTTATGTGAGGCGCATAAAGTTAAAACATCAAAAAGGAAAGAAAGCAAACTTGGCCCAGAATACAAGAAGGATGAAGAAAGAAGGGTATAGAAGCCATCCCCTCTACATTAAATACAAGACAACCACTCCTCTGGCCGCATTAATGAGGAAATGACCATGAATAGTGGTAGCACAACTAGGATTACAGGGTAAAGCTTGCTAGTATGTTCTGGATGGGACAGGAGTTCTAGGAGTACAATCTCAACCCTCCAAGTGTAAGATTCAGATGAGTTGTAGCTGGGGATAAAAGAAAAAGGAATATCCAGATGCCAGGGGAGAGAAAAAAAGGGAGAGAGAAAAAAAAGAGAGAAGAAAGAGTCTATCTATCTGTAACCACAACCTTAGACTACACTCGAGAACTAGCACTTGTATTTTTTCTTAACTAGTTCTTAAATTGTGAATTAAGAGAAGAGGCATCCTTTCTTATTCAATTCTATGACGTAAACCTTCTTACTTCGCGCATTGGATATCATAATCAGATTTGACTTCCCATCTATAAACAAATTCATTGTGATAGCAAACGGTAAAATCTTCATTTATTTCCACAAAGTTGATGAACTGCATTTTTCGTCGTTACAATTGACGTCGTCTGTGGAGAATCTTTGAATATCCTTGTGCAACTTCATAATTATGGCTGATCATGGGCGAAGCGGATTACAAGAGTCTGTTGGCTCCCAACGCAGGGACCACTTTGTCAATTTGGAACGGAGAAGAGATCGCCATGAGACTCATACGCATAGTCAGGGAGCATCTTTTTCTTCAAGACGAACGGGGCAGTAGGAGGCCAGCTATCAATCACTAGATGATGAAGTGTATGATCTGGAGCGAAAGTTAGAGCGGTTACATAGACGTCTTCGATGCAGGACCCGTGGGAGAGGTGATAGGACTCCTTCTTCAGGCCAGTACTCGAGTTCTGGCAGTGATGAAAGTTACAGGCCCAAGAGTAGGACTCCACACAGTGAGTCATTTACATCATCTTCCAGGAATACTCCAGGACGTAAACACTATTGTAAGAAATCTGTCACCCCACCAAGGAAGGGCCAAGGTCATGACGCCATGGGTAAAGCCCTCCTTCAAAATCCCATTCTCCTTTTTCTCAACGTATTGAGTAGGCCGAGCTCATTCGTCATTTCAACCAGCCTACTTTCACCATCTACAATGGTAGGACCAACCTCGTTGAGCATGTGAGCCACTTTAACCAAAGGATGGCTATTCACTCCAAGAATAAGGCGTTGATGTGTAAGGTCTTCCTTTCAAGCCTTGGACCGGTGGCAATGAGGTGGTTTGACAGTCTGGCGGAAGGATCGATACATTCTTTTGAGGAGTTGACTAGGGCTTTTGGGGCAAGATTATTGACTTGTAGCTAAGTTCCTAGACCGTTGGATTCGTTGCTCTCGATGTCAATGAGAGAGGGAGAAACATTGAAGACTAACTCCAATCGTTATTGGGTTTATAATGAAATTGATGGGGATTTTGTGGATGTCGCTGTACGGACTTTTAAGGTGGGTCTTCCTACGAATTTTGATTTGTGGAAGTCACTTACCATGAAACCCACTCGGAATGTGCACCAATTGATGGACCAGATTAAAGAGCATAAAAGGGTCGAGGACAATCAAGGTTCCGTCAAAGGTAAAAATAAGGCTTCTACCAATGATCGAAGGGATAACTCAGGAGGCCGGTTTACATCTTCCCGACCAAGGAGGGAATATTATCATCAAGCGTCTCATGATGGTGTTTCTCCTCAAATGGTGAACTCGGTGTTCAAGGAACCGATATACCAAGTTCTAGATAAAATCAAACATGAACCATATTTTAGATGGTTGAACAAAATGGGGGGGGGGGGTGATCCCATTAAAAGAAATCAAAGCTTGTATTGTCAATATCACCAGGATCGGGGTCATACGACCGAGGACTGTAGGACCTTGCAGGCCTTTATGGACCAATTGGTGAAAGCGGGCAAATTGAAACAATTTCTGCAATAGTCTAATAATCAAACAAACCGACCTGGGAGTGGATCACATAATGGTGGAGTCCGTTGGGCGTCTTTGGGGACAATAAATGTTATTTTTGCGACCATGAGAGAAGAACCTCACCCAGCTAAAGGGGTAATGCTGATGTTGGCGCAAGTGGGAGGCCCTGAAGGGGATGCCTTGAGTAAAAGATGCAAGGTCTCAGATAAACCAATCATAGGTTTTTCTAAGGATGACAAGTTGGGAACCATTCAGCTACATGATGATGCTTTGGTGGAGACTGTGCAGATAGTGGGGTATGATGTCAAGAGGGTAATGATTAACCAAGGCAGTGGGGTTGAGATAATGTACCAGGACTTGTTTAAGGGTTTGGGTCTCAAACCTGAGGATTTGGACCAGTATGACTCTCTGTTGATTGGGTTCGATGGGAGTTTCATTATTCCAAAGGGGAAGATCCGATTACCCGTTTAAATTGGGGATAGGATGGTAAGCGTGGACTTTATAGTAGTAGATGCCTTTTCACCGTACACTACCATTTTGGCTAAACTGTGGTTGCATTCTATGGGGCAGTTGCATCTTCGTTGCACGTTAAGGTGAAGTATCCTACTAATGGAAGGGTGGCTGAATTGGTGGGATGTTAGTCAACAGCTAGGCAATGCATGGTGGCAATAGTCAATCATCACGTTACTGAGTAGAGTTCCTCCGAGGTTGTCCCAACGTTGTAGCAATCACAGCAAGGGTTACCAGCGTCCTCGGACAGTTCAATATCGTGTGAGGAGTTGGAAAGGGTCATTATTGGGAAAGATGTAGATCGATATTTTCATGTTGGATCTTTATTCCCAGCAAAGGAAAAAGTGCATTTGGTGGAGTTTTTGAAAGACAATCTTGACGTCTTTGCGTGGAATGCATATTAAGGGCCTAGAGTTGATCCTGAATTTATTTGTCACCACTTGAATGTTAACCCTAGTGTTATTCCAAAGAAGCAAATACCTTGGCGGTCCTCAAAGGAACATGCCGAAGCTGTTAAGGACGAGGTCTATAAGCTGAAACAGGCTGGAGCAATTAAAGAGGTTTTCTATCCTGAATGGTTGGCCAATATGGTGGTGGTAAAGAAGAAGTCGGGAAAGTGGAGAGTATGTGTAGATTTCACAGACCTCAACAAGGCCTGTCCAAAAGATCCATTTCCAATTCCCAGAATTGATCAATTGGTGGATGCAACATTTGGGCATCTGAGGATGAGCTTTCTGGACGCTTTCCAAGGTTACCACCAAATTCCTTTGGCATTGTCGGACCAAGAGAAAACTACCTTCCTCACTCCGACGGGAAACTACCATTATAAAGTAATGCCATTTGGACTAAAAAATGCTGGGTCGACATATCAGAGAATGATGACGAGAATGTTTGAGAGTCAGTTGGGAAAAAACATGGAGGCTTATATTGATGATATGGTGGTGAAAAGTAAAGAGGAGACCAAACATTTGTCAGACCTCGGTGACATTTTGCAATCTTAAGGCAACACAAGCTGCGTTTGAATGCTTCAAAATGTTCCTTTGGAGTCGGATCAGGATAGTTTCTAGGATATATGATAACTCATCGTGGGATTGAGGTTAACCCCGACCAAATTAAGGCCATTCACGATTTGCATCCTCCTCAAAACCCGAAGGAAATTTAGCGCCTAACCGGAATGACGGCAGCTCTAAGTAGGTTTATATCAAAGTTTGCAAAACGGTGTAGACCATTTTTTCCATCTATTACATAAGTGGAAGGATTTTACATGGTCTGAAGAGTGTGATAGAGCTTTTGCAGAGTTAAAGGCGTATCTGGCTCATCCACCAATCTTGTCCATACTAGAAAAGGAGGAAGTTTTATACGCTTATGTGGTTGTAGCTCGGCATGCTGTGAGTTTAGTCTTGATACGTGTGGACGAAGGAGTTCAGAAACCAGTGTATTATGTTAGTAAATCCCTACAAGAGGCCGAGGTTAGGTATTTTCACTTGAAAAAAGCAGTTCTTGCTATCATCCACGCCACCAAAAAGCTACCTCATTATTTTCAGGCGCATACTGTGGTCGTTTTGACTCAGTTGCCCTTACAGGCCTTGCTCTGAAAATCAAATTATACGAGAAGGGTGGCCAAATAGGGGGCCATGCTCAGAGCATTTGATGTCAAGTACATGCCCCGAACAGCTGTGAAGGGTCAAGTTCTAGCAAATTTAGTAGCAGAATTTAATGAGGAACTGGGAAGCTCGGAGTTGGGGGAAAGACCTAAGGGGCTTATGCATGTGGAAATGGTAGTAGCTCAATGTACCTGGTAGTTATTTGTGGATGGTGCAGTAAACAAGAAGGGATCAGGAATAGGGATTGTGATGGTTTCACCAGATGGTATTACTTTGGAGAAGTCACTTAGGCTCGGGTTTTTAGCAACAAATAATGAAGTAGAGTATGAAGCTTTGTTGGCAAGTCTGAATGCTGTGCAAAAGCTTGGTGGCAAGACCCTAAGAGCATATTGTGATTCAAGACTGGTAGGTGGACAAGTCCTAGGAGAGTATGAGGCGAAGGATCCGAGGATGCTTTGGTATTTAGGTCGAGTAAAGCAACTGTCAAGGGACTTTCATTCTTTTACGCTTGAGAAAGTTCCTCGAGATAAAAATTCCCATGCTGTTTCACTCGCAACTTTGGCCACGGTTAGTATGGAGGACTTGCCTCGGATCGTACTCGTTGAGAGTTATGTGTCACCTGCTAATTCTATGAGGGTAGGCCCCAACTGGCAAGATCCATTGGTTGCATTTTTTAAGGATGGAATTTTCCCCGAAGGCTGGGTTGAGGCGGAGAAGGTTTCGTAGGAAGGCACCAAGGTTTTGGCTTTCTAAGGACCAAAAACTGTACAAACGCTCATACTCGGGACCATACTTATTGTGTTCATCCCGAGGCAGTGGAAATGTTGTTAAAAGAATTACATGAAGGGATTTGTGGCATCCATACAGGGGGCGGGTCAATTGCTCATATAGTTTTGACGCAGGGGTATTGGTGGCCGAGCATGCAAAAATGCTCACAGGAGTATGTTAAGAAATGTGATCAGTGTCAGAGGTATGCTTCTAACATTCATCAGCTAGGAGGACTATTGAACCCACTGAGTAGCCCTTGGCCTTTTGTCCAATGGGGATTGGACATTGTAGGACCTTTCCCTAGAGCCACAGGGAATCAGAGGTATCTCTTGGTTGCTACTAACTATTTCACTAAGTGGGTAGAAGCTGAACCAATAGCAAATATTTGAGATCAAGTTGTAAAATGGTTTGTATGGCAGAATATCGCCATAAGATTTGGGGTCCCGAGCATCCTTGTTTCAGATAATGGACTTCAGTTTGACAGCAAGGCTTTTTGGAAATATTGTTGCGAATTAGGAATAAAGAACAGATACTCTACTCCATCATATCCTCAGAGTAATAGGCAAGTTGAGGCCACAAATAAGGTTTTATTGGATGGTTTGAAGAAGAGATTGGAAGATTCAAGGGAAAATGGGTGGATGAGCTACCTCATGTTCTGTGGACCTACCGCACAACACCAAGAAGATCCACGGGTGAGACCCCTTTTTCCATGACCTATGTTGCTGAGGCAGTCATTCCTACAGAAACAGGGTTCCCAACTCTGAGGTCCGACCGACCCTTTGGTGATGGCAATGAGCAATCCCTCGCTCATAGCCTTGATTTGGCTAAGGAACTAAGGGAGGTGACTGCAGTCAGGTTGGCATAATATCAATAAAAGCTTAGGCATGGGTTCGAGAAAAAGGTAAAGGTTAGAGCCTTTATCCCAGGGGATTTGGTCTTGCGAAGGGTTGTTGGGAGTGCAAGAAACCCTTTTTAGGGAAAATTAGGTCCTAATTGGGAGGGGCCATATTGAGTAACTTTAGTAGCTGGAGTGGGGGCTTATAGGATAAAGGATTTGGATGGACTTGTTGTACCTCTTCCATGGAATGTGAACAATTTACGAAAGTATTATTTCTAATCCAGCAGTATTGTAAGGGTTTATATTTTATATGCAATTAGATGTATTTTAAGACTCTTCTTGTCCCACTTAGCTTATTTTTATGTTAAACAGAACCAAGGCTAGGTTCAACTCCTCGGGTCACCTGTCTTGGGTAAATTAACACTTAGCTTATTTTTATGTTAAACAGAACCACGGCTAGGTTCGACTCCTCGGGTCACCTGCTTTGGATAAATTAATACTTAGCTTATTTTTATGTTAAACAGAACCTCAGCTAGGTTCGACTTCTCGGGTCACCTGCCTTGGGTAAATTAACACTTAGCTTATTTTTATGTTAAATAGAACCTTGGCTAGGTTCGACTCCTCGGGTCACCTGCCTTGGGTAAATTAATACTTGGATTATGTTTGTTGTGTTCAATCTGACCTTGGTTAAGTTCGATTTCTCATATCATCTACCTTGGGAAATTAACACCTCGGTGCAAATACTTAATTTTATATGGGCACGATAAACAAATAGTAAATCATGAAACTATAAGTATAGGTTAGTAAGGCAAGGTTTTAACAAAAGTTTTCCATTAAACGAAGTTCAAATGAGTACATATAGAAGATAACGTAAGTAAAGACAAAATGCCTTCAGCAAAAAAAAAAAAAAAAAACAACAACAACAACAAAAGTTTCAAATAGTCCTACTATTTCATCATCTAGGCCTTGGGAGTCTTCTGTGTCCCTGTTCTTGTGCTGGGCTGCGCTTCAGCAGTTGGAGTTGGAGCAGGGGGAACCACTTTAGTTGTCGAGACAGTTGTGGAGGAGTCTCCTGCTATTTGAGGCACCTTGGCTACCACCTCGGTGCTTTGTGGAGCAACTGCACTGGGCTTGGAGATAGGTGGCTCAGGGTTATTTGGTCTTAGCAGGGACAGTGGTGCTTGGCTGCTGTTCAGCTAGTTTGGATTGGACAGGAGCAGTAGTGCTGGACTTTGGTGGGAGGTTCTCATTAGAGCTCGTAGAAGTTGGGCTAGAGGTACTGACAGGAAGCTGAGTGACTGGACGCACCCTGATTGCTGGAGGGTAGAAGGCTTTCTCCGGATTCCTTAACTTTTAATTGGGGTCTACTCCGGCAGCGTTTAGGGCCTTAATCCAGGTTTGAAGGTAAAAGCTACGGCATACGACAGGGAGTTGAGATTTGAGGTGGGCCTCAATCTCCTTCTGCCCTTGGTCATATGTGGTTTGCTCAACCTTGTTCATCTCTTCATCTTTCTAGCTCAGCTCTTTCTTCAACTCAGAAATGGTCATCCGAGCAATTGCGAGCTAGCTCTCTACCTCCTTTAAGTGTAAGAGCTGCTCTCGAGCTTGCCTCTCCGTGCTCTCTATTGAAGCTTCAGTACTCTTTCTGGCCTTATCGCATTCTGCCAACTTGAGGAGAGTCTCCTTTAGCTTCTTGTCTGTTAAGGTCAGAGACTTCTGCGCGGAATAGCGCTTGGAATCCTCTTCCTTCAAGTCACAGAATGCCTGATCAACCCACTTTTCTGCTACATGTGCTGCTTGGGTGGCCTGTGCGTGAATAGTTGAGGTAAAAATTAGTAGGAAAGTATGCATAGAATAGACAAGATTGTAATAATGGAGTTCATGCTAGGTCCCTTTTTACAGAAAGAACGAGTTCATACTTCTTCAGGTTCCGAAGTTCATCCATGTCTTTGGGGAGAATAAGCGCTTGTTCCACAGCATTGGCCACATAGCCCGCTCTTCCACCATCGAAGTTACGGATTGAAGCATCTTCACGGAGAGGTGAGTAGTCCAATTCAAAGGCGGATTTTAGTTCGGAACCCGAGATTATTGCCCAGAAACAGCGTCCGAGCTTTCCCATCCCCTTCTTTATTGGGCTCGGGTCATCTTTGCCACCTTGGTGGGCTAAGGAAGGGCTTCCTTTTGGACTTCGCCCTCTTTGATAGGGCCTTCACCTCATTTCTTGTCCCTTTTTCATTTTTTATCAGCTGGTTCGGTTTATGTAGGGGCAGGAGGAATTGGAGTTGGAGGCTTGGGAACTATTGGGACCTCAGGAGTTATGGTCCCAGTGGACTCGGGTCATCTTTGCCACCTTGGTGGGCTAAGGAAGGGCTTCCTTTTGGACTTCGCCCTCTTTGATAGGGCCTTCACCTCATTTCTTGTCCCTTTTTCATTTTTTATCAGCTGGTTCGGTTTATGTAGGGGCAGGAGGAATTGGAGTTGGAGGCTTGGGAACTATTGGGACCTCAGGAGTTGTGGTCCCAGTGTAGGATTCTAATAGAGAGAGTAAATCTGGTAATCTCTTCTCTATCACCATCCCTTCAGGCAATTCGATAGCCTCTTGGTCCTCACTAACTAGGGCTGCAGCTGGATGTGGGCTGAGTCCTTCCTCCTTGGACTCATTTATACAGTAAAAAACCTCAAAATCCTCGCCTTTGACGGGATTTTCAGTGTTCTCCTCTGTAGTGTTATCCTCAGATTCTGTGTCACCTTCTTCGTCCGAGGATGTAATTTCCTTTACGAAGGGTTGAGGATCCTTAAAGGTAGGAAGCTCGACTAATTGTGTTCCCTCTGGAAGAGGCTCGCTTATAAATCCTTCAATGGCTACGTCAACTAGGGCAAGACGAGAGTCTCAGGCCTTAATTACATGTTTGGACACTTGGAAGCGATTGGAAATGGGTTTAAAACCTAGAATCACATGAACTGCGAGGAGCTGTTCGTCCCGGTGTAGGAAGATCTCGGACCTTAGAACCCGGTCCAGTAGATTGAAGTTCACCAAAGCTTCATCTCTTAGTAGTAGCTTTTTTATCTGAGGAAGAACAATTAAGAATTCATGTTAGTTTGCAGGTCAGACAAGCTCAAGTTTTGGCAAGTAAAAGAAAAGTATATATACAAAAAAATAAAACGATGAAATGGTGAATATGTAAATAAACTGTTTATAGAATTTCCTAAGCTAACATAGACTTTTTAAGTGTCCTTAAGCCATCCCACCTGGAGTTCCATCTTGGGTAAGACAATGGAGTCTGTCATGCCATTCCCCTGAAACGATGAGAAAGTCCTCGTTCATGCCTTTGTTCGTCTCGGGGAGGCAAGAGATTAGCCTAACGGCGGGAACCCTAGTTTTTAAGTAATATCCCCTATCGACACCTTTTTGGCAACTGTACACCCAATTTACGTCACGATGGCTAAGATATATACCTAACTTTTCATTCAGTGTGTCTACACTACCTAAAATTCTAAACATATTTAGAACACATTGGGTAGGGCACAGTCTAAAAAGATTCAAAAAATCCCTAGTGACTCTACCCATATGAATCCTCATATCCCCTTCAAATAAGGCAATCATGGGAATCGCAACGGCTCCGGTAGGCCTTTTCTCGTGCCATTCACCTAAGTTGCAATGCCGTATTGACACATTGCTAGGAATCCTATAGTATCTCTTAAACTCCTCTCGGTGTTTAAGAGTGTCAACCAAACTAAAAAAATCTACCCATTTGGGAAAAAGAAAAAAAAAATCTACTAGTATGAAAAAATAAGGGAAGAACTCTTCTTAACAAAAAATGCACACTTATGAATTCGAGGAAGAAGGACTCCTCGGACAAGGTATCAAGTGCAAGGAGCGTATTTATGTTCTTTTTTTGCTTTTAGGGAGGCGAAATGGAGATAAGAACCTCTGATATCTCTATATATAGGCTAGGAAAAAAGGAGAGGCAATCTTCCCGGCCCTTCTGATGACGAATTTAGAGCTGTTTGATCACGATCTCACTGTAAAACACGGGAAACAACAGGCCGCCTGTTGCATTTATTGCGGAGTTATGGATTCCGAAGCGTCAGGAGCGGGTCACAGTTAGTTGAAAAGACGTGCTCACGTGAGAACCTATTCGCGAGTGTGCCATTGTCAACAATTTTTATTAGCCAAAACCTCACTTTTCTAGGTCGGGAACGAAAAATGAGGTTCTGGGGGGCTATTGTGGGGACGAGGATCCCAAATCTGATTTAAATGGGCAGTCAAGGTAATTTTCGAGGATGCACCTCAAACCTCGGGGATGAGCACTAGTTATGTGAGGCGCATAAAGTTAAAAATCAAAAAGGAAAGAAAGCAGACTTAGCATGGAATACTAGAAGGATGAAGAAAGAAGGGTATAGAAGCCATCCCCTCCGCATTAAATACAAGACAACCACTCCTCTAGTCGCATTAATGAGAAAATGACCATGAATAGCAGTGGCACAGCTAGGATTATAGGGTAAAGCTTGCTAGTATGATCTGGATGGGCCAGAAGTTCTAGGAGTACAATCTTAGCCCTCCAAGTGTAAGATTCAGATGAGTTGTAGCTGGGGATAAAAGAAAAAGGAAGATCTAGATGCCAGGGGAGAGAAAAAAAGGGAGAGAGAAAAAGAGAGAGAGAGAAGAATGAGTCTATCTGTTTGAAACCACAACCTCGGACTACGCTTGAGAACCAGCACTTGTATTTTTTCTTAACTAGTTCTTAAATTGTGAATTAAGAGAAGAGGCATACTTTCTTATTCAATTCTATGACGTAAACCTTCTTAGTTCGCACATTGGATATCATAATCAGATTTGACTTCCCATCTCTAAACAAATTCATTGTGATAGCAAGCAGTAAAATCTTCATTTATTTCCACAAGTTGATGAACTGCATTTTTCGCCATTATAGTAATTATTAAAAAAATTAAATTATATAAAATATAATAAAAAGAAAACTTTATATATTGAAAACAAAAAACACACACACACACATGCATAAAATCTTACAATTTGCTTATACAAGTTTACTTATTTTAAAATGGGTAAATTGCAAGTTACACTCCTAAATTTCGAGGGTGTTTAGATTTTATATCCTGAAGTTTCAGAATTTGGATTTTACCCCCTGAAGTTTAGAGATATTTGGATTTTACATCCTGCCGTTTCGGAATTTGAATTTCACTACCTAAATTTTAAGAGTGTTTGAATTTTACTCCCTAATAATAATAATATTTTTTTATGGTCAAGGTGGTCAAAAGACCGCCCTGCCTTTAATGTGGAGCCGCCCCTAAAACCATGCCAATTAAATAAGTGTCCTAAATCCCTGATCCCAATGCATAATTAGGCAAGCATGTCAGGTCTCTATTAGGGTCTTAGAGCAGCGCTTGGATCTTCCAAGCTCACCTTCTCAAGATCCATGCCTTGTAAAAAACATTGTGAGCAAAGTTGTTTCTAGACTTATTATTGTTTATTTTTGGTAGTTGAACACTTGAACCCTTGACTATAGCTTAATTAAGTGGTTAAGAAATGATAAATTTATATATTTATTTATTTAATATAAAAGCTTGATTATTGTATTT
This sequence comes from Quercus aquifolioides, assembly GCA_019022515.1. Classification (NCBI taxonomy): domain Eukaryota; kingdom Viridiplantae; phylum Streptophyta; class Magnoliopsida; order Fagales; family Fagaceae; genus Quercus; species Quercus aquifolioides. The sequence continues at coordinate 46,764,366 of CM032326.1, forward strand.
TGAAGGTGCAAATAGTTTTCTCATTCCACAGTACACTTGGTGCGCTCCTTTTCAACTTCTCGTAGTCGGATGAAAAATACTAACCTCCCATTTTAGACTTTTTTTCGATAAACACCTCCCATTTAAGACTTGTGATCAAAGGGTTGAACTTAATAAAGAGGCTTAACAAATGAAAAATTAAGGCAGTGGACCAGAGGTAACGTCTTGAGTGGCTGTTCAAACTTCAAAGTGGTCGGTTTGACTTAGTTGTCACGATCGAAAGAAGGACCATATCTCTACTTGATGAGTGAACCCACTGCAACTTGGTGATCACGTTACGTTCACGCAATGAGATATTTTTGAGAGAATATATATATATATATATATATATATATATATATATTTATCGTAATATTTTTAGATATTTTCTTTCTACTAATATTAGTGTTGTTTATAAAAGGATTTATCCTAAATAGGGGATAAATTTCTCTAAAAAAATACAATACTTTAGAGATAGAATTAGACATGGCAAAATATGTTAGAATTTTCTGCCCTAACTTGAAAAATACCCAATTCAAATCTGATTTTTTTTTTTTATTAATTCGAAGTAAAAAGGGTTGACCTGTGACCCGACCCGTTTTTTGCAGGTCAACCTAACTTGACCTGAGACCCGAACCATTTTATAAAAAAAAAAAATTTGGTAAAAAAAAATTAAAACAATATTGATTTAATTGTTTGTTGTGAGTTTTAAGGAAACAATTAATACTTTTACATAATAGAATACAAATGAATTGAAAGAGGAATGGTTGATGCATTCTATAACGAGTAAAGATTTTTTGATATCAAATAACAAAGTACATGTCAAGTTAATCTGGTTACAATAGAGTTAAAAACGTATATTTAAAATTATAGACATGTATGAAAAACATTCATAAGTGTGAAAAGAGTGAAACCAAAGTATAAATGAAATTAGCATAAATTATGAATGCTTAGGCTTATTTTTTAACAATTCATGTCTAAAATAAACGATTTTTCAAATTAGATTATGATATTTTCTAGAGTGTGTGTTGCTTAATAATGACATGATATTCATAAAATATATCATGTATAAATAAGTAAATAATCAAACTTTAATGTATATTCTCAAATTAAAAGAGAGTGCCAAGCACAATTGATAACAGATTATAAAATTAGTTTTTAAGATTATAAAGTTCTTATATGTTTTTATTCTTTGTCAAATTAGTTATCCAATAAGGAATTTGTAATTTTGTTTTATGTTTTGGGATGTTGATATCGTGTAGAAATGAAACTTGTGTATTTGTTTTACTTATCCTATGTGCTATTTTGTTTTGGTTAGTAATAGGGGATTTGTATAATTTTAAAATTATTAAACAAGTATTAATTTGTTTAGCTGAGCTCATTCTTGATATGAGTGAGAAATTCAAAGTAATGCATTTATACCAAGTAATTTGTTGTGTGACTTTTCAAATAGCAAATACATGTTGTTTTCTTTATTAAAAAAAAAATTCATATAAAAAATACTAGTCAACCCAACCCAATAAGCAATCCAACTTGACCCGCACGTTTGCCAAGTCTAGATAGAATAGGCCCAATAGGGGATAAATTTTACGGGATTGGTGGTTGATGCAGAAATTTTTTTTTTTTTTGATAGGAAAACTGGAACTTTATTAAAACTTATAACAAGAGCGATACATCATGATTAAGAGCATGCTCTATAAAGCAAGGATTCTCTTCCATCTATGCAATAAAATCAACAATACATAGAACATGTTTGGTTAATAGGTGAGCTGGTCTATTGCCTTGTCTACTAGTATGGAAAAAATCAACGCAATAAAGATCCCCACACATCATTTTTCATACCCGAAACAAAACGGGCAAATCATAAAAAGTTCCATGGCATCTTTATTGCATATATACGCTTTGCCAGATTTAATTTGTTTAATATAAAAAGTAACTTTATGAGATTAATATATATATATATATATATATACACACACACAGACATATATAGTAACTTTATGTACACATTTTACCCAAAAAAAAAAAACTTTATGTACACATGGAGTAGACCAACTAAATATTAACACGCAAAGGTAGCTCACATGACCACATAATTGTTTTAATCAGGTGCATATAGGCCCAAATCTTGTGTTTATGCAAGGACATTTCAAAAGTTCTCCATTTGAGGATTATATTTAAAATTTTATCTCTTCATCTCCTCCAAGACCTCCACTTATTTACTTGAACGTCAGCGGAAAAAAAAAAAATTAGAAGGATAAAATAATATTTGAGAAATGCTAACGAATGCCCTTAGGGTACTGGTTAATAATCCATTTAAAGAAAGTTTTTATGGGAAATGAAAAAGAAGCAATTAATATTTTGACAATTTTTTTCATTTTCCATAAAAGTAGTAGTAAAACTTTTCTAAAATGGATTATTAATGAGTACCCTAAGGGCACTGGTTAGCATGACCCATAATATTTTGAGCTTTATGAGGTTGTTTTATATTAAATCTCACTCTTTTGAAATTTCAAATTACACCCTCTACTTTTAAAAAGGTTTTGACTCCAACGTTAACAAACTACACATGATGTCAATGACTGATCCATGCACACAAATCAATGGAGATGGAGGGTCGCCAAGTCCAAATGTATAATACCTAGTTTGGGTTTTGGCTAGGTTGTAACCACACTAAATGAGTTTGTTTGGGTACGATTTAGCTCCTCTCTCTCTCTCTCTCTCTCTCTCTCTTTCACGCATGATCACATGATCAATTGGTTGAGATTTGTGTTTATAATCTGACTGCGTTGATTAGAAATTGGAGATTTCTAGGGATCATGTATGATCACATGATCAATTGGTTGAGATTTGTGTTTATAATTTGACTGCGTTGATTAGAAATTGGAGATTTCTAGGGATCATGTATGGGTCAGTTCGAAATTGTGTTTGTGATTTTGTACCCTTGTGAATTTTTGTTTGTGAATTGTTTTTTGGCTATGCGTGTGTGTGTTAAAAAAAAAAAAAATTTATTGTAGATCTCATACCCATAAATCAAAGAAGTTAATATCGTACTAATACTAGTCGTATTGGAGAAATATATTGTACCAGCTATTAAACTGATACAGGTACTTCTTCAAAATGTGTTGGATAAAATACTGGATTGTATCGACTGTATTGAGGATATTTTGGGTGTTTAGGCCAGTACAATAAAAAAAATTGGAAAATATGAAAAATTAAAAATTTTTGAAAAATTGGGTTAATTTACTTGAGCTAATTTTTACACTTATAAAATATGGGAGTCTTTAATTTTATATTGATAAACATAAAAATTAATAAATACATTCTTACATAAATAAATTAATACACACACATATAACAATAATCTAAAAATAGTACACAAGTATTAATCGGTACTAAAATATTTTGTTCCTTTGGCTAAATTGAAAAAGCTTCCGGTATAAAATTGACTCTATTGTCAAAAACTTGTGGGTGTGCAATATTGTGTAGCTGAAAATGGTGAAAGAATTTGGAGAAAGAAAGTGTTTAGCTACTAGGTTGGAAGGAGAGAGAAAAAATAAATATTTAAACGAAATTGGGAATAAATTACTGAGGCCAGCCAAAGTAGGAATATTTGAAAAATGGTTAATTAAACTAGAAAAAATTTAGTGTCTTTTTTTTTGGGTTAGTTTTGCTAAAAAAAAGTGTAGAGGTTGACGTGAATACTATTGGTAGTAAATAACTAGCTAACTAGGCGTGTGGTGTTGTTGTTATCAGTCAGCAGTCGCTACTTTATATGTAACTAACTAAATAAAGTTTGAGGATAAACTCTACATTAAAAGGTTGAAGTCAGGTCAAGCTGCAAAACATTCAAATACATAATAATGATAATATATACATATAGGAATGGCTCGAATTTTCAGCAGTCTAAGATATGAGGCGGATATGGACAATCTCCACCCACTACTTCAAGTTGCAGTTAGGTTAGCAAGTCAAATTCACCCCCCTCAAGGCTTAACTCCACTTTATCTTTCTTCTCTCTTGCTATATCTCTACCCTCCACAATTTTTAAGATCCACAGATGAGTCAAACAAACTTGCTTCCCACCCTTCTATCACCCATTTCTCCGATGATAATCTTATGCATCCTCTTCTTTTCCCTTGTACCAAAAAAATCCCTAGGTGCAGTGGACCCATACTTCCAAGCCTGCAGGGTGCCAAAAACCTGTGCTGATGGGCAAGCCATAAGATTCCCATTCTACATCAAAGACAAGCAAAACTCCTCTTGTGGCTACCCTGGATTCAACCTCTCTTGCAACAATAATGGTCATCCAACTATCCTCATATCCAATAACAATTACACCATCCATGAAATTTTCTACCAAAACGAGACGCTTAGAGTCTCAAACTCTGCCTTCTCAAATCGAAACTCCAGTTGTATACCTTCTATAAACAGCATATCCCTTCCGGGTAGCCGGTTCGATCTAGCACCAAACCAAACCAATCTATTTTTGTTTAATAATTGTAGCTCTTCGATGCATGAGAGTTGGCCTTCAGAGTTTTATCCTAGTTGTTATGGCGAAAACGACACCGTTCTGGCCCTGTCTGGACAGGACCCGAAGCTGATCAGCAACGTATCAATGGAGTGCAAGTCTTCGGTTGTAGCACCGGTTGAAGCTTATGGAGGTGGGATTGGAAAGTCGTTGAGAAATGGGTTTGTGCTAAAATGGAAAGCCAGCAACTGTAGCATTTGCGAGGATAGTGGAGGGAACTGTGGGTTCGATAATTTTATGTATCATTTCAAGTGCTTCTGCCCAGACAGGCCTCATGCTCGGAACTGTCCTGGTCAGTTTTTCTCTCTAGAAATTTCTCTTTCTTTTTGGTAATAGGAAATTTCTCATTCTCAGTCTAGTCTTGGCATGTATTATGAAACTTTTGAAACTTACCGTCATTAGCCAAATGTGACATATGCTAGGCTTATATCCTAAAATTTTGTAAAACAGTAAAAGTAGAAGTAGAAGTAGAACGGTAAATTTTAGTAGAAGTGTGCGTTTCGGAAACGCGCAAACGCGCAAGTTTCAATTTTTTTGTTTTTTGAGTTGAAATATTTGACTTTTTTTTTTAAACAGTATAATAGTGGACTATTTATAGACTCACCAATTTTACTTTTTAACAATTTTTTTTTTATTTTTATTAAAAATAAGTTCTATAATACTATTTATATATTTAAAAATTATTTTATCACAGTAATTTTTTAGAATAAGTTCTATAATACTATTTATATATTTAAAAATTATTTTATTACAGTAATTTTTCAATTTTTAATTTTCAATTTTCAGCCGCATCTAAACGTACTCCAAACTTCTTTACAATTTCCATTCCTTTTGTCAAACAAGCAAAATACCGTCATCTCAAACAATCGAAACCCCCCGTGTTCTTATTTTATCATATATGAGAATGAGAATAGAGAGATTGTAATTTAAGTACAACTAGTACAAACGCTGGTCCAAATTATAAGAACATTGACCCAATTTTATAAATTAAATGTGGGAGGAACTTAGATAACTGCATGTGATATGGGTACTTTTATTATTTTAATGTCAATTTGGACTTGTCTTCCAACTTAGGTTGCTTTTTACGTTGTATCAGAAGTAAAGTTAATACCAGTGAAAAGCTGTTTCTAGTTCAGAATTCAGATTATCTTCATTTCTTTAATTAATGCCCTATCGGACAGACTCAAAAGCGTGCTACCGGCCTTTTAACTGGAAATGTGATTATTCTAATTAAAATTGGGTTTGTTTTTTAATTATATAGAATAATATTTAACCTCTTTATTATAATTTACCCAATAAAAAAATATCTCTACCTACTACCTTATGTAATCTTTTCGGTGGTATAGTGGTCCATTATTTTATCAAAAGGTATTGTAGTCCAATATTTGCATGGTTTATATTAATGAATAGTCTTGATATAAAATAATGTCTCTGGAAAATGTGGGGTGGAAGTCATTATCATACAATTAAAATTAATATTATAGGGTCGGTTTATTCTCTATCATCAAATTTCATTTCTGCATCTTTCTAAAAAAAAAAAAAAAAATTTCTGCATTCCTACATGTAAATTCACATCCTCTATAATTAAAATTGTGTAAAAACAAAAAAGGGAATTATTCAATATTCTTAAGAGTATATTCTCTCTTCTCGTGTGAAGGGTGAACTGAATTTTGAACTCCTTATTATATAAGATAAATGGATCTTTATTTATTTATTTATAATTTGATAATTAGCGTAGAGAGAATTTAAACTCTGAATATTTTCATTAAAAACTTCAAATGTGCTAATTACTTGTGTAACAATTCTCTTGGAATTTTTTTTTTTAAGAAATACGATACAATTTTAACCAATAGCAACAGAAATATGATAATTAATTTTTATCATTAAATTAATACATCAACTGATTTTTAATTATAAAAAAAAAAAAAAAAACCACCGAAAAACACGAATCTACATAACATATAACTTTTTTTTTTTGGGAGAAGAAGAGTCTACATAATATGAGTGCATGCATTACAATATATTATAAGTTTATAACCCTTTATTTCAAATCAAGCACCAGCATCAGGTACTAATTTTTAAAGTCGTTGTCTTACGATTTAATACTACTAAACCCCTAATTGATGCGTGAAGGGAACACTTTCAAACTCAATTATTGGATATCAGTTGTCATTTTATTTCCAAATTAATAGGGAGGAGAAAACGGACTTGGAAGGTATAATTTCAGTTTATATCGGAGGAGACCATCAGAGCCATGCCATTTTAACTTTAAATACTTCGACTCCAATTATATGTCTATTTCTATTTCATTTAAATATTATTGTTCAAATAAAATTTATTTTTCTTTTCATCTGTCCTTTCCCAATTCAACATTTCCGAATCAAACATAACCACTCATCCAAAATCCGCAACCCATTTGAACTTGCATCGATTCAAAAAAAAAAAAAAAAACAAAAATTTACAACCCATTCAACCCACAACCAACATCAACCCCAAAAAATCCACAACCAAATAACCCAATGAACCAGCAATAATCCAAAATTTTGTAGTTTTAGTAGTCACAGTGAATTAGTGGTGGTTGTGGTAAGGTCTCGGCAGTTGAATCTGTTTGTGTGGTAATTAGATCTATTTTTGTGTTAGAGAGAGAGAGAGAGAGAGCTTCGGCGATGAAGAGTGTTTCGCTAGAGTTATTTAGGTACTGTTCATTTGTTTTTTTTGATAAGTAGGTACTGTTCATTTGTTAAATTTGCTTAGTACAATGTTGAGCCTAATGCACGATAGTTTTGGGTGACTTTAGTTATAAATTTACTAAAACATTAGTTTGACTAAACTAATGCGAGTGCTCTTACATTACAAGTACTCACTAGTTGAGATTCCGTGCAATGTACATGAAGATTTTTTTTTTTAATATGAAATTTGATGATAATGATAATTATTAATAAGCATTTGTTATGATTGTGTTTATATATGAAACTATATATTTTACCATTAGGCATTTATTATGATTGTGTGTGTGTCTTTTTTTTTTATTGGGTGTTATAATTGTATTTGTATATGGAATTATATATTCTTCCATTTAAAGAAAAAAAAAATGATGTGTTAAGATAGAAATTATATTATATTCCATTTGAGTGAAAGATAGAAAATTTTCATGTTAAAACTAATAAAAATAAAAAAATATAAAAAAAGAAGAAGACAAAGTTCAACTTTAAACTTTTGGAGCCTTTAGACTTTAACCCACACTAGGAAGATGATGTCTTTCTTATGTACAATGCACATGACTCATTTACACTTGACAAGAACATATGTTATCCTCTTTTCGGGGGTAAAGCTTAAGGGTTTGTTTGGTTAGGAAGATTTTAGGGAGGATAGAAAATAGATGAGAAAAAAAATATTTTTAGTGGGTGTTTGGTTGGAGGGAGGGGAGAAAAAAAAATTGTGAAACCCAGGTGTTTTCTCCCTGTACCCACCAAAATGTTTTCTCTTCAAAATAAGGAGAAAACTAGATGAAAAATGCTCATGGCTTGAGCGGACAAAAATGCCCATGTGTACTTTGCACGGTTTCGTTATTTGCGAGTTTGCATCTTTCTTTTTTTCCCTTTGATTTTTGTCTCTTTGTTATACTATCTATGATCTATCTTAGTTTTTTTTTTTTTTTCATCTTCTTTGGTTGTTGTCTTTTCCTGTACTTCACATTCGGTTTTTATTTTATCTTTTTATCTTCCTTTGGATTGTTATCTTTAAAAAAAATTTGTATCCATACACAATATTTTAATTAAAAAAAAATGTTACTTTTTTGTTTGTTTTATTTAATAGGGATGTAATTGTAAATTTATACTAATTTCATTTCCCACAAAGAAAAAAGAAAAAAGAAAAAAGAAAAAATGAAAAAGAGTTTTCCATCTCTCAACTTTTTCATTCTTCCAACCAAACTCAAATGAGAAAAAACTAAATCTCTTTTATCCTTCATCTTTTCTATTTCTTCCTCATTTTCTATCCTCCTACTTTTCTACCCCTCCAACCAAAAGGACCCTAAGTGTATAAACATGTTTATGACTCACTTAACCACACTTAATCCAACTAACCAAGCGAGTCGTGTGCATTGCATGTGATAAGAACATTTGTCATCTTCCTATTAGGGGGTGAAGCTTAAGGTTCTAAACATGTTTGGAGCCAATATTTGGGAAATTAAGTTGTATCAAGTGCAAAAAGCTCCCACTTTTATGGGGGTATGAGAGAGATTATGATAGACAACCTTATCTCAAATTTATTTAGAGAAACGTATTCCGCAACATGTCACTATTGGTGAAAGGAACTAATAAGTATTACTCCCTTCGTCCCAATTTTTTTGTCCTGTTTGAAAAGTCAAACTTTTTAAGGGAATATCATTTATTGTCTTGTCTACCTTTTAAAAATGTATAATTTTCCAAAACTACCCTTAAAAAAATTTATTAAAAAATTGAATTAGTAAATTAATAGGGGTATAATAGGAACATTAGTAAATTAATGACTTTTATTTTTAGAAATAGGACAATATTTTGGGACATCTCAAAATAGAATAGAGGATAAAAAAAATGGGACGGAGGGAGTATTAAATTTAAAACCATGGGAATGGTCAATTTTTTGTGCTTCTTTGACAAGAAGTGCCTTCTTTATTCTACACTGTGTAACATTAAACACGCTTCAAATGGCGTTGAAAGAATTTATTATTGGACTAATTTAAATATATGATTTTTTTTTAAGGAAACAATAATATTTATTAAAACACATGAACACGAAAGTAGTATTTAATTTAAATATCTGATTCAAATATTGATTTGTAAATTAAAAATAAAATAGTAAATATTGACCTGTCCTCTAGTTTGAATTTATGATAATTCTGGCTATTCTGACTTCTTCTTTTTTTTTCTACAACTTTGAATAATACACGCAAAAAGTTTTTAAATCATAGAGTACATATCATATCATACCATACGCACAATAAAGTCAAAATATATTTCAATATTTATTTTCATAATGTTTTATTATTTAATCATCTATTAGAATTGTTTGAATACAATAAAAGTCTTGGTAAGTTAGATTTTTGTTGATTTTAGTAATAATTGGTTTTTTTAAGTTTAATTTGACAAACAATTAGTAAGCTAGAATGTTTTATAGAAATATTGGCCAATACTAGTTTTTTTTTAGTTCACCCGTGCTATCAAAATTTTAATTTTAATTTTTTTCATCAAAAGTCTGTTATTGAAAATTCTAGGGAGTAATTAATTTGTATACCGTATGAGTCTATTTCTAGCCATGTCACCATCCATTGGCCTTTGTTAAATCCAACGGTTAAAAAAACTACTAGCTATGTCACCACCCTTTTAAAATCTACCTAGCTTTGTTGATTCAATAAGTGCCTAAATTACCTTCAAATTTAGAGTATTGCTTTTAAGGTGGGCTTGGGACTTGCACATTATTAGCTAGGTTTTTTTTTTTTTTTTTTTTTTATTAGTACACATTGTTAGGATTATTAAGCAATAATTTTGTAGTGAGATACTGATATTAGGGGTGTCAATTTTTACCCATATCTATGAACCCACCCATTACCCACCTTATTTGGATAAGTCTTAACCTAACCCATTTGAATATTTGGGTTAAATGGGTAAAGACCTGTTTGGTTATTTAATTAGATGGGTCTAAATGGATAAATCCACTAATACTCATTAAACCCATCTAAAATTTAAATAAACAACATAAAATCTAAATTTCTAGAAAATGACCAAAATACTCTTAAAACCTAATAAATGACCAAAATACTCCAAAAATCCAAAAAATTACCAAAATACCTCCAAAACCCAAAAAATGACCAAAATACCCCCAAAACCTAAAAAAATTACCAAAATACCCCAAAAACCTAAAAATTACCAAAATACTCCCAAAACCAAAAAAATGACCAAAATACCCCTGAAACCCAAAAAATGACCAAAATACCCTGAAAACCCAACAAATGACCAAAATACCCCCAAAACCCAAAAAATGACCAAAATACCCCCAAAACCTAAAAATTACCAAAAAATGACCAAAATACCCCCGAAACCTAAAAATGACCAAAATACCCTCAAAACCCAAAAAATGACCAAAATACCCCCAAAACCTAAAAAATGAACAAAATACCCCCAAAACCTAAAAATTACCAAAATACCCCCAAAACCCTAAAAATGACCAAAATACCTCCAAAACCTAAAAATTACCAAAATACCCCAAAAACCTAAAAATTACCAAAAAATGACCAAAATACCCCCGAAACCTAAAAATGACCAAAATACCCTCAAAACCCAAAAAATGACCAAAATACCCCCAAAACCTAAAAAATGAACAAAATACCCCCAAAACCTAAAAATTACCAAAATACTCCCAAAACCCAAAAAATGACCAAATACCTCCAAAACCTAAAAATCAAAATACCCCAAAAACCTAAAAATTACCAAAAATGACCAAAATACCTCTGAAACCTATAAAATGACTAAAATACCTCCGAAACCTAAAAAAATTACTAAATTACCCTGTAACCTAAAAAATGACTAAAATACCTCCGAAACCCATAAAATTACCAAAATACCCCCTAAACTTAAAAAATGACTGAAATACCTTGAAACCTAAAAAAAGGACTAAAATACCTCCCCTAAAACCTAAAAAATGACCAAAATACCCCCAAAACGTAAAAAAATGACCGAAATACACTCGAAACCTAAGAATTACCAAAATACACCCTAAACCTAAAAAATTACCAAAATACCCCCTAAACCTAAAAAATGACTGAAATACCCCTGAAACCTAAAAAAATTACCAAAATACCCTGAAACCTAAAAAATGATCGAAATACCCTAAGACCTAAAAAATGACTAACATAACCCCCAAAACCTAAAACATTACCAAAATACTCCCTAAACCTAAAAAATACCAAAATACTCCCTAAACCTAAAAAATGACCGAAATACCTCCAAAACCTAAAAAATAGCTGAAATACCCTCGAAACCTAAAAAAAATACCAAAATACCTTGAAATCTAAATAATTATCGAAATACCCCAAAAACCTAAAAAATGACCAAAATAACCCCAAAACCTAAAAAAAAATTATCGATAAAAACCCCTGAAACCTAAATTATGACCAAAATACCGCTAAACATGTAAGCTGACCAAAATACACTAGAAACATCTAAAATTACCGAAATAGAGGTTTAGGGTATTTTGGATGTTTCGATGATATTTTTGACAAATTTAAGGTTCTAAGAGTCTTTCAGTCATTTTATAGGTTTCGAGGAAATTTTAGTAATTTTTTAGGTTTTGAGGGAATTTTGGTAATTTTTTAGGTTTCGGGGTTATTTTGATCATCTTTTAGATTCTAAGGGTATTTTAGTAATTTTTTAGGTTACAAGGGTATATATGTCATCTTTTAGTTTTAGGGTTATTTCAATAATTTTTAGATTTTTTGGTTATTTCGGTAAATTTCTAGGGTTCAGAAGTATTTTGGTAATTTTTAGGTTTTGGTGTATTTTGGTAATTTTTTAGGTTTCGAGGGTATTTTTGTCATTTTTAGGTTTTGAGGGTATTTTGGTCATTTCTTGGGTTTTGGGGGGTATTTTGGTCATTTTTTGGGTTTTGGGGGGTATTTTGGTCATTTTTAGGTTTCAAGGGTATTTTGGTCATTTTTGAGTTTCGGGGGTATTTTGGTCATTTTTTGAGTTTCAGGGGTATTTTGGTCATTCTTGGGTTTCGCGGGTATTTTTGTCATTTTTTGGGTTTCGGTGGTATTTTGGTCATTTTTGGGTTTCAAGGGTATTTTGGTCATTTTTTGAGTTTCGGGAGTATTTTGGTCATTTTTTGGGTTTCGGAAGTATTTTGGTCATTTTTAGGTTTCGGGAGTATTTTGGTCATTTTTTGGGTTTCGGGGGTATTTTGGTCATTTTTTGGGTTTTGGAAGTATTTTGGTCATTTTTAGGTTTCGGGGGTATTTTGGTCATTTTTTGGGATTCATGAGTATTTTGGTCATTTTTTGGGTTTTGGGGGTACTTTGGTCATTTTTTGGGTTTTGGATGTCTAAGGGTATATTGGTAATTTTGGAAGTGTAGGGGTATTTGTATCATTTTAGGTATTTAAGGGTATTTTGGAGGTTAAGAGAGTATTCAAGTAGTTTTAGAGGTATTTAAGTCATATTGGGTTAAATGGGTGGGTTACTAATTAAATGAGTTGGGTTGGTAATAGATAATTAATTATATATAAGCGGGTCATAAATGGATAAATGGGTAAATACACACCCAACCCATTTATGACCAAATCGCCCATTTGCCACCCCTAACTTATATGAAGGAAAAAGATAAGTTCATCAAAAAAGAAGGAAAAAGATAGGTGATGTTTTCCCATAGGAAAGATGGAAGATACCTTTAAGATAAAAGGTATGCTAATTGGCCTTCAATAGACAAACGTGAAACACCATAAAAGGATTTTTAGAAAAGTAGAGAAAGGTAAAGCTGAAAGTGAATGCCACTAGTATTAATAATTCACTCCTCACCAGTCACCATGCCTCTATATATACTTCCTAGCTAGTTCTTTCCCCCTTGTGTTGTTCCTCAATCATGTCCCTCCTAATGGTCTTACACAACTCATTCAGTTGGAAGGCATTTTTCTTATTTAGGATCAACATCCTCATCTTTTCCTTCTTGTTAGAGTCTGTTCTGCCGTCAAACAGTACAAGATATGAAGCTTGCAAACCTACAAATTGTGGTACCGCCCCAAACATAAGCTTCCCCTTCTATGTTTTTGGGACGTAAACAGATCGCTGTGGCTACCCAGGTTTGGGAATTGTCTGTAATCGAGGTAAGCCTGTTTATAGGACCCTCGAAAGGCAATATGTCATCCAAGATATCTTCTATGAAAACCAGACATTTCGGCTGGTTGATGAAGAATTCGCTAATAATTCTTGCTTTCCTCCTCCTTACAAGTTCTCCTTTGAACTCTCACTCCCAATGATGCTAAACTGTTTTTCTTTAATAACTGCACGGCACCACTTTCTGTTAGTTTTGAGAGATCTTTGATTCCATGTTCTTCCAGAGCCACAAGTAGTTCTTTTGTTGCGTTAGTGAAGAAGGATGAGCCCTTGAGCGAGAGTACTGCCTGTAGGCCTTCTGCGATTGTACCTGTTGAAGTGGAGGGAGGGTATTCTAATCAAACAATAAAAAATGTTAACTACACGACGTTGGTGAGGGATGGATTCACATTGAAATGGAGAGGAAGAGGATACAATTGTGCTGACTGTCAAAGCAGGGGTGGGCGATGTGGGTTTGAAAAGGGAAATGCTGTATGTTATTGCCTCGATGGAAAGACCCATAAGCTTTATTTCTTTTTCTCGATGAATTAGCTTTGCTTCTTTATTATTTTAGATCTAGATCTTATTCTTATACTAGCCTTATTCTTATTCTAGCCTCATCACGTGTTCTTCCCGATGAATTTTTTTTTTTTTTTGATCCAGTGTCATAATTTTTTTTTTTTTATTATTTATTTATTTTTTTTTTACAAGATAGAATTTTACTTTAATTTAATTTAAGTGTATATGTGTGTGAGTTTCCCTCCTAGAGACTTGAACCCCGTCCCTTTCCTCTCATCCCACAAACATTTATACTTGTAGAATGATCACCGCACCAAGGGTGCGCTGTGGTTCATCTCAATTTTTAGATTATGACACAACATAAAAATTAAATAAAAGAAACAAGTAAGTCTTGATAATAAAAAAAAAAAAAAATTAGGCGATCTTGAAGGAAATATACAAAGTGGACTAAATTTTTTTTTTTAATTTTTAATTTAAATTTTGGATAAGTTTTTTTTCTGAAAATAGTAGAGTGTCTTATTTTGTAGGCATTTTAAATAGAGTTAGAGATATATTTTTATTAAGTTATCTCCAAATTTTGTCTCTGTTAAACATAAAGTCTAGGGGTATTTTGAATTATATAAAAGTCGTCTCTAAATAAGGTAATCTGATTATATAGATAGTATGTATAGATAGATATATCTAAGTTACAGGAAAACTATAAGAGCCATAATTGGCGTGTGGGCAGTTCAAAGTTAGTTTCAGGTTCTTTCTCAAAAAAAAAAGAAAAAAAGAAGAAGAAGAAGTTAGTTTCAGACTTTTAGGTGGGCTCAATTTGGGTTCAACCGAATTTTTTTTCGACTAGTTTGATAAACTTCATCCGGGGCATTGCAGTTTCACATAGGGCCTATAAAATGGCTACCCAACCCATGCAAATAAATTCAAGGTTGCGAAGCCCAAGGCCGACTGGGCATGTTAAATTTATCACCCCGTAAATGGGATCAAATCCACAACTCTTCAAGTCCGTGATGTTACCGTGTTTTGTTTTGTTTTTTTTTTGGGTATAGAATATGGATTAGTACATGGTGGTGCTTAAAAAGTTATATTACTATTTTTAGCATCATCAAATACTAAAATGTGACTACATTGGTGAAGTCAAAGTTATATTTTTTGGCTCTACTGCTATAGTGCACAGCTACTTTTTAATAAAAAAAATCTATTTTGGTTGTGTTCACGCTACTTTTTAATAAAATTTTTATATTATTTTAATCAAATAGCTAAAAATATAGATCTATTGATGTTGGGTGTATTAATGCAAAGTAAAAAAGAAAAATAAATAAAGTAGTTTTTTATGGAATTATATTGCTAAATTTATGGTTCTACCTGAATTTTCTACGTGACTCAATTAGGTACGCAAAAAAAGTTAGGTACATAATTTTTATTTGCCCTTTGTTTTTTATTGGGTAGGGAGGAAGTCAAGCTCAGCATTTTATTGAGTCGGTGTGTCGAACCTGATCTCATCCTTGGGAATGCCTGAGACGTTACTAAGTTAAAAGGCCTATACAAAAATTTTCGTTTGCTTTGATATTTTTTACAGACTTTTGTCTTTGTCAATTTCGGTATGTTAGATAGAAGATTCCTACTTGATTGTTTTTTTCTTATTCCTGTACCTTATTCATTAAGCAACAGAGAAAGCCCCATGGTGTCAAACGTTGATGCAGAAAATTATAATCGCCAGTTGTTGCATCAAGCCCCATTTGTCTGTTTTGATTACAAACAAATTTCATAGCTTCACTCCACCTGCTCATCTAAAAATACAGAATTGGGGCAAGCTAGAGAAACGAACAGGCACACACATCCCTCAGGCCGCCCTCATGAATTTGACAAAGAGATGGAGATTTGAGAGAGCTAGGAAAAGAATGGTTAGAATTTTTGAAACAATCCTGAACTTAAATATTTATCTATATATATATATATATATATGTGACTTTACAATAACTGTACGTTCCTTTGTCAAGTGTCACATTCTCTTTTGTCTTTACTCCGTCTCATATTTCCCTAACATATCCCAATGACCGCTACTGAAGGAAAGGCCTATTTTCTACCCATTACATAACTTTGAAATCAGATGTGACCATGGCCAGGATAGATATTTTTTTTTATGTCCCTCTAGCACCCACCACGTTAAAATTTTTCAAAGATGCCAGGCCAGATGCTTTTCCTCTTTAAATGGCTTTGGTTTTTTTTCCCCCACACAAGATTGCTGGAGACTTTTCAAAGTTTGTGGACCACACAGCAAACTTTTAGGTTTATCATGAGAAAGACGCGTAATTCCACTCAAGTTCCTACCTTCTTCTTCCTGGATCAAAGCTGTAACCAATCTTGTTCGTGTAGATACGAGAACTAAATAGCCGACACGTTTCAGGAGCCTTTTTTTTCCTCCTTGGTTTGAGTATTTTACTTAAACCAGCAGAAAAGATTTCATAACAAAGTTTTGAGTGTTGAGAGGTTTTGAAGAGTCAGCGAGTCAAGTTTTTCTACTGCGGCTCAATGGGGAAGGTGAGTAGGAAACTCTCTTCTGTTGACTTCGTAACTTGGTTATATGAAGGGATTTCCCGATGCACATATCATGTTTCACATGTACTTCCACCTTGTTCTAACTTTTAGTCTGCTTTTACAAGTCTTTCATACCCAATTTCCAAGTCAGCTACTGTGTTAACCAGAGAAATTACTTATATTAGTGACTAAAGATGAAAAGAAGCTACAAGAACACGAGGTTTTGATTAAGAGTAAGAGATTCTTGGTGGTGATTGGAATCTTGGAATGGCTTCTGTCTTTCTGTGTGTTTCTTTTTTATCTCGCACCTTGTGTTGCTTTATTCGGCTGAAGGAGAAGAGACATACCCCCCAGGCTGTCCACCCTTTGTTTGCGGAAAAGTCGGCAAGATTCGTTTTCCATTCGCCAATGACAAAAGGCCAGAATGCGGTTTGCTCATCTTACATGATTGCGGAGATCCACATCAAATGAAAACCCCGAAGATCGAACTGGGGAGGAATAGAACACTACTGTACGATGTTGAAACCATCTATCAGGCTGATACCATACAAATTAAGGATCCACAATTGCAGTCTGTGTTGGATTCCAATCGTTGTGAATCCTTAAAAAATTGGACTCTTCCCAGTCCCATCTCTCCATTCATCTCTTTTCAACGAGTCCCAGGCAACCTGACCCTGTTCAAATGCAACCGTGCTCTCAATATTCCTCCCCTACAGGTTTTGATAGAACAAATTGCAGTATCTATGATATCTATTATAGTCCACATTATAATTTAACGCCCTCTCCACCTAAATGTCCAATTATTCAGCTCCCATTGAACAGGCAAAATAAAGGTAATGACCTGTTTAGATTGTTATCTGCTGAGATTCTTCTTGAAGTGCGTGTGACTGGAGATTGTCGCGAGTGTTATATCAAAGGTGGTCAATGTAAGACTAACAACAAAGGAAAATTTTATTGTACCAATGGCACGAAAGGTATGGGTATAGGAATAATGCAAATCTATTTGGATGTGCATGACATACATTCACGAAAAAAGCACATAAATTTCTTTATAAATTTTAGGTAGTTGTAGTTATTCCTAATACATGTACTGCTATTTCCGCCCAAATTAGTTTCAAATTTGAGTTATGAGACGGAATTAATTAATTATGTTCAATAAAACTTATATTAGATACATATGACACGGTTTTGACTGTGTTTTGTGTAAAGCAGTTAAGATTTCCATGCATGCCAATTTGGCTGCATCACATTAATCCTCATTGTTAAACTAACACCATTTTTGTATATCTATTCTTGCAGGGAATAGCAAAAGGGTATTAGTGATTGGAATTGGTAAGATGCCTCAATCATATTACTTCTTGAATTTGATATTCGTACATAAATAGAAATCCAATTATTCTTTCTGAAAGTGATAGATTTTGTTATTAATCGCATCTAACTTGTCAGTTTGAAGAGATCATTCTTTCCCCTTCACTGGGTATGGCTAGTAATCAAAGCTTTAGAGCATTAACTACATGCTAAATTTCCTCATTTTCTCCACTGCTGTAATCCCAGAGAACTTGCATTGTGCCTTCAAATATAATGATGAATAATAAGGATAACATCACAAGACTTACAAAGATGTCCTTGACTATTAAAATTTATGCGTCCGCATGAATTCCTTTGTAAACTTCAATAGAAAATTTTCTCTCTCATGAATTTCCTTCATTGCTGCCCGACATTCTAAACTTAAATTCTTCCTCTCTCTGCTTTAGCTACTGGATGCTCGCCCTTATATTTTTCTTGGTCATTGGCGTTGCTATCTTGGTTGTTTACAAAGAAAAAACATGCTTCGCAAAAATTGCTGTCAAGGACTACTTATTCTGATAGATCCTCAAGATCAGACTTGGAAGGGGGGAGCGTCTACTTTGGAATCCCTGTTTTCTCCTACACTGAACTTGAAGAAGCTACAAACAATTTTGATATTGAGAAAGAACTAGGAGATGGAGGATTTGGAACTGTCTATCATGGTAAGATGATAAACACACTGCTTCAGTTTCAAGTTCACCTAATTACAGCATAAATTTTTCAAGCAAAAGTGAAAAAAAATTAAGGTATAAAAATTAGAAGAAAAAGACTTGGCTTGCATCTTATTACATGGTCTGTTTTTCTCAATTAGGCAAACTCCATGACGGGCGGGAAGTTGCAGTCAAGCGCCTATACGAACACAACTACAGACGAGTAGAACAGTTCCTGAATGAAGTTAAAATCCTTACGTGCTTGCACCACAAAAATCTTGTCTCCCTTTATGGGTGTACTTCACGCCATAGCCGTGAACTACTTCTTGTGTATGAGTTCGTGCCTAATGGTACTGTGCTGATCATATTCATGGCGATCGAGCAACACCAGGTTCACTCAAATGGGCAACTCGTTTGAGCATTGCCATAGAAACTGCCAGTGCTTTGGCTTATCTCCACGCTTCTGACATCATACATCGTGATGTAAAGACTAATAACATTCTCCTTGATGACAACTTTGCGTCAAAGTTG
This sequence comes from Quercus aquifolioides, assembly GCA_019022515.1. Taxonomy (NCBI): domain Eukaryota; kingdom Viridiplantae; phylum Streptophyta; class Magnoliopsida; order Fagales; family Fagaceae; genus Quercus; species Quercus aquifolioides. The sequence goes on from CM032326.1 coordinate 46,783,342, forward strand.
CAGATTTTGGGCTTTCTCGGCTGTTCCCCAATGATGTCACCCATGTCTCTACTGCTCCTCAAGGGACTCCGGGCTATGTTGACCCAGAATACCACCAATGCTACCAGCTTACTAGTAAGAGTGATGTTTACAGCTTTGGAGTTGTCCTCATTGAGCTCATATCATCTCTGCCAGCTGTTGATATGGCTAGGCATAGGCATGAAATTAATTTGGCTAAGTTAGCCATAAGCAAGATTGAAAAGTGTGCATTCCATGAGTTGATTGACCCACATCTTGGTTTTGAGTCAGATAATGAAGTTAAAAGGATGACCAAATCGGTGGCAGAGTTGGCCTTTCAGTGTATACAAGAGGACAAGGAAATGAGGCCTTCCATGGATGAGGTTTTGGAGGCTTTGAAAAAAATTAAAAGTGGTAACAATGATCCAGAGGAAGAGGCATATGATGATGCTGGGATCTTGAATGTGCAGCAAACAGCTTCACCGGATTGTGATGAGGTTGGATTGTTGAAGACCAGGCAACTGCCGCCACCTTCACCAATGATGTGACTGATAATTGGACTAGTAGGTCTACCACACCGAATGTGAGTGGTTAAATTTCTTCTCCTTTATAATTTTTCAAGTAGATGATAAGGTTATGTTTATAGAATCATTATCAGTGCACTTGAGGGGTTGAAATTTCATTTTCTTCTCCCTTTTTTTCTTTTGTGTTCATATAAGGCATATTATTGATAGGTTAATGTTTGAGGGAATGTGCATATTTAAATTGAGTTATAGTGATGTTCATTTTTTTGTAGAATTTTTTTATTAAGACCACAACCACACAACCACCACCCCCCCCCCCCCCCCCCCCCCCCCCCCCCCCCCCCCCCCCCCCCCTCTCTTCTCACTTCTTTTTAGAACTTTACCGAAATTGAAATAAGCAGTAGAATCAAGAATGCATGGTTTGAATTGTTAATACTTGCTCAGGTGTCAGTGACAATGCCCAATGGATGTGATACAATCAAATGATAATGTTTGAGGGAATATGCATATTATTAAGTGGAGTTATAGTGATGTTCATATTTTGTAAAATATTCTGATCAACCCCCCTACCCTTCCCTCTCCCCAAAACCCCTTTCGCTTTTGATTAACTTATTTTCGGAACTTGTACCAAATAAGAAATAGGCAGTGGACTACATGGTTTAAATGGATAATATTTTGCCAAGAGTTTTGTAGTTCATTTTTTTTTTTTTTTTGAGAAGAAGATTTGTAGTTCATTTGACTCTTCTTATTTTTAAATAAGACATTCATGGTTTAAATCTCTCGTTACATTGTAATTATTAAATTTATTAAAAAGAATTGTTAATACTTTATTGCTCAAGCATTGATGGCAATGCCCAATGGATGTGATAAATTCAAATGTTCTCATTATATAATTGTGGCTTCAAGAACATATCTACATATCAATAAAATCATCATATTTATGTTTTTCTTCTCATTTTATAATATACTAGCCGCAGACCTATGCGTTATATGGGAATATAAATATTATGTAATGAGATATAATATGTCATTTTATCATTTTTGTGTGTTTGATTAATATTTTTTTAAGGTGAGCTGTATTCTTCTAATTTCTTTTGTAGTGTATTATATTTACCTAATATACAACTAAACTTTATAAGTTTCAAATTTATTATTCAAATTTCTCATCCATTAAGGAATAAGAAAATTATCATAACAATCAAAACTTATAACAAAATTACAATGTTATCTTAACCAAACTTAAAATAAAACCAAATCAATACAAAATAGACTTAATAATCAGTGGGCATATTCAAATTCATAGCCATGTATATTATGTTTTGATATAAACTCAAATTCCTATTTATAAAAAAAAATCTAATTATTAACTTAAATCAAAATTCAACCAAAGCTATAAAAGGGAAATATAATATTTTCTGATGGGAAATTAAAAAAACACAATATCAAAACACATTTAATATAAAAAAGAAAAGAAAAAGAAAAAGAAAAAAGAAAAAAGAACCATAAACCTTAATTAGAGTTATAAGAAAGAAGAAAAATCCACCAAAGGGGGGCCGGGGGGGGGGGGGGGGGGGTGGTGGAGAGAGAGAGAGAGAGTACTCATAGTTTTTGTATGAGAAAAATATGGATTGAATGAAAAAAATGATATCAAATTTATACAAAATAAAATGGGGAGAAAAAAAGTCAAAATATAAGAAAGAAAAAAAAGAATAAAGAAAGTGTAACGGTAAAGTAGAAAGTAGTGGGGAGATAAAAAGACAAAAATGAATGTGAAAAGTTGGAAAAGTGTAATATTATGTATGAATTAATAGGGAAAAGAAGGGGTTTTTTTTTTTTTTTTAATAGGGAGAAGAAAAGTTTAAAAAGAGAAAAGAAAATATATAAAATAAATGGATGATATGGTTGCTGATGTGGCTTAATAAGAGCGTAGTAATAATAAATGACAACCTTTAGCTTTTAGATATGTGTGAGTGTGTGTTGGAGGTGGGGGGGCCGAAAAAGGTGGCACGAAGGCCCAAAGGCTAAGAGTTGGGCTTTGGGTGTGAGCTCACTACAATTAATTTGTTTAGAGATGGGTATGGTAGACCAACGTGTGGATTCCTTATCTTACGGCCTAACTTTGGAGAATATGTATCAGACAAAAAGAAAAAGAAGGATTTGAGCATAAAAAGCCTAAGTCTTGTATTAATATTCCCTCGGCTGGGCGAGGAAGGTGTTAAACAGCTTATAACAACTCAAGTGTAAGTAGTTTTTTTACCTAATCTTTGTTCCGATCCCCCTTAATGAGGGTTTCCCTTCATTTTATAGCTGCTTGCCCTTGATCTTGACCCTCTAGCTGTAGGGTGGCGGATTTCCCCCAAATACTTGTCCCATCCCTCCTTTGGGGGAAGTATAGGGTGTGTTACAGGCTGTCCAAACACTATTCAAGTATCACCTTCTTCATAAATGCGACTATCCTAGTTGGTGCAATGCATTTAATGCAGAGGTAATGGGTGGCTTCTTCATCACACCTCTCATTCCCTTTTCTTCGTCCCTTGCCAGGGCGGCTTGCCTCGATTTGAACCTCCTAGTGGTGGTAGCATTCCTCTCTCCCTCCTCAGGTTGTGAGAGATCTCGATTTGATTCTCCTCTCCAAGCATTTTCCATCAGCTCCTTGGGCCCATACACTCCTCGATTGTGGCCCAGTATGGGTACTGCCCTTAGATAACCCCATAAAGGGCCCAAATCCTCATCGGTTGCAGCTCAGTATTAGTGGACCCCCCACAATATATATATATATATATATATATATAGATGTTATGTGTTATAACTTATTGAGTCAAATCCTAGTTGCCAACCTAGTTGTCAATATATATATATATATATATATATATATTAAAAATAAATTCTTTTCCATCAGGACCATCACCTTCATTGTCACAACTCGTGGGTGGATTAATAGGTTTAAGTAAAAATTGTCACCCCTAGTCACAATCACTAACTCCACCAACACCATCCTCCCAAATCTGGTTTAGTGAAGGTGAGAGTGAACCCCAAATAATTCTTTCTATAATTTCTCTCTTTTTTTTTTTCTTAGATTTTTTTTTTTTTTTTTTTGGGTCAAAACAAGGGGGATGGGAAATGAGGGAGAGAAAATAAGAGAGAAAATGGATTTTTGAGTTGTTTGGTTAAGGTGGAAAATTGGAGAAATTTTGGTGGGGCCCAGAAGTTTTCTCCTTGGGTCCTCCAAAACACAATCTCCCAAAATGGAGAGAAAGTAGTACAAAAATGTTTGGCCAAATTGCCCGCGTTACTAGCTCCATTGTGTTCTACTATACTGCCATTGTATTTTTTATTATTAAATTGAGCATGATTGATTTTATTTATTTATTATTATCATTTGTTTGTTTGTTGGTTTGTCTTTATATTTTATTTTATTTTATTTTATACTTTTTAATTGGATAGGATTGGTTGTTTTAGTTAATTCTTTGTTTTGTTTTTGTTTTTGTTTTGTTTTTTTTTTTAATTGGGTATGATTTTTGCTTTAATAAACTAGGTATGATTGCTCTTTTGCTTTTTTTTTTCTTTTTCTTAATTGGGTGTAATTTTTTTAATAAGAGCATATGAGTCAATTTATATAAATTACCTTTTCCATTCTCTCACTTTTTCTTCAATCAAACAAATTTTTTTTTTCATCTCTTCACTTTTTCACCTTCAACCAAAACACCATGAGAGAAAACTAAAATCTCTTCTATCCCTCCATTTTTCGCCATCTTCCCATTTTTAACTCACCCCCCCCCCCCCCCCCCCCCCCCCCCCCCCCCCCCCCCCCCCCCCTCCCGCCCCACCACTTTTCCATCCCTTTAACCAAACAGAAACTTAGAGTTCCTCTAATTTTTTTTTTTTTTTTTTTTTGGGATAAACTTCAATATCATTAGGAAGAGAAAGAGGGGCAATCTTCCTTAAAGGCGAGCTCAAGAACTCCTGGAAGATTGTATCTATGATGAGGTCCACTATTATACAAACACATTAAAAACTTCAAACCTTTTTTTTTTTTTTTTTGAAACAAAAACTCAAGCCTATTAAATATTTTCCTTGGATTGAAGCAAAAATGAAAAAGGTATGAATCAAAGTGTTTGTGATCCCTACAAGATTTAGACTTGGTGAAGGCCTCAAGATTGACAAACGGAATTGCAATTTAAATCTCATATATATATATATATATAGAGAGAGAGAGAGAGAGAGAGAGATAATATAGACAGAAGACACAAAGAATGAGGAAAGAGGGAGTGGGACTCGATTGGAATTTTTATAATAAATATTTTAATTTGTTTTGTTAGATAATTTTTTTTTAAAGGTGGAGGTGTCAATGAAGGACCTTTGTCATTGTCGGCACCTACATTAGGGATGGGAATGATGGTGGTGGTAATGGTGGTGGATCAGTGCTGACAATGAAGATGAATGAAGATGAAGAGAAAGGGTTTATAATAATAATAATAATAATTGTAAGGACACAAAAATCTGGCGGCCCAAACTCACTTAAAATAGTGAAATTTGTGCCATCCAGTTAGGCCCAAACCAATAGATATTTGTAAAGAGAGTGGGGTAAAGCAAGTTGGGCTTAGCCTGAGGATTCAGACAGAAAAGGAATGAACAAAAGCCAAAGATTAAGTATATAAATGGTTCTTTACAATCTTGCCCGATGACGATGTTCTTGCACAAGGATGTACACTCTTCTCTCTCTCTCTCTCTCTCTCTCTCCCTCTCTCTTTCTCTCTCTCTCTCTCTCTCTATTCTTGTTCTAATCTCTTTTTCTTCATTTTTCTGGGATCCCTTCATTTGGAAGTCCTCTTTCTTTATATACTCCTCTACTAATTGCATCCTAGCCCTCCATCTACAATCCCCCAAACTCTCCTTAGGACACTTGTCCCTTTAAACTTCTGTTGAAGGTGATAGAAGTAGATGCTTAGCTGTGAATTCTACTGTTCAGGTCACTTCCTCATTAATGCAGCTGATAAAACTGTTGCCAGTCATTTAATGCAGAGGTAGTAGGTGAGCTTTCATTGGAAACTTCATTCACCTACCTTGACTCTCATTGAACACTATCCTCTCCATTCAGCCTTCCAAGAAGTATTTTTTCCCCTCTCCTCCTATCCTTGGGCGGGTCCCCTCCTCGGGCTTAGAATACTTTTATAATGATAGTCATAGATTATTGTATCTTTCCTCGGTCCTCCGGTCCACACAAAATTCCTCTATCTCTCTCTCTCTCTCTCTCTCTCTCTCTCTCTCTCTGTTTTTTAGATTTGGATAACTGAAAGTATCATATCAAGGTTTAGAGGAAGAGTAAGGCAGCGCGACTTGACTTAGTTTTTCTCTTAGATCAGTGTCTTTCTCTCAAATCGGTGGGTCTTTCTCAATCAGATCGTGATTGTTAGGTTTTGGTTTCAATGGGTTTTTGGTGTTTTGGATTTTGAGATGTCTTGATGTTTTGGGTTTGAGATGTGGTTTTGATGTTTGATTTGCTAGAGGTTTTAGGTTTTGTGTGTGTTCTTGTGTTATGGAGGTTATTGTATTTGTGATCTTGTATTCTACTTGTATTCTGAGTTTGTGTTCTTAAGATTAAATTTTCTGGGTTGTGTTCATGTTTAAGATGAAATTAGATTTGAATTTGAAAGTTCGAATAGCGTTGAAAACACTATGAACGTTTAGACCCCCAATTACAAATTATCAATTCAAGCTTATTATCAAACAATTAATGTGCGGAACATGAATATAAGCCAAACACAGAATTGATAAACAATCTTAGCCAATTATAATCACATCCACAACAGAAAATAAAAGGCAAAGATAAAGGGAAGAGAGATGCAAACACAAGGACAACACGCGATATGTTATTGAAGAGGAAACCGAAGCTCTCGGCGTAAAACCTCTCCTCCGCCCTCCAAGCGGTCAATAATCCATTAGAAAATGTAGTTGGGATACATGAACAGCAATAGACCCTCCAAGCCTAATCTACCCAGGTACCTAAGCCCTCCAAGCTTCTTACTCCAACGAGGTTGTGTCGAATCTTTTTCTTTTCTAACTTACCGGATTCCGTTATAACCCATAGCATCAACCAATAATTGGTCCCTTCCAAACTGCTTCCCTTAGCACCAAAAGACCTTCTCACGGACGTGGGTGTGGTGAGAAAAATGATTTGGTCAAGAACCTCTTAAGGATGTATCAATGGAGAGGAAGCGAGTAGAGGAATTTGAAGAGTCTCTTAGTGAAGATTGGGGATGAGACAATCTTGTTTTTCTCTAGGGTTTCTCTTAAAATTCTCTCTGGAAGCTCTCTACATTTCGTGGGTATAAGGGTCTATATATAGTGGTGTGTGTTTGAAATACAAAGAGACAGTTTTTCTCAAACAGGGTAAGTTGGCGGATTGGCCTCGCGACTGGTCTAAGTCGCGAGTTCAAGCCGCGAGATAACGGCCTGGCCAGCCTGGGACTTTTGTCCTGTAGTGCGACAGCTGGCGTGACCTTTCACCTCCCCGCATGCTTCTCACGTGTGCTACAGTTGGCGGCTTGCAAGTCGCGAGTCAGCCGCGAGTCCCTGCTTCTCTGCACAAACTTAAGCATTTCTTCACACTCTCTCACACACTACCCTTACATGAATCCCACCTAAATACAGGGTTACTAAGTGCTAAATTACAAGCAAATTGGCACGGAATAAAGCTAACAAGATGGTTGATAAAATTCAACCTTACAGAATTCATGTTTATTTTGGATTTCAATTCTAACCATGGTTTGATTTGACCAAATCTAAAATTGATGAGGATTGGCTCGTGGTTTGGTGTATTTTATTGATGAGAATCGGCTTTGGGTTTTGATGTTTTTGTTTTTGATTTGATCGTGGTTTGAATTTCGTTAGTTGATTGTGTTAGAATTGTTGAGTTTGATCATGGTTTTTGTATGTGTTTTTCCCTGTTCTGATGCTAAGAAAATACAAGAAAAGAAAAGAAAAGAAAATCTTGAGTTTTTAATTTTTTGGGCAACCATGTTCTTGGGGGAAGAACGTTTAGAACAATCAATCATTTTCTAGGGAAGAACAAGAGAAAAATCTACACATTCTTCCGAAAAAATAATGAAAAGAAAATTAGAAAATTAGAAATTCTTTGTTTTTAAATTTTAAATTAAAATGCTAAAGTGGCATATTTTAAATACCAAATAAATTTTTTAATATTATTTTAATAGACACATCAACATTTATCGTGCCAACAGTGCACTTCGTTTGCCACATCATTAATTTCCGTTAAGTGAGTGATTGTAAGGATCAAAATAGAACGCATTTTTCGTTTTAGGAACTAAAAGTGGTAAAATAGAAATGTAGGGACCGTAAAAGAAATGACTCCAAAATATAGGGATTAAAAGTGCATTTATGCCTTTCTATTACTATATTTTTCATTACAATATTTGCATTCGACTTTCTAAAAACATACCTATTTTATATTCTAAAGAGCTAATTTATCTATTCTACCAACTTATTTTACAATATACTTAACATCCCATTTATAAACCCAAACGTGAATGATCTTATACATCCTTAGTATTTTTCCTTGATAACAAAGCTAAATAATGATTTTCAATTTTTTTACAGCTTTAAGTCAAGAATAAATTAGAAATAGAATTTACTTTTTTGAGAATCAGAAATAGCATTTAGGGTATGTTTGGATATCGCTTATTCTACTGAAACTGAAAATTTATTGTTAAAAGTACTATAAATAAAAGTAAAAATTAGTTAAAATAGTACAACTCATGAATAGTATCAAAAAGTACACCATAAATAGTAGTACAAATAAGCTAAATAGTGAAATAAAAAATGTACCGTCATCGTTTAGGAAAAATTATTCTGTACTCCCTATTTTCCAATTCATTCCCTGAAAAAAGAAAAAAAATAATAATTCAGTTAATAAACTCAGAAAGGAGATGCAGCCTCTGATCTGTCGAGATAGTCCATTGTTTGAGCTCCTCTTTTGGTTTCATTGGGGGTAAGAAGAAAAAAAAATCAGAAAAAAGATGCAGCCAATCACAACAGATCCCTTTCTACTTCTAGTTTATCCTTAACTCATTACTCATTTCCTAAAATCATTAATACCATATTCGAAATCACTTAAATCCAAAAAGTAGAGAGAGACATAGAGAAAGAGCGCAAGAACCAGGAGTGGAGTTGTCAACTCTTCAGAAATTCAAGCTGCTGTCTCCTCAGCCGAACCCACCACCATCAGCAACTGACCCGGTCGACTTTTTCGCCGCAATAGAGGACGATAAGAAGTAGAAACTAGAAAGAGAAGGATTTTGCGGCGGCGCAGGGTCATAATCTCAAGGACCTGCCAATAGGTACCAGCCATTTTAATGTTCCCGTTTTTTTTTTTTTTTTTTTTTTACTTGCCTTGGAATCTAATAGTTACATTTCTGTATGAGATTGAAGATTCCTAATTTCTTGTTTCAATACAATAAGCACGTCAGAGAAAACCCCATAAATTAAAAAATAACCATAGACCAAAGATTGATATTCAAAAAAAAAAAAAAAAATTACAATTGAAATTGTTGCATTACCTTCCATCTGTTGAACCCATTTCTCTGTTTTAAAAACTTATAGCTACATTTCATTTTTCGGATAAGGTCATAGCTGCACTTTAGTAATGTCAAACACAAAACTGGGAGAGAGAGAGCCCAGAAAAGAATTGTGGAAACATTTCTGACCTTAAAGTATTCGTTTGTGATTTCACTATAATTGTGTTCCCCAATTTGTTTACCAAAGTCTCCTACTTCTCCCACAAGTGATCAAAAGACCACTACTAAAAAGCTCATTACATTAACTTTGAGGGTAGCGAGCATGGCCCAGAATGTTTGTCCACCGTTGTGTTTGGATGAACTTATTTCTATTAGTATTTTTAGTTTAAAAAAACTAAATCAAATTAAATTAAATTAGCCAAATAAACACATTTTATGTCCTCCTGGTACCCACCACCTGAAGATTTTTCAAAGATGTTGAAGGCTCTTCTTGTTTAAAGTTTAAACTTCAGATGGGTTTGTAATTTTTTTTCCTAGACCACTCAGAAACTTTTCCAAGGTTTTTGGACAACATGGCAAACCTTTTGTTTGATTATGAGAAAGAGGGGTGATGCAAATATCGCTACTATGTTACTAAAATCTTCACTCCCAAAAAAAAAGGGATTCCATCTAATGATGATGAAATGTGTGCACACTTAACTGCTGATATTGACCTTGAAGTGTTTGTGCCTGATCATTGTATCAGTTGTTATGATAGGGGACATCAATGTTGGCAATCGGCAGCACAAAAGTGGAAAATTTTATTGTGCCATTGCCACTGCCAATGCAGAAAAATATTTGGATACTCACTTATCTATTGATTCATGATAATGCATAAAAAATTATTTGTATTTTTATGTTGCAGTTATTTGTAATACATGTTTGTTATTTTTCTGCCATAAGCCACTTGTCTTCAGCAATGGTTTTAGCTAATTTGGATTAGTTTCAAATTTCGGTGATAAGCAATAGAAATAACTTTGTTGCAATGAAACCTATATCTTGTACATTTGACTTGGTCTTGTCAGCACTTTGTGCAACCCTGTCAAGCTATGAACGGATATAATATTAGCTGCGTCACTTCAATCTTCATTGTTTATGTTAGAAACACTAAATAAATAGTGTTGTATTTCTTAAGTAATAAAATATACATGAGTACCTTTATATAAGAGGCAGAGTGTGTAGTACAAGTATGTGTGTTATACAAGTGAATAAGGTGGGCCTATGACCTATAGTCTATTACCTATAGTCTATTACACGCTAACAGCCTCCCTCAAACTCAAGGTGGGTATGAGACCAACTTGAGGTTGTCAACCAAAGCACCAAAGCATTCCTTAGGATGTGACTTTGTGAAGATATCTGCAAGTTGATATTTAGAGGAGACTGAGAACAGCTTGAGAGCACCATGGACAACGGATAAAATGACAATCGATCTCGATGTGTTTAGTTCGTTTATTGAAGACATCATTATGAGTAATATGAATGACACTCTGGTTGTCACAATAAGGAGGAGTAAGTAGCAAAGGATGTAGACACACCTAAATCCTTAAGAAGCCATCGAAGTCAAGGGAGCTCAGATGTGATATCAGTAAGGGTACGATATTTTGCTTCAGTACTGGAGCGGGCCACAACAATTAGTTTCTTACTTCGCCAAGAAATCAAAGAAGAACTAAGAAGAAAACAATAACTAGTGGTTAACCTTCGATCAGTGGGATTTACTGCCTAATCAACATCAGAGAATGCATGGAGAATAAGAGGAGATTGAGTAGAGTAGAAAAGACTATGAAAGAGAGTGCCCTTTAGGTATAGAAGAATGCGCAGAACAGTAGCACAGTGAATCGATTGTGGAGCAAACAGATACTGGCTCACCTGGTGAATAGCATAGGAAATGTTTGGACGAGTGACAGTGAGATAAACTAGGCTGCTAACCAATCATCTATAAAGAGTGAGATTAGACAATGGTTTCCCCTTCGAGGGAGTTAGATGCGCATTAAGTTCAATTGAAGTGTCAACAATTTTGCTATTAGTAAGTCAAGCTCGAGACAAAAGTTCAGAAACATACTTAGCTTGAGTAATATAAAGACCATATGTGGAATGAGTGATTTCAAGACCCAAGAAGTAGCTAAGATGTTTAAGATTTTTCATCTCAAATTGTTGGTTGAGAAAATCATTGAGTTCTTGAATGCTACTAAGGTCATCACCAGTTATGATCATATTATCTACATATAGGAGAAGCAAAATAGTTTTTTTGTCGGTGCGATGAAGAAAGAAGGCAGAATCATAAGGATTGGCAGTATAACCCAAGCGAAAGATGGTGGAGCTAAACTTGGCAAACCAAACTCTTGGAGCTTGTTTAAGGTCATAAAGTGCACGTCGAAGGTGACAAATCTTGTTTAATTCAACAGAGAGACTATGAGAATATTGCATATAAACTTCTTCACTTAAATCCCCATTAAGAAATGCATTTTTTACATCCATCTGAAAAATGTTCCATTTACTGGTAGCAGCAATAGCTAAGAGGACACGAACATGTGAGATACAAGCAACCGGAGCAAAAGTCTCTTCATAATCAATCTCATACTTCTGTGTAAAACTTTTCGCAACAAGACGAGTCTTATAGCGTTCAATAGACCCATCAGAGCGAGTCTTGTTCTTGTAGATCCACTTACAACCAACTACAGATTGTCTAGGAGGGAGAGTAACCAAATCCCAAGTATGGTTTTTTGATAATGCATTAAGTTCTTCTTTCATTGCAATCTGCCATAAAGGGTCAGTGGAGGCCTCACGAAAAGTGTGAGGCTTGTGTAGTGTAGCAAGGCCAGTGTAACAATGATAGTCAACTAAGTGTGCAGGAATGGATCTTACTCGAGTTGAGTGACGAGGTGGAATGTCTTGTAGAAGATTATCAGGTGGAGCAGGAGCAAGGGACCCAGGCTCAAAGTGGGGTAGCTCATCATCGACCTGTTCATCTTCCACCTGTTCATTTGAGGGTGATCTAGGAGAAGCATAAAAAATATCTGGTGGTTAGATAGAGAATTCCAAAGGAGGATCAAGAGTATTTATAGAAGGAAGATGTGACTTGTCTAGAAAGATTTCTAAAATAGAGTAGGTAGTCAGGAAAGAACGGAAGTGAGAGAGTTCAACAAAGGAGCGGTGTTTCCAAAAGACAACATTTCGGAAACACAAAGACGATGAGAGACAAGATCATAACATTACCACTTTTGAATTTCCCCATAGCCAAGGAAACAACAAAGTTTGGATCAAGGCTCAAGTTTGTTGTGCTCATGAGGCTGAAGAAGAATGAAACAGGCAGAACCGAAAGAGCGTAGGTGATGATAGTCAGGGGGTGACCCCAAAAAGCGCTCATATGGAGTTTGATTATGGATAACAGTGCTTGGAATGCAATTAATAGCATAAACAACATGAAGAACAGCTTCACCCCAAAATGGGGTAGGAACTTTGGTAGAGAGAAGAATAGCACGAACAATGTCAAGAATATGATGAAGTTTTCGTTCGGCTCTACCATTTTGCTGAGAGGTACCTGGACAAATTAGGTGATGTATAGTGCCATAAGAATGCAAAAGAACTTGAAAAGCATATTGAGTATATTCAAAAGCATTATCTAATCGAAAATTTTTGATATGTTTGAAAAATTGTGTTTCAACCATTTTTGCAAAGTTACTGTAGATTGGTAGTAATTCAGAACGAGATTTTATAGGAAAAATTCAACTATAACGAAAATAATCATTAATAAAGATAACAAAATATCAAGATCCACCAATACTAGTAACAGGAAAAGGTCCCCAAACATCAGAATGAATTAACTCAAAAATACTATTAGAGATAGATTCACTATTATTGAAAGGCAAAGCTGAATGTTTTCCTAATTAGCATGAAGTACAATCAAAATTGTCTTTGGACACAAAACCTAACAGACCCCTAGAAACTAACTGTTATACCCGAGAAGAAATGCATGACCAAGACGAGAATGCCAAAGTGCGAGAGAAGGTAAGGAAGAAACCGCAGCAGCTGCAGTAGCAATAGAAACAGAAGCAATAAATGGAAGATGAGATGAAGGTTGTCCACGGGAAACATACGCCCAACTCTAGGACCAATCGCAAGCTCCTACCCCGTCCTCGGATCCTGCACAGTACACCCAGAATAGTAAAAAATAAGGCAATAACCTAGTTCAGCTAATTATCCCACAGAGCATAAATTATAGGATAGATCAGGTACATGGAAGACCCCGAGAACTGAAAGATTGGAGCTCGAAACAAAACCTAGACTATTGCCATGCATAGTGGAATCATCAGTTAAATGAATATTAAGAGACTGTAGTGTAGGTTGAAGTTTGGAAAATAAGGACGAGTGAAGTGTCATGTGATTGCAACAAGCAGATTCAAAAAGCCAAGAGTGAGACTTACCGGGAAAAATTAAGAGAACAGTGTAAAGAGATACATTACCAGCCATATGAATAGCCTGAGCTACGATGTCCTGTAGTTCAGTGGAAGAGAGGTTGATAGTGGATCCAGAAGATTGAGACTCAGCAACAGTAAATTTGTTGCGATGGTAACAAGTCTCAATAGTGTGGCCAAGATGCTTGCAATAGTTACGAAACTTTTTGTTGGACTATTTGTGACGATTGCTAGAGCTAGAGGCATTAAACCCTAATTGTGGAGGTTGCTCTATGGGGGGGAGCAGAGGGAGCAATAGCCAAAACATTAAGCTTATTTTGGGCTTGAAGGGTTGCAAGACGAGATTCTTCTCCAACCAACTCATTTACAGCAGTATCAAGAGAGGGAGGAGGACTTCGATTAAGAAGCTGACCTTGGATAGGCTCATAGTCATTGTGAAGTGACATCAAGAATTCATAAAGACGAAATTTGTCTTGAACAGTAGTATATTGCTGAGCATCCTTTGAGCATGCCCAAGTTGGATCAGAAATGTCAATTTGGTCCTAAATGAAGCGAAACTGATCATAGTAGTCATTGATAGCTTGCCCTGGTTCTTGCCTAAGTTGATGCAACTCAACCATTAACTGATATTTCATGGATCCGTGAGAAGTGGAGTATCTTTTGGCCAACATATCCCATGCAGATTTTGCATCATCAAAGCTACCCAACAAATTGGAGATGGAGGAAATGGAAGTGTTTCAGATCCAAGTGAGGATCATGTGGTTGTGACTATCTCATTCAATCATACGACTGATGAAGGTAGTATCTTCTTTAGCTACCCCCTTGATAGGATGAAGGTAGTACCAGCACAATATTGCTAGAGCATGCGACCCTTAATAGAACTGTGCATAGTTTGAGACCAAGATAAGTAATTCTTATTCCCCTCCAATATAGCATTGATGGGGGCGAGGAAGAAAATTATCATTTTTATCCATTTATAGACACAATATGCAAGAACAGACTGCAAAAATGAAATCTATGCGAATAACAGCGTAAGGAGAACTTGGATTGCAAAAGTCAATCGTCAAAGTCAACTCTCGGTCAACAATCAAAGTCAGCGCATGGTCAATAGTCAGCGGAGATGACACTAGCAGGATGAAGTAAGCAGTTGATGTCAGCAGTTGACTAGATGCTGACGCAAGCTAGGACTGACATGGCACTGATGATGTCACGGGTGATGTTAGCCCAGAGCAGTTGATAGCGCGTGAGCTTAGACGTAGAGTGCTTGGGTGGCGCGTGTGGGCATGTGAGGACTCTGATGGCTGTGAGGCTTCCACGAGTGAGTAGATCGGCGCAAGACGATCATAGTGGTACTTGTAAAAAAATTAATCAGAGCAATATTTGTAGTGGTGATGAAAGGAGCAGTGGTCTTTGTGGTGTAGGATTCCTCAACGGTGGCGGCTGCAAGTCCGGATCCTAAGGACGACAGCTGAGAGACGTCGGAGGTTCAACGGCGAGTGGCTACGGTGGCTGCTGTGATGGCGGAAACGATGTTGAGAATGGAGTAACACCAATAGAGATAAGACTGCTAAGAAAAAGTCAGAGTAATGGCTTTGATACCATGTTAGAAATACTTAATAAATAGTATTGTATTTCTCAAGTAATAAAACAAAGTGGGCCTAAGGCCCACAGTCTATTACACGCTAATAGTTTAAACTAACACCATTTTTGTTTCTATCTTCCGTTGTAGAAAATAAAGAAAACAAAGTGGCGATAGCATTAAGTAAGATGCCTTTCATTTTGTTGAAATTGAAATTCATACATGTGCTTGCTCGGCCAACCATAACTAATTATTCCATCTTAAAGTGACATGTTAATGTGTTATGTTTTCATCACGACTAAGTTGCCAGGTTGCAAGCCATTATTCTTTTCCCCTTCGACGGGTATGCTTGACTATCCAAGCTTTACAGCACGAATTTCATATTTCATGCAATTATTAATTTTTCAAAGTAATGCTATCAGTTTGGTAATGGCTCCATTTTCTCCGCTGCCACAATTATTAAGAAATAGAGTATGAAAAAAAGATGAACTTTATTATTATTATAGTTGTATGTGAATATACATCTGTAGTTTCTTTTATATATACAGGAGGAAGCACAAGAAAATACAACTAAAACTAACTAAAGATTAACAAGACTCTCTATATGAAGCAACAAATTACAAAAGCACATGTGAAATATGTTGAGAAAAAAAAAACAAAAATCTTTAATACCCCCCATTCAAGATGGAGTGTAAACATGTGAACATCCGTCTTGCATATGAAACCATTGATGAACAGAATCGTGTGCAGCAGGACCGGAAAGCTTGAGATCATTGAGGCCAAGATCTTTTGCAACGTGAAAAGAGGCACCAATGAGATCGCATGAGAGGGGCAGCACTGAGGATGATTACTAGTGCACAGACTCTAGTGTACACATAAGTACACACAAGTCACAATTTACAAGGATTAACCACCAATGAGTCGAGTGGTTGATATGTTTGAAGGCAGCCTACGCTCCTTGCAAGTCCCTCCCAAGCTTTTTTTGTCTTCCGCACCAAGATCACCAGCAGATTCTTCAACAACAGTGTCGTTACATTATCATTTGGTGTCCTAAAATCCATCTCTTCTTTCAAGGAATTCTAGAGTCTAGGTGATATTGAATTTGAGCTTCTTGAACATCCATTCTTAGTTGCTTAATATTGTGGTGGGTCTTTTTTGTAATTTTGGGCTGAACTGCTTCCTACCGCATTATGGCCCAATAGTTCTAGGGTAGGAGAGTCAGGACTGGCTTGATTCAACTCACCCCAAGCCAGCTTGTGCACAAGCTAGGACCCCGTTGCTGAGACCTTGGTCACGTGCCCACGACAAAAGATGTTGTCACAAAAATGTTATAGCAGAAGGGTATAATATGATAAAAAAAAAAAAAAATATACTTGTTGTCAGCCAAAGACAATGATTAAACCATTCTTTTAGTAAAAGGGGGAAAGAACACAGTGATACGAGTATGGCAGAAATAGATTAATAACAAGAATAAAAGAAAAGGAAACAATATTAATGCTTGAAAAAGAAAGAATGGTTAGTTTGCCATGCTTGGTTTTTTAAGAGATTTAAGTCCAAGAAGGGAGCCACCCTTCAATGTGGGCAATCTCACGGGGGAAATCTTGCCACAAAAATTACTCACTTTGAAAGAATGGGCCTAGATGGCTTATCTTTGAATTCTTACTAGAGAGTAGGCTATTGAGAGAAAGAGAAGAGAGTAGCTTATTGGTGCATGCCTTTACCACACTTCTTGTTTTCTCACTCTTTGTTTTTCTCTTTTTTGATTTCTATGTTACCTCTTTTCTTTCTTATCTTTTTGCATCTTTTCTTTCTTGCTCTTTCATACTTATTTCTCTCTATTATCTCTTGTGCTTGCCTCCCCCTCTACTGTGCACAACCAATGCCCTTTTATACTACTTGCCGTGATGAGTTTTACTGTTTTACCTCTCAACTACTTTTGTCCAGGTGTAGGTGTCCTTCCCAGACCATCCACTGGTTTGTCAACTGCCCAATTATGACCACTTCCCTGTGCTGGCCGTGCCATGTTCCATTCCCAGACAAAAGAGTGTTGTTTTGTTTTCTTGCTCTCTGTGGCATTCCCATCCGGATAAGGGTTAGGCATTCTCTCTTACTAACTCTTATGGCATGCACCTAGTGATTCCAGCCCATCTTTCCCTCTTTTGGGTGGTATGTTATCCCAGCAGGACATTTTCCCCAGAAGAGTTAGAGCGGGAACTCCAGAATAGACTTCCCCCTTCTCCCCACCGCTAGACCATACCCTCTCTTACCTCTGACCCATGGCCCACCATTCCTGTATTGGATAGGTACAAGTAGGTGGTGCCTGAGTTTTGTGCGTGCTCTACTTCCATGTGAGTCTCGAGTTTGTCTGTTGTTCATGCGTTTGCCGTGGCCTGGGGGCTTGTCTGGTCTTTGCTGCCCGTTCTGCCACTCATTCTTAACCTCTTATGGCTTGGATGAGTTACTGGGTCTTCGTTCTTTGTATCTTGCTTTCTCCCTGGGCTGGGTTTTGCTTGGGCATGGGCCTTTCCTTCTTCAATCTAGCCCTTGTCTTCTTTGTGGGTCGGCTGAGATTTCTGCTACGCCGCCTCATTGCCTTTGCCATGTTGCATTTTGGTTTGTGCTCGCTGGGCCTTCTTTGGGCCTGCCATGCACTTTCCCTTTTACTCAGTTCATGTAGCCTAGTACTACTGTTGGGCTTGTTCTCATACTATTTTGGGTTTCCTTGGCCTGTTTTATTCCTTTGGGCATCCTCGGCTCATTCTAATCCTTCATTCCCATGGGCTTTTGTTAAATCTTTCGGGCTTCCCCAGCCTAATTACCATATCCCTTACTTTCCCATTTACTAATTCTTTCCTTTGGGCTCCTTTGGCCCATTTTTGTTTGCTTTCCATTTTTCATAATTCTCATGGGTTTACTACTTCTTTCTCTAGGCTCCCTTAGACCCGCTTGCTTTCTTTAGGGCCTTTTGACTATTTTACAGGCCCATGGACCATTATTCTTGCCATTTGAGTTTAATAGTTTTCTTCTCACTTTGCTAATTCTTCTCCCTTATTGTCTCCCGTATTGTTGGGCTTTTTCTCATTATTAGGCCTTCTTGTCAAAGTGGGCATCAACAAATATATATATATATATATATATATATATATATATAACCTTATTTTTTCTTGAGAGTATAATGAAATATAATTTCATCCCTTCTAATTTGGATTAATATCATGCGATAATATCTAATGCTGTTCACATTAGCTCGTTTAAAAAGTTGTCTATTTTAAAATTAAAATTTTACTTTTTTTTAATATATATTTTTTAAATTGTACATAATCACTTTTCAAAAACACATGTATCATATTCTCTATTTTACGTTATATTTCATAAAAATATTATTTCATTGTCAATTTATTATTTATTATTTATTGGTAAAAAGGGGATATGCATTAAACTAAAAAAGGAAACAGTTACATCAATTGCAGGACAAAGCCTGGAGTGATAATGGCCATACAAATCCGAGAGAAAAACATCCAAAAGATTAGGGGGAGGGGAGCAAAAATAAACAATACTAGTAGAAAGGCTGGTTCCAAGCCTAGCGAGAGTATCTGCACAACGATTAGCTTCCCTATAGCAGTGCGTCACCTTGACTTGAGGAACTTGGGAAATAAGGTGCCTGCAATCAACCACAAGAGGGGAGTTAACAACATTAGAACTTCCAGTATGGTTCATTAAATATGGCACCACTCTAGCATCAATCTCAACTTCTAAAGCATTAATACTCAAATTAACACACATAGTTAGACTGTCCCTGAGAGCCTAAAGTTCTTCTGGAAAACTAGTTGTGGTCCCTATGTTTCTAGAGAATGCTTGAATCCAAGCTCCTGCAGCATTTCGAATGATTCCTCAAATCAGTTTTTTATTGCTCTCTCAAATCAACTCTCTTTACCATTGAGGGGTGTGTGACTTGGAGGTAAGAGTCCTCATATTGCTTCACGTGATGCTTCGTAGGAATTGAGTGGTTTGAGTAGTTGTGCTTCAACAAATGAATTGTGCTCACGATGATAGTACCTAGTCCCATCAAGGCCTTGGTAGAACACGTGATATTACCCATTGTCGTCACGTGGAATAAGGTCGACGAGTCTCCATCAAATACCCCTTTTTTTTATTTAGCCAAAAAAGAAGAAAAAATTGTTATTTATATGAGTAAAGAAGTATTAAAAAATATATTTGCATGTGAATGGTAACCATGTATAATTACATGGTTATTATAGCTTACATTTTATTTTACATTAGTTTACATGGATTGATGTGAGAGATTATTAGAGTTGAATGTGTGCAAAATTTATCCCTTACTACTACATTGAATGATGTGAGTGCTCTAAACAGTAAAGGTGCTCTAGAAGCCAGCTCAATGGCATACTCCCAATTTTCAGTCTCTTGAGTTATAGATTTAATTTGCCTCCCAAAATAATAATAATAATTTAATTCAATTAAACTCAATAAAATTGAAATTGTTGCTTTGGTCCTTAAAAATTTGCCTCCCTTCGTTGTTTCTCACTAAACTTTTTTTTTTTTTTTTTGATAGGTAATTTCTCACTAAACTTTAAGAAAAAGAAAGGATCCCTAAAGTATTAAAGCGTTACACTTTTTATCATAATGTCCACTTCTGTGAACTTTATATTCGTAGCATCTAACAAAATGCCTTTGTAGCATTTTTTTAATATGTAATTTGTGTTAATTAATATGACACAGACCATAAGATTAAAAAATAAAACCAATAGTAAAACCAATTCTTGAAGAATCGGATTTCATGCAATCGGACAACTTTAACATTGAGATTCCTCACCTATAGCCTATAATAATTTATTTTCTTTTAAAAGTTAATCTCCAATCTTTTTAGGGGATAAGCAATAAATTGTCAATTATCTTGTGTCCTTGCAATTGAAAAAAAGAAAAGAAAAAAGTACTGTATTTATTTTGGTTCAGTTTGAACTTCCGAAATAGATGCAGCTAATTCCCAACAGATACTTTTCTCCATTTTAACTGTCTCCCTACAATCATTAACCATATTCAAAATCACTGAAATCTAATAAACTCAAAAAATAGAGAGAGATGGAGCACAAGAACTTGGTGATGGCCACGCCTCAGAAATCCAAGCCCCCACCACTATCAGACAATAATTTCGTTGATATTTTCGCTGCAAAAGGGGGAGGAGTTGGTGGCGGCGCATGGTCACACTCAATATGACCTGTTCATGTCTTCGCTGCCTCTTGAAGAAATGTAAGACAAGATTATTAATTGGTAAGTAACCTGTCAATACTCTTCCACCAATATGTTCTAGCCATTTTAGTGAACCATTTACGAACATGAAAGTTTTTTTTTTTTTTTTTTTTGAGTTACACACCTCTGAATATAAGATGCAAATTGTTTGGTCATATTATTAATTTTCAGTGTCTCAGATTGAAATTTCCTAATTTCGTGTTTCAATGCAATAAAAGCTTAGCACAACAGAGAAATCCATATAATTTAGAAAATAACTGCAAAATGACAGAGAGTTGAAAGAATCTGAAACTTTCTTTTAACTGAACTGATCTTGTGAAACTGAGTGAATGAAAACTGAAAACTGAAAACTGAAAACACTGTAGCAAAATAATTTTTAAATGTGTAAATAGTACCGTGAGACCTATTTTTAATGAAAAAGTTGCTGAAAAGTGAAAATTGTGGATCCGTGAACAGTACAAAAATACACTGTTCACTGACAAAAGTCAACAAATGCGGCTACTGTTCGTTGAACAGTAGCCGCACAGTAACAGTAAAGGATGAAAACGTCCCAAGAATGTTGAAAAAAAAAAAAAAAAAAGGATAGAAACGCAAACGCGTTTGGGAAGCGCAAAACGCGCTTCCCAAACGCACTCTAAATACAAAAACAGAGGAAGGCCTAAAATATCCCAAACTACACGGGACTAGTTACAGTACATATGCCAGCTAACTCACGTGTGAATACATTCTAGTGTGAACACATTCTAGTTCACGTGTGAACATATGAACACTACAATTCTACAACTGCCACAGTACACTGCTTGTTTCAGACTTCATTTCTTCTCCTCTTTCTTCTTTTTCTTCGTTCCTTTTCTTCCTTTCTTGTCTGATTCACAACTTTCTTCAACAATAACCAATGCCTAAGATTTTATTTTTCTATATTTCTTTGAAACAGGCCAAAGATTGATATAAAAAGTTCAATTGAAACCTTCCATCAATTAAACACCACTGTTCTGCTTAAAGTTCGCTAGTAAACGTTAAATATAAAATTTGAGATACATCAGAGAAACGAATAAGGCACAACCAGAAAAGAATGGCTAGAATTGTGGAAAAAATCCTGACCATAAAATTTACGACCTCGCCATAATTGTGTTCTTTTGTCAATTCGAATTTCTATGAATTTGTATACCCGTCTTCTACTTCACTCCCAAATAGGTTCAATTCTATGTCCTAGTTCACACCAGGTCAAGATTTTTGAAAGATTTCAAAGGCTTTTTCTTGTTTAAACATTGAACAGGGTTAAACTTTTTTTTTTTTTTTTTTCCACAAGACTATTGTAAACTTTTTCAAAGTCTTTTGGACCACGTAGCAAACCTTTTGTTTGATACTGAGAAAGAAGGTAAATGTTACTAAATTCTTCACCCTTAGAACTTAGAAAAGTATACACGTGAATTAGAGGTCCAACGCATCTTTCATGAGTACTTTTCTCTTTTTTGGTTTTCGTCGTCACCCAGAGTTGACAATTCAAAACAGCTGCAAAGATTTCCATAACAAATTATGAGTGCTTAGAGATTTTTAATTGGTCAAGGAGTTAAGTCTTCTAGTGTGCTTGTCAATAAGGAAAGATGAGTATGAAACTTCCCTCAGTGGAGTCTCTGGCCGTAATATAGATTTACAAACCATGTTTCAGATGGGTACCCCACCCTGCACTCATTCTGCTTGTTTTCATATTCAATTTCCAAGTCAACTACCATGTTAAACAAAGTGACTACATATTATATATTGAAGAAAGGAGAAAAGAAATAATACAAACACTCCGTTTCAATTTAGAGTGATAATTGGTTTTGCTTGTGAACCAGAAATTTTTTGATGGCTTCTGTCCCTCTGTTTGTATTCTTTCTTCTCTCACAACTTGTGTTGCTTCACTCAGCCGATGGGAAGTGGAATCACCGAAATTGTGCATCCTTTCATTGTGAAAAATTCGGCAGCATCAGCTTCCCATTCACCAATAGCACAAACTCATATTGTGGTTTATGCCCAGTACGTTGTGACGAAACATCTCCGATGATCCAACTGGGGAGAGATGGAAGATCATATAATGTCATAAACATCTCTCAGTCTAACACCAGTTATGCCACCATACGTGTCAAGGATCAAGTGCTTCAGGAGCACTTAAATCTCCGTAGATGCAAATTGTTAAGCACTTTAACTTTTCCCAACTCTAACTCTATCTCTTTTGAAGTCACCAGTCCCAATCAGACTCTGTTCAAATGCAAACACACTCTCAATCTTACTTTCCC
The DNA here is from genome assembly GCA_019022515.1 of Quercus aquifolioides. Taxonomy (NCBI): domain Eukaryota; kingdom Viridiplantae; phylum Streptophyta; class Magnoliopsida; order Fagales; family Fagaceae; genus Quercus; species Quercus aquifolioides. The sequence continues at coordinate 46,805,974 of CM032326.1, forward strand.
TAGAAATTTTAAAATTATAAGCTGCAATGACTATAATATCTACTATAGTCATTCAAACCCTACTTCTCCAAGTTTTCCTCCTGAATGTTCAATTATTCAGCTCCCAAAAAATGAGACTTCACCTGCTAATGCTGACCTATATGCACTCTTGACTGCTGATTTCAACCTTGAAGTGCATGTGTCTCGTGATTGTATCAGCTGTTATAATAGAGGAGGTCGATGTGAGCAACACGATGATCATTGTCATTTGAAAGGTATAGCCTATAGACATAGGAATAATCCAAAAATAGTTTGGCCCACACACATATACATTCCATTAAAATGCACATAAATTTCTTTGTATTTTTTGTGTTGTAGTTATTCGTAATACATGTGTTACTGTTTCTGTTCTATGCCATAACCCTCTCCTCTTCAGCAATATCTATGGCTGATTTGGATTAGTTTCAAATTTAGTTGATGAGAAATAGAAATAGCTTTGTGCCAATGAGTTATGGCTAACTAATAGTTCTTTCTTGCACCCATTGGTTCAAGACCTACTGAGTGCATGTTTAACTTACCAATAAAAAATAAAAGAAATAGAATTATAGAAATAACTTTGTTGTAATGAAACTTATTTTAGGTAAATCTGAGCTGGTTTTGGCTGTGCTTTGTGTAACCCTGTTAAGATCCTGAAGGATGCCAATTTAGCGTCACTTCAATCTTCACTATTTGAAATTAACACCATTTTTATTTGAATCTTCTTACAGGAAACAACAAAAGGGAAGTAGTGATAGAAATAATGCAAAAATATTTGGATTACACACGCATGCACGTTCATGAAAATGCTGGTGTATATAAATTTCTTTAAATTTTTACGTTGTAGTCCTAATACATGCGCTGCTACTATTTCTGCTAAATGTTGTAATCCAATCCTCTACAGAAACAGCTTTAGTAGATTGAAGTTAGTTTCGAATTTAGGTTATGAGACAGAAATAACCTTGTTGCAATGCAACTTATATAAGATACAATGAGCTGGTTTTCACAGAGTTTGTATAATGCTATAAAAAATTTAGAGCATGCCAATTTAGCTGCATCACTTGAATCTTCATTGTTTAGCTGACACCATTTTTGTTTGTAACTTCTTGCAGGGAATAACAAAAGGAAAGTACTGATAGCATTAGGTAAATTGTTGCCTCAATCATATTTCTTGTTGAAATTGATATTCATAAGTGTGCTTGAACAGCCAACCAAATCAAATTATTCCACTGAAAGTGGTTATGTTTATGTTTATATAACATATAAGTTACCCACCCCCCCCCCCCCCCCCATAGGGTGTAGCTAATTATCAAAGCTTCGAAGTGCTAATTTTATGTTTCTTACAAACATAAGTTTTCAAATTTCTCACACCTTGTGCTGCTTCACTTGGCCGTAGATGCATCTCTGTGCATGCGACCTGTTAAGCAATTTGACTCTTCCCAACTCTTTTGAAATCACCGTTCCCAATCAGACTCTGTTATACACAAGCACAATCTCAATTTTTCTTCCCCTTGAAATTTTAAAAAGTATGAACTGCAATGACTATAAGATTTACTACACTCATTCAAACAATAAATCTCCAAGTTTTACTTCTGAATGTTCTATTACATCTTGATGACCTGTTTACGTTCTTAACTGCTGAGTTCGACCTTGAAGTGCTTGTGTCTGATGATTCTATCAGTTGTTATGATAGAGGTCTATGTTTGCAACACTAAGAGGGAAAATTTTGTTGTGCCATTGCAGAAAAAGGTATGGACACAGGTGTTAATGTAAAAATATTTGGACCCCAATCACGTATACATTCCATGAAAATGCATATAAATTTCTTTGTACTTAAATTTCATGGTTATTCTTAATACATGTGCTGTTATTATTTCTGTTCTATGCCATAAGCCACTTACAACAACAGCTTTAGCTGATTTGGATTAGTTTCAAATTTTCGGTGATGAGTGACAGAAATAACTTTGTTGCAATAGAACCTATGTCAGATAGATTTGAGCTGGATTTGATGGCACATTATGTAACCCCAATAAGATCACAAAGGAAGCCATTTAGCTATGTCACGTCAATCTTCATTTGCTTATCAAAAAAACTTCAATCTTCATTTTTTGAAACTAACACCATTTTTATTTGTATCTTCTAGGCGGGAATAACAAAGGGAAGTAGTGATGGAAATATTACAAAAATATTTGGATATACACACCCATACACATTCATGAAAATGCATATAAACTTCTATGTTGTATTTCATGTGCTGCTACTATTTCTGCTACATGCCATAATCCACTCCTCAACAGAACCCACTTTATATGATTCAAATTAGTTTCAATCATGAGACATAAATAACTTTCAAAGGATGGCCTGGTGCCTTAAAATATATCGATCAATAATAAGATAACATCACAAGACTTACAAAAATGTTGTCATTAAAATTAAATATTGTCTCGCATAAGTTCCTTTGTGAACTTCAATAGAAAACTTTTAGCTTTCATTCCTTTGTGAACTTCAATAGAAAATTTTTAGCTTTCATGAATACCCTTCATAGCTGTCGGTCATTCAACTCCTTCCTTTTCAGCTTTAGGTATTGGATGCCAAGCAATCATAATTTGCTTGCTCTTTGTTATGTGGCATCATTACAAGAAAAAACATGCTTCTTCAGAATTGCTGCGAAGGAATACCTATTCTGGTACATTCTCAAAATCAGACCTGGAAGTGGGGAGTATCTACTTTGGAGTCCCTGTTTTCTCCTACAGTGAACTTGAAGAAGCCACCAATAATTTTGATCTTGAAAAAGAACTGGGAGATGGAGGGTTTGGGACTGTCTACCACGGTAAGATGATACACAAAATTGCTTCAGTTTCAAGATTGCCTAAATTACAGCATAAACTTTCTAAGAAATAGTGTAAAATAAAAATTTTAAAAATAAAGACTTGGCCTGCATCTTGTTACATAGGCTATTTTTTCTCAACTAGGCAAACTACATGATGGGAGGGAAGTTGCGGTCAAGCGCCTATATGAGCACAACTACAGACGAGTAGAACAGTTCATGAATGAAGTTAAGATCCTAACGCGCTTGCACCACAAAAATCTTGTTTCCCTTTATGGGTGTACTTCACATCACAGCCGTGAACTTCTTCTTGTGTATGAATACATTCCCAATGGCACTGTTGCTGATCATATTCATGGCCATCGAGCTACACCAAGTTCACTCACATGGCCAACTCGTATGAGCATTGCCATAGAAACAGCTAGTGCATTGGCTTACCTCCATGCTTCCGACATCATACATCGTGACATAAAGACTAACAACATTCTCCTTGATGACAATTTCTGTGTCAAAGTTGCAGATTTTGGGCTTTCTCGGCTGTTTCCCAATGATGTCAGCCATGTCTCAACAGCTCCTCAAGGAACTCCGGGTTACATGGACCCAGAATATCACCAATGCTATCAGCTTACTAGTAAAAGTGATGTTTACAGCTTTGGAGTTGTCCTCATTGAGCTCATATCATCTCTGCCGGCTGTTGATTTAGCTAGGCATAGGCTAGAAATTAATTTGGCTAACTTAGCCATTAACAAGATTGAAAAGTGTGCATTCCATGAGCTGGTCGATCCACATCTTGGATTTGAGTCAGATAATGAAGTTAAAAGGATGACCATTTTGATTTCAAAGTTGGCTTTTCAATGTATACAACAGGACAAGGAAATGCGACCTTCCATGTATGAGGTTTTTGAGGCTTTAAAGAAGATTCAAAGTGGTGAGGATGCACTGGATGTTCAAGAAAATGCATATATTGATGCTGAGATCTTAAATGTTCAGCAGCCAACTTCACCGGATTGTTATGAGGTTGGATTGTTGAATAATAAGCACCTGCCACCGTCCCCATATGCTGTGACCGATAATTGGACTCTTAGGTCTACAACGCCTAATGTCAGTGGTTTAATTTCTTCTCCATGGTGTTAACTTTTCAAGAGATGATAAGATTATGTTGGCACTCAAAATCACTTGAACATGTGTGAGTTGAAATTTCATTTTCTTCTCATCTACTTGTTTTGTTGTTCATACTACGCATATTAATGTCAGGCTTTGAGGTCATGACATATGAAATAGAGTTAATGGCACTGTTCTTATTTTGTAGAAATTTTGGATTATTGAAAAAGGATTTTTGATATTCTTTTGAACCTCTCTAAAGGCATAGCAAACGGGAAGTATTAACTTAAGGATTTACCTACCCAAAGAAACCACATTTACTTCCCCACTAGAACTAGGACGTATGTGTTAAGAATGCATGAAATGTGAAGAAACCTTATGCTATGTTTGGAAGTTTTGAGAGAGAGGAGAGTAGAGGGGAGTAGAGGGAAGGAGAGTAGTGGAGAGGAGAGTAGAGGGGAATGATTATCCTCCACTTTGTTTGGATGTTTTTAAAATTAAGTGAGGGAGAAAAGAATAATTAGTCTTTTTTATTTGTAATTTTGTTAATATGGTAAGGGTAAATTTGATATTTCATTTGGCCAAGCATTTTTATGCTCCACTCTCCTTCCAAATCTCTCCAATTTGGGAGAATTAAAAATGAGGGGTTGGAAGTAATTCAAACCCCTCCAAATCCCTCTCCCTCATTCCTTAAAAAACATCCAAACATGATATTTAAATTACTCTCCCTCCTTCCCCCAACATCCAAACATAGCATTAGTTTTAGGGGAAGTGCCGATTGGCATTTAAAGGAGGCCTATTGGCACTTCCCTCATTTTGGTACTCCTTGGTTTGTTTGGTCTCAAATTCACATGTTAGTTCACTCTCATTGCCATAAACTTGATTCAACCTTGAGGTGGCAGCTTGGAGCTTAGTTGGATGAGATTTCATGGGTTGCTCATGTTAGGGCTAGTTAGTTACTAAGAGATACTAGCTTGAGTTAGTTAGGATGAAGAACATGTATCACTTTAATCACACAAGTAAATATTTGTGACCACATGTTGAATTAGTGAAGGCAAACGTAGAACTATTAAGCCAATAATGTGGAACCAGGTGGGCCAATTAGATTAGAGCTATTGTTGTATAAAATATAAATAAAGGCATGTAATTTGACTAATTTCTATTATCTCAATGAATAAAGGATACTCTTTTCTGTGCTTAGACTTAGGTAGTCTTTCTTGGAGGTAAAGGCTTCCTAAAAGAAATCTTAATTAGAGAAGGTGACTCTCAAAGAAGTCACAATCACTTTCACTCATTGATTAATTTGATGCATTACATCCATTAAATCCATCATCCATCCATCTCATACTTCCAATTCCAAACCCTAATTGCACTGCCTTTGAACCCAAGTGCATTTCCCAAACACTTAACCAACCTTATTCTCAAAGCCATACCGAAATCCCCATTGCCCTAAACACATAAAATTAAATGATATAATTAGTATTTTTTTCTTCTTTAAAAAAAGAAAAAGAAAATAGAATTTATTTTCTTTTTTGAAAGGAATTTAACTAATTTTTTAATTATCAAAATATTATTTTAAAATAGTTAATAGGAGTTATGGTTGAAAATTTGAAGTGACTAATGGCCAGTAAATGCAAATTTATAAGGTCAAAATGACAAAAAAATAAAACTTATAAAACAAAAATGACAATTTACCAAATTTAAGGGGTACAATTTATACTTGCCAAAACAAAATGTTAGGACATATGTGTTTTCATTTGTTAAGAACATATGTCATATGTTTATGTAAATTGGCTAATCCTTTGACAAAACGCACTCTACTTGTAATTAGGTAGTTCTAGGTGTTTTTAATACTTCAAGAAATAAGGTTTCAAGATCAAGTGTTGAAGTCATCAAGTCTATCCAAGAAAAACAAGCTGAAGTGCAAAATCATTAAAGCTTGACACCTGCTCGATAGCTCCTCGACACCTGCTATCTGTCGAGATTTATAAAATCAGATTTTCTGATCTGATTTCTTGGGATCCGTGAATGTGTCTTTGGGCCTTCTTTTCTCCTAACCCTAGACATATAAAAGGATTATTTTATGAGTCGTCAAATAGTACACAAGTTGCACAAGCATTGATCAAACTCTGTTCAAGCAATTTGTGATAAAAAAAGACGAAGTTCTTGACCTAGTTCATCTTCTTTGAAGAAGTTGCTGTGTATTTGCACCAAAGGGTTTTGTGACCAAGCATCTTCCTGATCTTCATCGTGTAGGATGAACTGAAGAACTTTGCAGCCAACCTCTCCTTCTAAGTTGGTGTTTGAAGTCGCGTACTGGGATTCGCGCATTGGTTAGTCACGTACTTGGGAGCCGTGCATTAAAAAGGAGAACTGTCACTACAGATTAAGTCCAATTGGGTATTGGGGTAAGGGTTCAATTGTAGGTTGGTAAGGTACTTGGGATTACTTTACTTGTAACCGCTTGATTTGATAATAGTGGAGTTTCGGGAGTGGTGACCTGAAAATCACTCGGTGGGATTTTTGCCATAAGGGTTTTTCCCATTCGTAAACAAATCACCGTGTCATTTAATTTCCGCTGCATATTTAGTTATTTGGTGATTTGTTTGTGCTTCCACGTATTTGCATGTTAAATTGATTAATTAATAACTTGGCTAATTAATTAATTGGTTTAATCACAAGGGGTCATTCAGTTTGTGGCCTATCAAGTGGCATCAGAGCAGGCACACTCTGATTAGGGTTTAATCTTTGCTGTGTTTGATCCATTGACCCCTGTTTGTCATGGATAGAGGATAGTCGTTAATCATACCTCCTTTATTTGATGGGACTAACTATGCATACTGGAAAGTACGCATGAGAGCTTTTTTGCAATCCTTAGATGAAAAAGTGTGGCAAGCTGTAGAGATTGGCTGGACTAAGCCGAAGGAAGCGTCAACCGATTGGGATGAAGCCAAGATCAAAGCGAAAAACTTCAACAGCAGGGCATTGAATGCGTTGTTCAGTGCAGTCACCAATGAGGAGTTCAAGAAGATATCCTCAACTGAAACTGCTAAGGAGGCATGGACCATCCTCCAGACAACCTATGAGAGCACAAAGGCTGTCAAGGATTCAAAGCTTCAGAGGCTCACAACAAGCTTTGAAGAAACAAAGATGGAGGAGGATGAGTCGTTCGATGAGTTCTATGCCAAGCTCAAGGACATAGTGAACTCAACCTTCAATCTTGGGGAAACCATCCTTGAACCCAAGATTGTAAGGAAGGTGCTCAGATCTCTACTTGAGAGATTCCATGCGAAGATTACTGCTATAGAGGAATCAAAGGACATTGACAAGATTCCTTTAACTGAGCTGCTTGGAAACTTGCAGACCTACGAAATAGGATTATCTAGGATTGGCAAGTCAGGTAAAGGCAAGAGCATGGCCTTGAAGGCAAAGAGCAGTGACACAGATGAGTCTTCAGATGATGAAGATTCCAAGATGAAGTCCTACATTACAAGGCAGTTCAAGAAGTTTATGAAGAATGCCAATGGGAGGAGCCAAGACAAAGGGAAGAAGGAGGCTAAGGATGGCGGTCAGTACACTATTCCGGCAGGACCAAAATGTTTTGGAGGTCATGGTTTTGGTCACATGAAGCATGAATGCCCTACATATCTTAAGAGCATTGGGAATAGTAAGGCACTTGCTGCAACCTTAAGTGACACTGAGCCTGAAGATGATTCCGACAATGAGGATGACAAAATCTTAAATGCCTTCACTGCCACAATCAATCCTACTGAAGGGATTGTTGAAGAAGTGGACGAAGAAGAAGAACTGGTGGAGTCCAAATTCGAGAAAATGGATGATCAAGATGATATCCATTCAGCCTATAAGAAGCTTTACAAGCTCTCTGAGAAGCATGAGAAATTGTATAAGCTGGTCACCAAGAAGCTCAGTGATGTGGAACTTGATCGTGAAGAGTTGTCCACAAAGTTTAATGAGGTGAATCAAACTATTGGAGTGCTGAGGTTTGAGAACAATTTCTTGGCTGAGAAGACCAAGAAGCTTGAAGCGGAGCTGTTTCAAGTTAGAGCTCAACTGGAGAGGACTTCAAGTGCAAAGCTTGATGAGATGCTCAGCAATCAGAAATCTGCTTCGGATCGAACAGGTTTAGGGTATGGTTTTTCTTCCTTTCGTATTGCTTCTACTAGTACTACTGTTTTTGTTTCTCCTGCTAATAACACTGAAATTGAGAACACTGATGTTAAAACTGAATTAGCTAGTGAGAACTTAGACAAGGGTAAATCTATCATAGGAGCACCCCCTAAGCAAGATAAGAAAGATGCTAAAAATCCTAGGGCTAAGAAGGCTAACTCTCAAAAGCCTAAACAAAAGAAGCAGCATCTCTGTCATCATTGTGGAGCTGCTGGTCATACTCGACCAAATTGCTACAAGTGGCTAGCCACTCAACAGAGCAACGACATGATAGCATCTGGAAGCCAAAATCAGCTTCAATCCTCTCTCGCTCCTTTTGGAGATCTTCTGAAAGCCCTCATGTTCCTTTCGAACTTGAACGGTTTAAATTCTTCCCCCTCACAGCTGGTTCAAGGGTTTAATCAAAGGAAAGGTTCTTCCAAGTTGTGGAAGAAAAAGGACTCTAAGTGATTTTATCACTTTCTTCTATCTTCTTGTTTGTTTGTTTGTTTGTTTTTTTTTTTTTTTTTTTTTTTTTTATTTTTTTTTATTGCATTACTTATGTGTTTTGCATTTTTGAGTCAGTCTAGTTTTATGTTTTGTTTTGAAAGCATGTTTTTGTGTGTTTATTTTCAGTTTTGTTTATTTTGTTTTTGATATAAAAAAAATTAAAAAAAATTGAAAAATTGAAAAAAAAAATACAAAAACAGTGTGTGTTTTGTGTACATTGGTACTTGTGTACCTTGGATGGCCATTGAAACAAAGTTTTCTAAACTTTGTATCTTTTGTAGCTTAGATGAGCATCTCCATGCACAACTAAGCAAGTGAGCTTTGTGGCTCTTGTTTGTGATGAGTAAGATTAAGTTATCTCTTGAACTTAACACTCATATCACTCTTTTTGACGGGTAGGACTAGAAAATCCTAAGAGAAATGCATAAATAACCATCTCACCACTGTTGCCCGCCAATCATAATATGACACCTGTATGCTTCGACATAGCAAAAGTGCAGTGTCAAAGACATCCGTATGCTTCAGCATAGCAAAAGTGCAATGTCTATGCTTAACATGTTGGGTATTTCTTTTCTCTCTTTTTATGCCCATGCATGATATGCTTAAAAGAAAATATGCAAAGAAAATAAAAAGCAAAAAGATTAAAATGCTTTAAATATGATTGCAAGCGTGTTTTCTAGGAGATGTGGGAGTTATAGGATGTACCTCGAAGGTGATAGTCCCCATCAAACAGTTATGATTGTGTGTGAGTTAAAGTTATTTTCTCATATCTCAGATCGTCATAACATGTATACACATATGCAATCTTGCGATGTTTTTCACACACAACACGCAATATTCTTTGCTACTATTGATACATGTGCAGGTACAATGTGATTTGGCCATCACAAGTGTTTACATGTGCTAATGTATGCTCACTAAACTGTCTTGACTTGTTTTTGAAAAATAAAATTGGTTAGACTTGTTTAGTGTGTGTGTGTGTGTTTCTGAGGATCCGTGTGCTTAGATTGTTTGATGAGAGATGTTTTTGAGAGCTTAATATGTTCATTGGATCATTGGTTGAGGTGTATGTTGGATTGCATTCATGTCTGTATTTTTCACTTCTCGAAAAACTACTTTTAACTGCTGGCTCGACACCTCCTCGATACCTTGTTATCTGTCGAGCTTCTCAAGCCTTTTTCTTATCGCAATCTCGACACCTCTTCGACACCTGATGGATCGATCGAGAAAGTTCCTGTCTCCTCGATACCTTGTCGATCGATCGAGCTTCTGTTCTCGGTTCTAGTGTTCATTCCTCGACACCTTCTCGACACCTTCAGCTGTCGACGTGCTTTTTCTCGATACCTTCCTCGACAGATTCCTTGACACCTCTCGACACCTCAGCTGTCGAGAATTACTGATGCTTCTATATAAGCTTCTGTCGCGATTCGGTTCTTATTTTCTCGATCTCTCTCGATCTATTCGCGGCTGTTCATCTCCCAAACTCCTTTTTCTCACTCCAAATCTTCAACCCACGTGATTTTTGGCCCTTCCTTGCTTCAAATCACTTGGTATGATCTCTTTTTCCCTCATTATTCATGCATTTCATGTTTTGAATCTTAGGTTTTGGGGTTTTTGAAAATTTTTGGGGTTTTTTTAAAATTAATGAGTTTCTCTCGAAATTTTTGATTAGGTTTTCACTTAAATGTGTTTTGCATTTCATGTGCATTAGAATGGTATTTACCTGCATTTAGATGTGTGTTCTATGTTTGTGTGCTAGTAGGATTGGATTAGGCTGAGCCCATGATGCTTTTTCCTTTGCATGTCACATGTTCATGCATTCTCCATGCACACGTACTCATTGTTCAATATATTTGATATATGTGAACTGTTTTGGGACTTTTCTGATTGTCTCCTTCTCTATCTCTTTCTCATTCTGTTTACGTTAGTAGTGTCTATGGCACCTAAGCGTAAATCCACTCCGGCTCGGAACCCTCTGCGTTCTGGAGCTTCTTCATCTTCTGATTCTGCTCCGCTCAATCTTCGGTTCTGTGATGGTGATGCCCACAAGGCATTTTCGGAGAACTTTTCTAGATGAGGTGTTCATTCGGAACGCCAAGTCATTTTGGTGGACTTCGCCGACATTGACCTTCCTTTTGTCATTCACAGTAGGGGATGGGAGTCACTGTGTGATGTCCCGGTCACATGTCCTCTCGTGCTCATTCATGAGTTTTACTCTAACATGCACGTGATCGATCGTTCAGTACCTCTCTTTTTCACTCGCGTTTGAGGTACGCGCATCCCTGTCACACTGCAGCTAGTTACGGCTATGCTTAGGGTTCCTAGGATAGAGTTTCCTAACTATCCTTCTTGTGAGTGTCTGAGGACTGTGTCCAAAGATGAGCTCATCTCTGCTTTTTAGAGCGCCCCGCTAATTGGGGTGTGTTGAGGGTCATTTTTGAAATAGACAGAAGGCCGCCCAACCTAGCAATACGGGCAGCAGAGAAGCGGCAGACTAAGTAAAACTATTAGGCCCAAGCGGCAGGAACAATGGATCACAGGCCCTTAATACAAACAAATGGGTCTTGAGGAAGTAAGTGGGCCTAAAAGGCCCGGAAAGAGAGAAAATAGCACCCATGGGCAGTATATGGTATGAAAAAGTGAGAATGGGCCGCGGCAGGCCCAAAGCAATGTAAACAAAGAAAGTAGGGGATAATGGCAAGCCCATGAACCCCAAGGATGAGAATGAGAAAATTGAGCCAGGAAAACCCAATTAAGTTAGTAAAATCTCATGAGATGCGGAGTTAGTAAATGGACTGAGGAAGTCCAAAGGAAGTAAATGGGCCGGAGAGGCCCAAGGGAAAAGAAAGGGACATTAGAGCCCATAAGTGAGAACACCAGTGGCCATATTAAGCCACTGGGGGAAAGAATGGAACGGCAGGCCTGAGAAAAGGCCCAGCAGGAACAAGTCACCGCGGCAGGAAATGCTAAGTAATGCGGTAGGAAGCCAAGGCAATTAAAGAATTGGGTTGAAAAGAACGCAAAGCCCAATACTGAGTAAAGCCCAGATCCTAAGGGAGTGGGAAATCAGAGTAGTAACTCATGAAAAGCCAGAAACGAACGGTAGGCAGTACAGGTAAAGTCTCCGGTCCACGGCAGATGCATGAACAGTAGGCAAATTTCAGACATATGCATGTGCGAGGCCTAGGCACCACCAGCCTGTACCCAACCAATACGAGACATGGTGAGGTCATGGGTTAGAGGTAAGACGGCATGGTTTGGTGGTGGGGAGAGGGGAAGACCTGTTTTGAGGTTCCTGCTCAAGCTCTTTCGGGGGATACGTCCTGCTGGGATGGCATACCTCCCAAAAGAGGCAAGGCTGAGTTGGAACCACTAGGTGCATGCCATGAGGGATAGAGAGAGAGAAACATCACCGCGGCAGGAAGAGGTGCCACGGCAGACTAACAGACAAAATAGTTGTCTTTGTCTGTAATAGGGGGACTCGTAGACGGAACAGTGATGGTCGGCAAGTACGCCCAGACCAGACAAAGGTGGTTAAGGAGTAGAATAGTAAAATCCGGTCACGGCAGGCACTATAAGAAGGAAGCCTCTGCCATGTACAAACGACGGAAAAAGGGCAATACAACACAACGTAAAAAGACTCTGAGACATACTTAGGAAAACAGGGGAAGCACAATACTAAAAACCACAATTGTGGAAATCACTAAGGAAAGACTAAAAAGGAGAGAAAGATAGAGAGAAAAAGAGCAAGAGTTAGTGGCATGCACCAATAGGTCCCCTCCCTTCTCTCCCTCTCAAATCCCTGCTCTCTTCTATAATTATCTTGGGCATTGTCCATTCGGGTCCGCCTCCCTCAAACCCATTAATTTCCATGGCAAGAATTCTTTTCCTCGGAGGTTAATCGCGTTGAGAAGAGGCGTTCTTCCTCTTTGGCCTTGCTCCTGCGGACTGAACTGAACTTATTTCCTTATCTGTTGATTAATCTTTATTTCCATTTGCCCTTACTATTTTATTTGTCAAAAAAACTGTTAATATTATTGTGATTATGGATCATTTGGTCATTTCCTATTAAAAGAACTATCTGGTCATTCCAGAATACACGGTTCTGTTTTATCAATTATATCTGCCTGTCGCAAGCTTCTCTGAAACAGCTCTGCCTGCCGCAAGCACTCTCCTGGCAGACGAGGCATAGTTTGCGCACAAGCCAGCCAAGTTGAGTTCCAGTTGGATCGGTCTTGACTCCTGCAACCCAGAACACTTGGGCCTACAATCGCAAAGGGACAGCCCAGCCCAACATAGCAAAAAAGGCCCCCACATTAAATTGGCGACTTCACTGGGGAGTTGAGAAATAGTTCAGGGACAAGAGCCCTCGCAAACAAATGCCTCCAAAGTCCAGGACGACACGAAACATGAGTGTCATGCCCTCACAAGCAGAGTCTAGGCCAACGACGCCTCACCAACAGCAGCCTAACTAGGCAGGAGGTGCTAACGAGATAGGGGCTGGACCCCAACCTCCTCCAAGGATCCCCGTAGACAACGCCAACACCTTCATTGAAGTGTTGCAGGCCTTACAACACTCACAACAGCAAATGATGGAAGAAATTCGTCAATTAAAGACGGATAGAACAAAGGAAAAAGGAAGCCAGCATGATCCAGAGCATGCGGCAGAAGAAACACTAGTAGGAGGTGTCCCACAGAATACGGATCAACGTTTTATTACTATGGCAGAAGTAGCGGCTCTCCTGGAGCAAGAGAGAGCCAGAGGACCAAAGGAGAGATTCTACGCACGTAGACCCCCATATCCACTAAGGGTGCTCAGTAAACCAAACCCTGAGAGGTATGAACCGCAAGTTTTCGCACAATATGATGGCAGGAAGGGAAGTGCTGTTGAGCACGTGAGCAAGTTCATTGATACGCTTGGCCCTTATGCCGCAAACGAGGACTTATGTCTTCGAGAATTTTCTAAATCATTGTGTGACCGGGCTTATACCTGGTACATTGGCTTGAAGCCAGGGTCAATCCCAACATGGGATGATATGGTGGATGTATTTTGTACCAAGTACTTCCACGGAGAAGAAACGGTGACACTTGCAACACTGCAAGCAACCAAACAAAGGAATGGTGAAGACTTGATGGAGTACATAAAGAGATTTAGGGACATAGCACTCGACTGCTATGACCATTGCGAAGAAAGGACGCTGGTGGAGATGTGTATGACAAATATGATCAGGGAGTACAGGGCAGTTCTAGAAAACCTCGAAATCTCCCAGTTCGCGCAGTTATTACAAAAGGCAAGAAAAACTGCCCAGTCCGTAAAGCCAAGCACGGATAAAAGAAGTGCCCCGCAAGCCATGGCGGTGTCCACCGATGAGCGGAGGAGAAAGACCGACGGGAGAGAGTACGATACTCCCCAACCAATACCATGCACCGCGAAAGAGCTAGACGTACTGCTAGACAAATGGATAGCAGATGGCATTTTCAAACCTAACCAGGTTGCGAGGGAGCCCATAGAGGAGGAAAAGAGGGACCCACGTTTTTGTCGTTTACACAATTATGTCCAACATTCCACCGCAGAGTGTTGGGCACTTCGCAGACTAGTGCACCGCAGGATAAAGGAAGGGACTTTAGAACTGTCCCAGCAGGAAGTCCAAAGAAACCCATTCCCAAATCACAAAGGGAAGGGTGTAGCAGCAGTAGTGATTTATGCGGATCCAGGGGATGAAGAAGAAGAGAATCCGGCCCTGCCTGCCACAGCGATTACTACTTTGCAGCAGAGCTCCAAATTCAAAAACTTATTTGACCAACTGGGCCTAACAACAAAAGAAAGAAAAGTAGCTACCGAGGCTCTAGTGAGCATTGCCTCTGGGGCAGGAATAGAATGTTTATCAGTAGAAGTCTAGGATAACAGGGCTCTCTTACAGGAGTCAACCGAAATCACCTTCAGTGATGAAGACATAGAAGTGGGGTACCCAGACCACAGGAGACCTCTCTACCTGACAGCATCCGTAAATCAAATCCCCATAAAGAGAGCCTTAGTAGATACAGGTGCTTCCGTAAACCTCATCCCATTGAGCACTCTGCAAGCTGCGGGGATTTCAGAAAGAAAGATCCAAGGGTGTCCAATGGAAGTAACGGGATTTGGTGGAAGGGGAGAGTACATCGCATGCCATATCTAGTTGTGGTTAAAAGTGGGACCCATAGCTTCTCTAGCTCGGTTCCACGTGGTAAAAACGGAAGTCTCGTACCACGTGCTCTTGGGGAGACCATGGTTACATAAACACAGGCTAGTTCCATCAACATACCACCAATGTGTGAAAGGACAGATGAACGGCAGAATGATGCGCATAGCAGCGAACCACTCACCATTTGAGCAGGCCGAAGCTCATTTAGTAGAAACCATGTTTTACGATCAATGGGCTCCATCCGGGGAAAGTTCAGTATCGAGACCACAAGGTACCTTCGTGCCTAAATGGAGAGACATCCAAAATGATCCCGAGCCTGACCTGAGGAAGTTGCTGGCCCGAAAAAGGAAAAGGAAGGAAGCGCCTACCGCAGGATCAGAGGATACACCTTACTGCGTCAGGATCCGAGGTCCTGACGGCTGGATTGTGTGTAAATTATGAAGGCACGCGGGGCCCACGAGTAAAATGCAAGAGGGCCCCACCCAGGAATGGCAGCACGAGAATTTGGCGTGTTGCATGGTTCAAGAAAAATCAGAGGAAGAAAGTAATGAAAAGGAGAATGAGGGAGTTGTGACGGAAAAGGAAGTACAGGTTGCGGCAGAAGAAGAAATGGAAGAAGTTGACTTGGGATCTGTTTCACAAGGACCAAGACCTATCCTAATTAATGCAAGTCTGACAGAAATGGAAAAAGTAGGACTGATACTGCTTTTGAAAGAATTCAAAGACGTCTTCGCATGGGAATACAATGAAATGCCGGGGTTAGACCCTGGGCTAGTTGCACACACGTTGAATGTGGACCCAGAGGCCAGGCCGATAGCCCAGCCTGCCAGGACATTCCACACGGAGATAGAAGGGCAAATAATCAAAGAAGTGCAGAAATTGCTTGCCGCAGGATTCATCAAGCCTATCCAACACCCACGATGGCTGTCCAACATCGTGCCCGTGAAGAAGAAGAATGGCCAGATAAGATGTTGTGTAGATTTCAGAAATCTCAACAAGGCCTGTCCAAAGGATGAGTTTCCCTTGCCAAATGGACTTACTGATAGATTCTGCGGCAGGAAGTGCCATGTTTTCGTTTATGGATGGGTTCAGCGGGTACAACCAAATCAGGATGGCGCCAAGAGATGCAGAGAAAACCGCTTTTAGAACACCCATGGGCAACTTCTACTGCACTGTAATGCCCTTCGGGTTGAAAAATGTGGGTGCCACTTATCAGAGGGCGATGACGACCATATTTCACGACATGATACATCGTGAACTGGAGGACTACGTAGATGACATAGTAGTAAAATCAAGGAAAAGAGAGAACACTTCCAAGTGTTGAGGAGAGTATTCGAGAGGTGCAGAGCCTTCAAACTGAGAATGAACCCTCTCAAATGCGCATTCGGAGTGTCCTCTGGGAAGTTCCTAGGCTTCTTAGTTCATAGCAGGGGAATAGATGTGGACCCGGCCAAAGCTACGACCATTGCAACCATGAGACCTCCAAGTACGGTAAAGGAATTAAAGAGCTTCTTGGGGAAAGTCTCGTACATCCGAAGATTTATCCCTGGATTGGCATCAATCACCTCTGCTTTCACCAAAGCTGCTCAGGAAAGGGCAGGATTTTGAGTGGGGGGGATTACAGCAGGCAGCCTTCAAAAGGCTACAGCAGATCATGATGAACCTCCCCACAGTGCAAGCCCCAATTCACAAGAAGCCGCTATTGCTCTACTTGGCCACCAATTCGTATGCCATTGGGGCGTTGATCGCCCAAGAGGATGGGGGTGGCATTGAGCAGCTAGTATATTGGCGATTCAAATTTGGTGGTCTGCCAGGCCAACGGGAGCTTCTCCTTGAAAGAACCTAGCCTAGCCCCATACAGAGCAATGGCCCAGAAAATGGAGGAAAAGTTTTCAACTTTTGAAATAGAGCACGCTCCCAAGAATGAAAATCGGTTTGCGGACGCATTAGTCGCGCTAGGCTCACAAATAATGTTCGAAGGAGATAGCACCAGAGTAGAGGTCAACAAAAGGAGAGAATCAATAATTGATACGTTGAGGGAGAAATTCCAAGAGGAACAGTGCAATGGGGACTGGTGGATTCCCATAAAGGAAGTCTTGATGAATGAAGATGATGCCGCAGGACTAAAGGTGCTAAAAGACTACGCACTGGTGAAGGGGGAATTGTACCGCAGGATGCCAGGTGGTGTCTTGGCCAAATGTGTGAGACCAGAGGAGGCCCAGAGAAAGCTGAAAGAAGTACACGACAAAACTTATGGATCCTACGGAGAGGTTAGCCTTTACCGCAGACTTCAAAGGGCAGGTTTTTATTGGCTAAACATGGGCAAAGATGCGGACCAAGTCCAAACTCAGTGTGGGGCCTGCCAACTTGCGGCAGACAGGGAAGAAAGTTACGTTGTGTTCACCTGCGAAGACTGGAGAGGCCCATTTATACAGTACCTGACAGAAGGCATCCTGCCGCAGAAGCACAGCGAAAAATATAAACTCAAGAGGTTGGCGACATGCTACTTCATGCACAATATGGTCCTTTTCAAAAAGGGGTATGAGGGGGACCCCTTGAGGTGTTTGGGTCCTGAAGAAGCAGGAAAAATGGTGAAAGAAGTGCACTCAGGAGAATGCGGGGAACACCAGGGAAAGAAAAGACTTTACAGGTGCCTGCTGCAAATGGGCTACTACTGGCCTACCATGAAGAAGGATGCGGCAGAATTTGTAAAAAAGTGCCATAGCTGCCAAGTACAGGCCAACTTAATTCACACCCATCCGCAGAATTTGCACACCATGGTGACCCTATGGCCTTTCCACACTTGGGGGCATGATTTGGTAGGACCGGTTAACCCACCGTCACGAGGATATATATGGATATTGGTGGCTACAAAATATTTTACTAAATGGGCAGAGGCAGTACCATTTCGCAAAGCTATCGGAGGAGCTGTGGCAAACTTTATCAAGGAAAATATAATCGTGAGGTTCGGGGTACCCCACAAAATCATCAGTGACAATGGCACACCTTTTGTCAACAGTGAAGTAAGGAAGATGCTAGAATTCTACCAAGTCAAACACCATTGGTCATCACCTCATTACCCTCAAGGGAATGGGCAAGCGGAGGCAACGAACAAAACCCTTATAAAAATTATCAGTAAAATGAGTTAGGAGTATATGGGAGGATGGGCAATGCACCTGCCGGACGCTCTTTGGGCTTACAGAAACTCGCCTAAGTCATCCACAAGTTTTTCACCTTTTTCCTTGGTCTATGGGACTAAAGTGGTGAGCCCAGCGGAGATAATGACCCCATCCCTAAGGGTCATGCAGATGCAAGAAAAAGGAAAGAAAGAAGAAGAAGTCTTTGCGGCAGAAAGGCGTGAAGACCTAGAGGGGCTTAATGAAAAAAGAGAAAAGGCCCAGGAACGCAGCCGCAAATATAGGCAAAAAATGACTAAGGCCTACGACAGGATGACTAGAGAGAGAGTGTTCGTGGAAGGACAGCTTGTTCTGAAAGTGGCAGATTTTGTTAGAAGAGGTTTGGCAGGACCGTCTAAGTTTGCACCAAAGTGGGAGGGACCCCTTGTGATAAGGGAGGCACACCCAAGCGGGTACTACCGTTTGACTCAGATGGATGGCAAAGACTTAATGGATCCCATCAACGGGAAATGGTTGAAACGATATTATGCCTAAAGAGAAAACTCATATGATTGTCTCTTTTTCCTTTGTTTTGTTTAAAAAAAAAAAAAAAAAAACCTTTATGTTTCCTTTTTCCTTTCCATCTTTCAAGTGACTATGTCACAACACAAAATTGTAACTTGCTTTCAGAAGGATGTAATGAAAAGCACTAAGTATTATCATCATATATCATAGCAAAAAGTAAAGTGTAGCATCACAAAGTTAAGTTACAAACCCAAACCATGGCAAACTAGCCAAATAAGTGCTATAAGAAAGCATAATGTACTAGATAGAGTCACAAGGAAAAAGAAACAACAAAACAAGGAAGAAACTGCATCATCATCAACGAAGTCCGGAAATGAGAGACTGATCTCCAAAACGATCGGACCCACCAATACTGGAAAGAAGATGCTCGCGATAGCCCTCCAAGTCTGCCACCTCCTTTCTCAGGATCTCAAGGTGCGAGTCAATAGCATCAACAGTGGGCCGGATCCTCCTCATGAAAACGGTCCGGGCAATCTCCCGAAGGTAATCCAAAATGAACTCCACAGCGAAGCCGACGCTGACAAGCTCTTGCACCGCAGCCCTCCACTGCAGGATCCTCTCGGTAGAGACAGTGTCAACAAAGCTATGCTCTATGTCATTCAACACACTCCCCAACATCTTCAAAAAATGCTCCCTAACAGATCGGCCAAGTCGGAAGCCCTGCATGAAGTCTCCACGGTTGTTATAGATCATCACCAAATGAGAAGCACAATCCTCAGGGACTCTAAAGCCATGAAAGTCCACGTAAGGAGGCCCGGAGCCCCAGAAAGCTGCAGGATCAAGGTCATTAACCTCAGGCTGGTCAAAGCAGGTGGAAAGAAAGCTTACCAGGACCGGTAACAATGGGGGCTGTGGGAAGGACCGAAGCAGGCATAGAAGGAATGGCAAAAACCGACGCTGTAAATATGGCAGAAGCTGGTACAGAAAATACGACAGGAACGGGAGCTGTGGGCGCGGCAGGAGTAACTGCCGCAGGCACCCCTACGCTTGCTGCAATGTCTAGCTCTTCAAAGGTCTCTGCAAACATGGAAAAAAAATAGACATGCAAATGAAAAGAAAAAAAGAGTGGGCCCGGTAAATAAATAAATAAAAAAAGAAAAAGAAAAAAGTGAACTTAATGAAAAAGGGAGAGAGGACATACCCGTGAATCCAGCCTCGAGTGGACCACCCTCTTCTTCCTCGGACTCAGAAATCCTCCTCGGTAAGATGGGCTCATTATCAAGATCCTCAAGAATGTCCTCGGACTCCTCGGAGGACAAATCAACATCGAGCCCGCGAGTGGCCGAACTAGGAATGGAAGAAGGAGTAACTACCAAGGAAGAACCGTCCTTCACGACCTGAAACAGAGTCGCAAAAGGATCACTGGTAGAAATGACAAGAGAAGCGACGGATGAAACAGTCTCAGCCTGAGTTATGGCAGGAGGAACAATTTCCTTTGGAGGAGTAGGCATCTCGGCTGAAACCCCCTCAGTGTGAGTACCCTCTTCTCTGGGTACTAATCCGGTGGGAGGGCTAGGAGCCTCGGCAGGAATCCCATGTGCAGCAGCAGAAGTAACGGGCGTCTGAAAAGCTTCACCAGCCCCATCAAAAGAACCCACCACAGGTGAGCCCATGGAAACAGGCAGCTCCTCGGCTATGGGACGATAGATGGAAAGGGGCTTGGGTTGATCCTAGAAGGCAAAAGAAAAAAAAAAGGAAATGCATATATACACATGTGGTAAAGAATAAAGGAACCTACGGCTAATCCAGACAAATGAAGACACGTGGCAGGTGAGATGTGTGTAAAAAAAAATTAAAAAAAAAATGAAAAAAAAAAGAGGAAGAAAGAGGGAGGTAGTGGAGATTACCTCAAATTCGCGCTCATCAAGCTCAATGGGATGGGCAGCTGACGTATCTTCCTTGTGCTTAGACTGCAAAGAAAAAGGGGGACAAGAGACAGTGTTAAAGAAAGAAATCAGTAGGCATGGCATGGGTTAGCCGCAGGAAAGTTAAAGTCAAAACACAGAAGACAAGGCAGAAATTTTTTCTAACATAACGTACCCTTCGCTCAGTGGCAGACATAGGGTGAGGAGTTGTTTTCCTCTTACTACCCCATGTCCTGCTAGAAAGGGGAACACCTGTGGCTGGCTGTGGAGTAGCAGACTTGGGTTGCTTGCGGACTTGTGCTTGGCAGGAGTTTTCTTGGTCGGCACAGGAATATTGGTTACCTTAACTTTCTTCTCCCAACCCAGGGGAAAATCACCTGTGAGCCAACACCATCCTTTCTTCTCCTCGTCCCACTCAAAGATGGCAGAACGGCTCTATTTCTGGGCATAAGCTAAAACTGATTTGGAAGGCAGGAGCAACCGAGGGTTGGGAGAGACAAGTATGCTTAGCCCGTCATGAGGGATGAGGGAGAAGCCACGACTACCTACCAACTCCTGCCTAAACGAGGTCATCACAGCCTGCCAATAGCCATGCATGGCAGGAGTACAAAGACCCTCTCTCGACGAGCCAGGAACGGTAACTGCGCTGAAGTGCTGTCTCCAAAAGTCAAAAGCAGTCTGCCGCAGGAAAGGCCGAACTGAAGTAGGAGATTCCATGAGATAGGAAAGGTTATCAAAGATGTCTTGGTCCAGTCCAAACTGCCTCCTCACCCGGTTGGCAGGGTAGTGAACAAATCTGATACCCTCATCGGCCAAGTATGGCAGCCATCCAACATTGGTGGTCGCCAAATAGGTGATCCCCATCTCATCAAAACCGGCCAAAGGGGTGGTGGTCCCAATGATATCAGTAAATGAACTCATAGCAGAATTAGTACATTTGTAACCCCTACCTAAGTTTTTATAAGCTCTCCAAGTAAAATTGGTACCACTATCGAAGGACTCAACAACTAAGTGACCGATGGGCTTCAGACCAGACCAACGAAAAGCTAAAGGGAAATCGGATTCAAACCTGCCGTAGAAGTCAGTGATCACTTGCGGACATGATTGGTACTTCTCCTTCACGAAACGAACGGGCCTACATTTCGCCAAGTATTGAGCACTGCGTTCAAACAACAATTGCTGCAGGATGGTGCTGTGAACAGAGGAAGTGACAATATAACAGGAGCCTGCCTGGCTCTCGTCACTCTGCAGGATGTCCAGTTGAACATACAAATGCCCCAAGAACATGGGGGCCAGCGGCAGACTCACTCCGGCAGATATTTTAATAGCCAAACTGAAGTACAAAGGCTTAACGGCGTAATGGGGATGCGAACTAAAGACGAACTTGCAAAGCCAAAAAGCAACAAAGGCCACACGGTGGGCGACAACAGAAAACTTAGAGGAAAAACTAACCCAGTATGATAACTTAGCATTCCTGGTCATTCTCTTTCTCAACTCGGCCTCAATGGCTTCTTCCTTCGGAGAAAGCTCTATGGTGGTAGGATCCGCATCACCAAGGATTGGCAGGAGTAGTTGGTTGGCCACATCCTCAAGAGTTACGGTCAGTTCGCCGCAGGGGAAGAAGAATGTGTGGGTGGTGGCGCACCACCGGCGAACCAAGTGACGGAGGTTATAGATGTCTCGGAAATTAGAAAGACTCCGAGATAAAACGATGGCCTTCAGAATGCCGGCCCGCTGCAGCAAACCCATAAAGACCGTATCGAACAACTCTCGGTCAACCCACTCCTTCCAACCCAAGGCCGTTCCTGACCCAAACTCGAAATGAATCGACACGAGAAGAGAGACCCTCTGACGGATGACCAAATCAGAAATGGAGGAAGACACCGGAGCCCAAGAAATATTGGGGTTCCGTTTGCACATAGAGAGCCATACGCAGCCTAGCGGCGGCGGCACATAATCGCCGGGAACCTCGGGGAAGTGAGGATAGGCATTATACCAAGGATCGATCAGAGGGGCGCACTCACTGTCTGGGTCGTGCGGCGCATCTTCCTCATCGGAATGATCAGATTCGGAGTACATGGCCTCCTCACCCATTTCTTGTCCGGCGGGAGGATCAGAAACTTTCTCTTTCCCTTTGCGGCGGGAAGAACTTTGACTTTTCACCGGTGCCATTGTGCGATGGTTCGATCGGAGCAAAAGAGGGATGGGTGTTCGAAGAGAAGAGGACGGTAAAGGAAGAGGGACAGACACGATGTTTTGGAAAAGAAAGTATTTGTGTTTGATTTTCGAAGGGACTCTATTCTTAAATACCTGAGTCATTAATACTGGCCTAAAGGAAGGCGACTGATCAACCATCGAAAGAAGAATGAAATAAATGAAGCGGCAGTTGTGTCTTAGGATAACTGCCATTCTGGGAAATTCGAAGAGTCACCACTGTTCACGGCAGGAAAAGAAATATACGTATATATGAAGGGGTCCACCGTTTCAAAAAAGCTCGCGAAGGAAAAGAAAGAAGGAAAACATAAAGGACAGAAAGGTCTTTTATTCACATATGGACCGCAGGAACGCCCCATATGTTCAGGGGGCTAAATGTTGAGGGTCATTTTTTGAAATAGACAGAAGGCAGCCCAACCCAGCAATACGGGCAATAGAGAAGCGGTAGGAACAATGGATCACAGGCCCTTAACACAAACAAATGGGTCTTGAGGAAGTAAGTGGGCCTAAAAGGCCCAGAAAGAAAAAAAATAGTACCCATGAGCAGTATATGATATGGAAAAGTGAGAATGGTCCGCGGCAGGCCCAAAGAAATGTAAACAAATAAAGTAGGGGATAATGACATGCCCATGAACCCCAAGGATGAGAATGAGGAAATTGGGCCAGGGAAGCCCAATTAAGTTAGTAAAAGCCCAATGGGATGCGGAGTTAGTAAATGGGCCGAGGAAGCCCAAAGGAAGTAAATGGGCCGGAGAGGCCCAAGGGAAAAGAAAGGGACATTGGAGCCCATAAGTGAGAACACCAGTGGCCATATTAAGCCACTGGGGGAAAGAATGGAACGGCAGGCCTGAGAAAAGGCCTAGCAGGAACAAGTCACCACGGCAGGAAATACTAAGTAATGCGGTAGGAAGTCAAGGCAATTAAAGAATTAGGTTGAAAAGAACGTAAAGCCCAATACTGAGTAAAGCCCAGATCTTAAGGGAGCGAGAAATCAGAGTAGTAACTCATGAAAAGCCAGAAACGGATGGTAGGCAGTACAGGCAAAGTCTCCAGTCCACGGCAGATGCATGAACAGCAGGCAGATTTCAGACATATGCATGCGCAAGGCCCAGGCACCACCAGCCTGTATCCAGCCAATACGGGACATGATGAGGTCATTGGTCATAGGTAAGAGGGCATAGTTTGGTGGTGGGGAGAGGGGAAGACCTGTTTTGAGGTTCCTGCTCAAGCTCTTTCGGGGGATACGTCCTGCTGGGATGACATACCTCCAAAAGAGGCAAGGCTGAGCTGGAACCACTAGGTGCATGCCATGGGGGATAGAGAGAGAGAAACATCACCGCAGCAGGAAGAGGTGCCATGACAGACTAACAAACAAAAAAGTTGTCTTTGTCTGTAATAGGGGGACTCGCAGGCGGAACAGTGATGGTCGGCAAGTACGCCCAGACCAGACAGAGGTGGTTAAGGGGTAGAATAGTAAAATTCGGTCACGGCAGGCACTATAAGAAGGAAGCCTCTGCCGTGTACAAACAACAGGGAGGCAATACAACACAACGTAAAAATACTCTGAGATATACTTAGGAAAATAGGGGAAGCACAATACTAAAAACCACAATTGTGGAAATCACTAAGGAAAGACTAAAAAGGAGAGAAAGATAGAGAGAAAAAGAGCAAGAGTTAGTGGCATGCACCGATAGGTCCCCTCCCTTCTCTCCCTCTCAAATCCCTGCTCTCTTCTATAATTATCTTAGGCATTGTCCATTCGGGACCGCCTCCCTCAAACCCATTAATTTCCACGGCAGGAATTCTTTTCCTCGGAGGTTAATGGCGTTGAGAAGAGGCGTTCTTCCTCTTTGGCCTTGCTCCTGCGGACCGAACTAAACTTATTTCCTTATCTGTTGATTAATCTTTATTACCATTTGCCCTTTTGTTAAAAACAAAAATTGTTAATATTATTGTGATATGGATCATTTGGTCATTTTCTATTAAAAGAACTATCTGGTCATTCCAGAATACGGTTCTGTTTTATCAATTGCATCTGCCTGCCGCAAGCTTCTCTGAAACAGCTCTGCCTGCCACAAGCACTCTCCTGGCAGACGAGGCATAGTTCGCGTACAAGCCGGCCAAGTTGAGTTCCAGTTGGACCGGTCTCGACTCCTATAGTCTAGAACACTTGGGCCTACAATCACAAAGGGACAGCCCAGCCCAACACAGTAAAACAGGCCCCCACAGGGTGAACATCAGTATACATCATGTAGACCTTTTGCTAAAGGTCCTAGATTCCTCAACATGGTGATGACTTTTGTACTCCATCCACTCTCTCACTAGAACTCCATCACAGAGCCTCGTGCTCAATTTTTGTTATCTCTTCTTGAGCATCTGACTGTAGATTTTCCTTCTCATTTCATTCTTTCTATCATAGATGTTTATTTAGATTCGGCGTCCCGTGATATGCTCATCTTTCCTTCCGCTATCACGAGGATCTTACGCCATTTTTCTATCCCTTTTCCTATGTCCGACCACTTCACACACATTTGTACCATAGATGCCGCTACCGTAAAACGTAGTGAGGCTCAGTTTAGGTCGAGACAGACAGATTCCACTCCTCCCTTCCGTTCAGCTTCATCCAGATCTGCTCCATCTACATCTGCTTCTTCTTCCTCTATGGACGATGTATCTCTTGGAGACATCATGGCGCAGCTGCAACGCATGGATGCTTGCCTCAATACACTCTCCACTGAGTTGTATCAGGTGAATGTTTGTGTTGGTCGTATTGCACGACGGCAAGCGACTATGGGTGGTTTTGCTTCTAAGGCTACTCCTTCACCACCTCCTCTAGCGGCTTCTGACTCTGAGGATGATGATGATAATGGTGATGACGATGACGCTTCGAATGATGATGGAGATGCTAGCTCTACTGATGAGATGTCTACATGACACTCTACCCTTTGTCACTCATGACAAAAAGGGGGAGTAGTTTTGGGTTATAAGATTAGTCATCTTAAGGGGAGAGTTAGTATAAGACATTTTTGTTAGAGGGAGTGTTGATATTTGAGGGATGTAGTGAGGTTTTGATGTATCTTTTCTTTTCTATTCTTTTTAGATACATTGATCTTGTATATGAGGTCTTTTAACCAATTTTTACATACCTTGTATTTATTTTCTCTCTATATGTGGATGTATGTTTCTTTCACCTATCTCTACATGTGTTGTTTCTTTTCTATCTTTATACACATGATTCTTATACTTGTATACAATCTATTATTTCTGTTTCACACAAGATGCCTTGATGAGTTTTGTTTAAAGTGTTTCAGAAATACAGGTTGTCAAAGTCTACTTGCCATAAACTCTTTTCTTGCAAAGTTTTTCAAGGGTTTGTGTTAGGATAGATTTTATTGTATTCAACAAGTGAATATGAGTTGAGTGATTTATGACTTCTCTCATATGTTCATTTGTTTGTTGTGGTTTTGTCACGGATTGCCAAAGGGAGAGATTGTTAGGACATATGTGTTTTCACTTGTTAAGAACATATGTCATTTGTTTATGTAAATTAGCTAATCCTTTGACAAAACGCACTCTACTTGTAATTGGGTAATTCTAGGTGTTTTTAATACTTCAAGAAATAAGGTTTCAAGATCAAGTGTTGAAGTCATCAAGTCTGTCCAAGAAAAACAAGCTGAAGTGCAAAATCATTAAAGCTCGACACCTGCTCGATAGCTCCTCAACACCTGCTATCTGTCGAGATTTATAAAATCAGATTTTCTGATCTGATTTCTTGGGATCCGTGAATGTGTCTTTGGGCCTTCTTTTCTCCTAACCCTAGACATATAAAAGGATTATTTTAAGAGCCGTCAAATAGTACACAAGTTGCACAAGCATTGAGCAAACTCTGTTCAAGCAATTTGTGATCAAAGACGAAGTTCTTGACCTAGTTCATCTTCTCTGAAGAAGTTGCTGTGTATTTGCACCAAAGGGTTTTATGACCAAGCATCTTCCTGATCTTCATCGTGTAGGATGAACTGAAGAACTTTGCAGCCAACCTCTCCTTCTAAGTTGGTGTTTGAAGTCGCGTACTGGGATCTGCGCATTGGTTAGTCACGTACTTGGGAGTCGTGCATCAAAAGGGGGAACTGTCACTACAGATCAAGTCCAATTGGGTATTGGGGTAAGGGTTCAACTGTAGGTTGGTAAGGTACTTGGGATTCCTTTACTTGTAACCACTTGATTTGATAATAGTGGAGTTTCGGGAGTGGTGACCTGAAAATCACCCGGTGGGGTTTTTGCCGTAAGGGTTTTCCCCATTCGTAAACAAATCACCGTGTCATTTAATTTCCGCTGCATATTTAGTTATTTGGTGATTTGTTTGTGCTTCCACGTATTTGCATGTTAAATTGATTAATTAATAACTTGGCTAATTAATTAATTGGTTTAATCACAAGGGGTCATTCAGTTTGTGGCCTATCACAAAATGTCAAAGCCAACGAATGAGTTCCAAAAAGGAAAGGAAAATGCTAAAGAAAAAGATGTAACCAACAGTACCGATTCGCAACCGATCCACATATACAATTTTAAAGTAAACAATGTAATTTATACAGGTTTCCAAGAATATTTTAGTGCTTAAAGTTAGAATTTTATTTATTTATTTATTATTTGAGAAACACACACACACATATAGGGGAAGGGGATGAGATAAAAGAATACACTCACACGCCAACACCAAAATTGCATGCAACAGTTAGTGTCGCGGAGCGAGTAATAAACCCCTTCTCAATATCACACCTTACTGATGTGGGATGACTCAACAACATTGAATATCTTTTTTTATTTGAGAAACACACACACACATATAGGGGAAGGGGGATGAGATAATAAAGTTAGAAGTTAATCATTAATACTTTGCTTGAAAATCATTTTAGTCAAACATTAAACAACTAAAATGGTTTTCAATGACTAACTTCAAACTTAAGGACTAAAATTATTATTATTATTATTATTATTTTTTGGAGAAATAAGCACACACACAAAATGGAGGGAAAGAATAAGGTTCTAACACAAAAGTACATCACAAATTACACTCAAAAGTCACAGAAATTTTTAAGAGAGGGTATGACAAATTATATTAAACATAGCACACTTTCGACTAATATATATATATATTAAAAGCCAAAATCTAAAGCAAATCCAATTAGATTTTAATTGAAATTTCAATTTTATGTCATGTGCCCCACCTAAATTTTAATTTGTGTGTCCTGTAAATTATTGAGTGTAGAAATCGAAAAGTCCAAACCCAATTAGATTCTAAATAGGATTTCAATTGGAGTCTAATTTTACGTCATGTGTCCATCTAATTTTAAAATTTTTGTGACAAGTAAATTATTTGGTGTAAAAACTAAAGAGTCTAAATCCAAATTTAATTAAAAAGCTAGTATGATTTTTGGGCAATTAGTGATGTAAATTGCAATTTTTGTCAATTTTTAATGTACCTGTAATTTTTTAGCTCCTTCCTTCCACTGTGCGCCAAACAGAAATCAAACCCTCACTCACAGCCCTTCCTTGCAACTATTAATTATGCTAGTCGCAGACCTACACAATACTTGAGAATATACAACTATTTTGTAATGTAGTATAATATATGATTTATTCTCTAAAACGTACTGGAGATATTATTTCTAAAATTATTTTTCATCTCTCCATATCTACAAATATATCATTCTATTATTTTGAGTTTTATTTTATTTTTTGAAAAACTTAGGTGTATTTGATTGATATTATTCCATTATTATTATTATTATTTTTTAGATAAAAGATAGAAATACTATTCTTTTTTCAAGTCATCTATATTATTCAAACTTTTGTATAGTGTGTATTATTTTTTTTTTCCACAACTAAAATTTTTGAGTTCCAAAATTAATTATTTGAATTTCTCATTCTCTTAAGAAGATTATCATAATAACCAAATCTTATCACAAATTTACAATTGATATTACTCAAACAATTTATAGAGACATTCAAATACCTAATCATCTCACTTTTATAATATCTAAAAATTAACTCAAACCAAAACTATAGGAGGGATAGAGAGGATATGTGATAAATAACTCAAAAAACACACCACCAAAGTGTATCATCCAAAAGTAGAGACGAAAAAAAAAAAATCATCAATCTAAAATAGAGTTGCATGAGAGAGAGAGAGAGAGAGAGAGAGAGAGAGAACAATCACCTTTTTTGGAAGATAATGTGAGACAAATAATAAAATTATATAAAAGAAGATGAGTACAAGAATATTCAAAAGAAAATGTATAGTTGTAAACATTAAATTATTCAAGTTATGCTATGTAATAAAATAACAGTAAATCATTCTGTAATTACATAGGATAACATGTAACAAACAAAGAAAATAAAATTTAAAAGATAAAAATTTAAAATATAAACAAATCATATCAGCCTAAAGTAGAGTTAAACATAAAAATTCATCAATCTAAAGAATTAAACATCTACCAAAAGAAAGAATATATATATATATATATATATATATATATATATATATATAGAGAGAGAGAGAGAGAGAGAGAGAGAGAGAGAGAATTCACCTTTTTGTCTAAGTAAAATATGAATGGAATGGAAGAGAAAATAACAAATTTTTATAGTAAAAATAATGGGGAGAAGAATAATCAAAATAAAAGGAAGATGAAGGGAATGAGAAATTGTAAAGTTAAGGTATAGAGTAGTGGGGAAATAAAAAGGTAAAAGTAAGTAAATGTTAGAGAAAATGTAATTATAAAGTGACAAATTAATAAAGAGAAAAATAATTAAAAGGAAAGAGAAAATATTTAAGATAAGTTGATGATGTGGTATTGATGTGGCTGGGCGTTAAAAGAGAGACAGATAGCGGAAGAACCTGGAGATGGCAACCCTTCAGAAATTCAAGCTTCTGGCGATGCAATGCGGCCGTCCTGCGTATCCTCAGCTGAACCACCACTACCATCAGCTGCCGCTCACACTCTACAGCTCAGCCGCTAGTCATGGAAGTACTGGCCACAGAAAAAGGACAACAAAAAGAGAAGGATGGAATGGACACACATACAATGGACCTGTTCATGTCTCCGCCACCTATAATACAAAGAAATCGTGGACAAAATCAAAGAGAGGATATCATTAAAAAATAATAATAATAATAATAATAATAATAATAAGAGGACTGTTAGGGCCAAGAGCGAAGAGTTTGGTTCAGTTGGGAGTAACGGTGTTGCTGACGGTTTGATAATTGGTAAGTTATCTGCCAAATTAAATTCTAGTAGTCTTAGGACATTTTATGACACTTCGGATACAGAAAAATTTCCTTCAATTGGATATGTTTCGCATACACATAGGAAATGAGGCTATTTGGTCATATATTATGTTCAGTGCCTATGACAGAATAGTTATTACTTTTTTTTTTTTTTTCAGTGCCTATGACAGAAAGATTCCTACTTTCTTGTTTCTTCCTTTCCCTTATTTGAATCCATCAGCTGTCTTTGCAGAACAGTGTACAGAGAGAGTCCCGTGAATTAGAAAAAACCAATGGCCAAAGAATGATATAAAGGAGTATAATTGAAATCGATGCATCACCTCCATCAAGTAAACCCATTTCTCTGTTTTGTTTAAAAACATATTCATCTCAGGGAAAATAAAAATAAAAATCTTAGCTGCACTCCAATTGCAAAATGTCAGATAAAAAAATGTAATACGACAGAGAAACGAATAAGGCACACCCCTTCCCTCTTCCTGAAAGAGAAAAGAATGACTAGAAATTATGAAAACAATCCTGAACTTAAAGTAATCATCTATAACTTCAGCCTAAATTGTGTTCCATTGTCAAAACGCTCCTTTTACCCCATTTCCTACTTCACTCACAAAGACGACTAATGAGTGAGTGTCCATGGACCGGAGTACATGTGATGTCTATGTCCCAGTAGTACCCACCACGTCAAGATTTTTCAAAGATGCCAAATGTTTTTCCTTTTCAAACGAGGTCCACCCTTGTTTTTCCACAAGACTCCTGTAAAATTTCCTGATGAAGTCTGTAGACCGCCATATATATAGCAAATCTTTCTTTTAATTATGAAAAAACGCTAATCTTCTTCACCCTTTGAAATTTACACACGAGAGTTAGAGAGCCAACACTGCAACGCATACTACATGAGGTTTTCTTTTTACTCTTTTGTTTTTACTTATTTAAATTTTCCTCGCTATCAAGAGTTGACGATTCAAACCATCCGCAAAGATTTCCTTGGCAAATTTTTGAGTGTTTTTGAAGGAGTCAAATCTTTCTAGTGCTGGTCAATGGGGAAGATGAGAAGGAAACTACCATCAGTGGAGAGTCTCTGGTTGCGGTAGGCACAGACCATGTTTCACATTGCTACCACACCTTGCTCTAATTTCAGACTGTTTTTAAAGTTTTCCATATACAATTTTCAAGTCAACTACGTACCGTGTTAATCAGAGAAACTACATATTATATAGTGAAGAAATAAGAAAAGAAGTCATACAAAGAAGTTGGTTTTATTTTGGAGTAATAGACTCTTGGTTGTGATTGTTGGTAAATCGGGAATTAATTTTGGAATGGCTACTGTCTTTCTATTTGTTTTCTTTGTTCTCTCACACCTTGTGCTGCTTCCCTCAGCTGAAGAAGAAAAGAGAAATGCCCAAAGTTGTTCGTCCTTTCAATGTGGAAAATTTGGTATGATTGGCTTTCCATTCAGGTTGAACAAAAGAAACTACTATAATTGCGGTTTTTTGCCAGTAAATTGTGACCAAACACGTCCGACGATCCAACTGCCACTGGGGTGGAGCAAAGGAGCATATGAAGTTATAAACATCTCGTACACTAACACCACACAATTCACACGTGTCAAGGACCTTTCACTTTTGGAATACTTGAATACCAACAAATGCGAATACCTAACCAATTTTACTTTACCTAAATCTCCATTTATGTTTATCTCTTTTAAACTTACCACACCCAACCAGAACCTATTTAAATGCAATCGCACTCTTGATTCTAATTCCTATAAAAAATTTAAATATATGAGTTGCGGAGACCATAATTTCTACTATAGTCATTCAAACGAGAGTACTGCGAGTATTATTTCTTCTCAATGTTCGATTATTCAGCTCCCAGTAAAAGAGCATTCAGATAACAATGAACTGAATTTAACTGCTGAGTTCGACCTTGAAGTGCATGTATCTGCCGCTTGTAGCAGTTGTCGTGGTAGAGGAGGTCAATGCTTCCATGACAGTAAGGGAAAATTTAATTGTTACCATGACAACAGAAAATCAGGTACGATTCTGCTGGTTTTCAAAGTGCTTTTAAAACCTAATATCTAAAAGGATGCCAATTAATTTAGCTGCGTCAATTCTATGTTCATTGTTGAAACTAATACCATTTATGCATGTATCTTCTTTTGCAGAAAATAAAAAGAAGGTCAATTTGCTTTTAGGATTCGGTAAGATGTCTCATCAATCGTATTTCTTGTTTGAAATTGATAGTCACTAGTGACCTTGGAAATTATTCCATCTTAAATTGGTATGTTATGTTTTTCATCACATCGATCGAAGTTGCGAGTTGCAACTTGCAAGCGAGTTCCTTTGGGCATGGCTAATTGTCAAAGCATTAGAGCACTAATTTTATTATTTTAAGAAATAATAAGTTTTTCTTATTTCTATATCCGTTTGAGTAATGGGTCCATTTTATCCACTGCTATCCTAGAGGATGGCCTGGCCCTTGTGCCTTCAAATTCAAAGGAGAATTATAAGGATAAGTCACATGACTCCCAAAGTGTTGTTAACTACTTTAACTACTTAAATCTGTGTCGCATAAGTTCTTTGTGGCCTTCAATCGAAAAAAAAAAAGAGTTCACTCTCGTGAATTTCATTTGATGATGCCGAAAATCTCACCAGTGAGTTGCACAATGCTTGTACGCTCGAAACGACACCTGCACAATAGAAAAGGAGAAGACCTAACAGAGAGCACCGGTGTGGTGCCGGCCAAATACCCTCCGAAGGTCAAGTTAGAACTTGTTTCAACTCGAGAGTGCTAGAGAGGGGTTAATTATGCGTACCTTGATTTATGAGGGTATTGAGGCTTTTATAGTAGTAGAGGATGGACCTTTCTTTCTTGGAGTAGAAGTCTTTTCCTTATAGGAATCCTTATGCGTACCTTGTTTCAACTCTAATATTGAACGTGGAATACAAGTCATCCTTTTATAATTTTATGCGTGGTGGCCAAGCCATGGTTTTGTTGAACCGTCAGCCTCGGGCCCGTCGGCGCTCTTCATGTCCTTCAGCCATGAAGGATCGTCAGCCTTCTTCATACCCTTCAGCTATGAAGGGTCGTCAGTCTTCTTCACGCCTGTCAGACATGAAGTCTTGTCAGCCTTCTTCATACCCTTCTGCCATGAAGGGTCGTCAGCCTTCTTCATGCCCATCAACCATGAAGGGTCGTCAGCCATCTTAATGCCCTTTAGCAGGAGTTATAAGCTCCAGGCTGACGGGTTAACTAGGGGTGTCTCGTGACATATTTTGCCTCATCAGTTGCCCCCTACTCCATATCTCTGTTAGTTTAAACTGACGGGTTATGGAGTTGCGTAGTTTCTTAATTTCCCTCTGGGTTAGGAGAGAGAGAGTAATTACTGGGCGATTCCTCGAGCCGCCAACCATTAAATGCTCAGACACGTGGCGCACCCTGGTTGGCTCCGTATCTGGACGAGGGCGTCGCTTCGTCTTCCGCGCCCTTGCTCCCTTATATATAACCCACCTCCCCTCCATTTCTGCCTTTATACTTTTAGCAATTCCTGGAGAGAAGATCCGTCAACCTACATTCCGTCAACATCTATTCCGTCAACACTTGAGCTGCTTCCGTCGCTTCTAGAAAAAGCCGTCACTCGTTTCTAAAACTTGTAAGTCCTTTTTCTTCCTTTGCACGTTCAAAATTTTTTTTTATAGTGAGGTCGTCATTCTAGGTGCTTAGAACCAATCCATCACTTGTAGGTAGTCAGATGTCAAGTGACGCGTCGAGTGATCAGTCGTCGGTCCGCGACGGAGTGGGCTACGACGAAGTATTTGGTTCAGGGGATAAGTCCGAGGGCTCTTCCCAATCGTCAGAGAGAGAGTCGTCTGCCCAATCTCCCGTCGAGGAGGTAGGGAGTCATGGTAATGAAGGTCAGGAAGGAGTAGAAAGGGGAGAGATTAATGTTGAGGAGGAGGATGAGAGTAGTTGTGACGGGGATGAAGGTGACGAGGAGTCCTGTGAGGGAACTTCAGGGAGTCCTAGAGGCAACCGTCCCTTCATCCTTCCCGAGGAATGGGCTGTTAACAAATTTTTACCGTCAATGAGTGAAAAGGTATTCAAGGAGTTACGCACCCGTTTCCAAATCCCAGACCACATCCCAATTCGTCCCCCCAGAGAGAATGAAAAGTGCTATACGGGGAGAACCGCAGACGTTGGTATGTATGACGCCATGTTTGCTGCTGGGCTTAGGTTACCCTTGACGGCCTTACACCGTCAGCTGGCTGATTTTTTAGGGTTGTCCGTCAGCCAGATCGCCCCAAACTCATGGAGGATCTTCATAAGTGCTGAGATCCTGTGGGGTCGTCTAAGTGGTGGAAACCGTCAGCTTACTTTAGACGAGTTTTTCTATTGCTACAGACCCCACCATCTCTCTTCTTCCAAGGGGATGTACTATTTCGCCATCAGGGAGAAGGAGTTGAAGTTAGTGTCTGAGATGCCAGACTCCAATAGAGCTTGGAAAAGTAGGTTCTTTTTTGTTGAGGGGACGGACTGGGTGTGCCGTCAGGAGGAATGGGAAACAATTTCTCATGGCTATTTTGATAACACCTGGGCCTTCGTCAGGGACTCAGGTTACAGCTTTTAGCTTCGTCGGTTTTCACTTTATCTTTGCATACTCTTTATTTATTTATCTTAACATCGTCATCTTTATTTATCTCTTCAGCTTATGTTCGTCCTCTTATTACTGACGAGCAAAAAGACTTCATTCGTCGGGTTCTCGAGATCCCTCTAGAAGAACGAAAGTGTCGTCACCTAATAACTCTTGACGCTCTTTTTGCATACTGTGGGGGTCCGGAACCGTCGCCAGAAGCCCTCAAGTTAGAAGAAATTTCCCACCGTCGTAAGTAATTATTCCTGTTGTCCAGTTACTTTCTACCACCGTCAGTTTTTCTAATGTGTCTCGTTTTACACAGAAATGGAGTCAACAAGGCAACGTATAAGAGCTGCAGCTGCTCGTCAGAAGGAAGAGAAAAGAGCTAAGGGGGAGTTGATGAGTTCGTCAGCTCCCAAGGCCGTCACGAAGGGTTCCTCAAAGAGGAAAAATGACGGGAAGGACGTCCGTCCACCCAAGAAGGTGGCCGTCACCCCTGGGAACGAGGCCCCAGAGAAGTCACCTCGTAAGTCAGCCCACGGGGTTGGGAAGGGGGTTATGACTTCTTCTGGTCCCGTCCTTAAGGGACCTCGCTGCCTCTTGACGCACAAGGATTATGCCGTCGAGGAGATAGACTCGTTCATAAAGCCAACGGACATTGATCCTTGTGCCCTGCTGGGGACGGAGGGTTTGGGGGCGTTGGCTTTATTTGACCTCACACGGGTAAGCCGTCTTCCTCACTTCTCTTATTTTTCCCTTGTTTGTCTTTCTTTTTTAAACTGACGGTTGTGCCCTTCTCAGGCTCTGGTACGTGTAAAAGCACTTCAGGACCGGTGTGTGGCCAAGGAAGGAGTCCTCACTCGTGTTAGTAGGCACAATGCTAACATGCAGAACCAGCAGGTTCAGTATAAGGAGGCCGTCCGACTCTTGAACGTCGAGCAAAAAGAGGTAAAGCAGAAGCTGGAGGAGGCGAACCGTCAGAAGGAGAAATTGGAACAAGAATTGACGACCCTACGTGACCAGGTGGAGACGGCTGGGGCTGCTGTGGTCCAAAAGTTTAAGGCGTCAGACTCCTTCATTGATTCCTGCGGGGGATATTACGGTGCTGGATTTGATGACTGCCTTAAGCAGGTCGCGTCGGCTTTCCCAGACTTGGATCTATCTGGGATCACGTTGGATGACGCTCCGCCAATGACGCCTGCTAATGACACCGTCTACATCGAAGGTGACGATTCTGCGGACGCTCCTCCGGCTGGAGATTGTGGCGTCGTCCTGGCCCAACCAGCTGCGAACCTTCCAACAACTACCCGCAACCCTTCTGTGGAGCTGCTTAACGGGGAAGATACCCCTGCTCAGAAAAAGTAGATTGACGCCCCCTTGTATTTGACGACTCTTTTTTATTTTGTAAACAGTTTTATTAAGTGCCCCTATGTTTTTTTGGGCTTTTTGCTTGTAAGTGTTACACTATTATTCATGTTATTGGTCGCCCGTCGCTTTTGCACTGTATCTTGTGCTTCTCTTTCTTGCTTTTTGTGGATGTTAAGGCTACTTCCCAGTCTTAGGTTAGGGTCGTCAGCCTACTCACTTTTATGCGCCCTTGGACCTGTATATCCGTCAGCTTATTAATACTATTAGCTTCGACCGTAGTGCTAGGGCCGTTGGCTTAGTGAAGTCGTCAGCTTTTGCCGTCTTTTAATAGACCGTCACCTATTTGGCTTGTCCACTTTGTGGATGGGCAACTTGTCAGTCTTCCTAGGCCGTTAGCCTTATAGATTCGTCTACTTGTAGACTGACAGCTTCAGTCTTTTTAGACCGTCAGCCTTATAGATTCATCCACTTGTGGACTTAGACAGTTTGTCTTTTTATACCGTCAGCTTAATAGCTGAGTTTATTGTGGATTTAGCCACTTCGTCAGTCTTCTATTTAGACCTTCAGTTTTATTGCTTTGTCTATCTTGTGGGCTTGGTTATTTCGTCGGCCTTTTTATTAGACCGTCATTTTTATTGTTTTGCCCATCTTGTGGGTTTGGTCATTTTTAGACCGTCAGCTATTTGGCTTGTCCACTTTGTGGACTTGGTCATTTTTAGACTGTCAACTATTTGGCTCGTCCACTTTGTGGACTTGATCATTTTTAGACCATCATTTTTAGACCGTCGGCTATTTGGCTCGTCCACTTTGTGGACTTGGTCATTTTTAGACCGTCAGCTTTATTGCCTTGTCCATCTTGTGGACTTGGTCATTTTTAGACCGTCAGCTATATGGCTTTGTCCATCTTGTGGACTTGGCCATTTTTAGACCGTCAACTATTTGGCTCGTCCACTTTGTGGACTTGGTCATTTTTAGACCGTCAGCTTTATTGCTTTGTCCATCTTGTGGACTTGGTCATTTCGTCGGTATTTTGTGAATTTAAATTTGCAAGTAGAAACTTCAGTAGTTCTGAATAAATTCCTCTTATTGCCATGCATCTATAAAAAGTAGTTCAAAAATCCTGCCCTTTTGGGCTTATTGTAGCAAAAACCAAGGTAAAAAACAAAAAACATGCCCATTGGGCTTATTGCAGCGAATACTTAAAGTAAACAGTAAATAAGAATAAAAAAGGAGGGGTGTTGTTCTTTCACGTCATCGCCTCTACTGGTAGTACTGTCGCAGGTGTTCAGCATTCCAAGGATGCGGTAGCTTCTGTCCTTCTAGTGTCTCCAGATGATAGGTGCCCTTCCTCTGCCACGCCGTGACTCGATACAGTCCTTCCCAATTCGGGCCAAGCTTTCCTTGGGTCGGGTCTCTTGCTGCGCCCATGACTTTCCTTAGAACGAGGTCCCCAACTTGGAAGTCTCTGTGCCTGACCCGGGAGTTGTAGTGCTTGGCCATGCGGTTCTGGTATCGTGCGAGCCTTTGCTCTGCCGCTGTCCTGATTTCGTCCACTAGATCGAGCTGTAGACGTATGGCTTCGTCATTTTTTCCTTCGTCATGGTTGTGCACCTTGTAGCTTATGAGGCCGACTTCGGCTGGGATGACAGCTTCGCTCCTGTATGTTAGCCGAAATGGTGTCTCTCGTGTTGGTGTCCTTGCTGTCGTCCTGTAGGCCCAAAGTATGCTCGGCAACTCTTCAGCCCATTTACCCTTTGCCCCCTCAAGCCTAGTTTTGATAATTTTCAGCAAGGATCGGTTCGTTACTTCGACCTGTCCGTTGGCTTGAGGGTGGGCGGGGGAGGAGTAGTGGTTCCGTATTCCTAATTGCGAGCAAAAGTCCCGGAAGGCATCGTTGTCGAATTGCTTCCTGTTGTCCGAGACTAAGACTCTAGGGATGCCAAATCTGCATATGATGCATCTCCAAACGAAATTGCGTACGTTCTTCTCCGTAATGGTGGCCAAGGCTTCAGCTTCCACCCATTTCGTAAAGTAGTCGATGCCTACTACTAGAAACTTCAGTTGTCGTATTGCCGTAGGAAACGGTCCCATGATGTCCAGTCCCCATTGAGCGAACGGCCACGGTGCTGTCATCGGGGTAAGTTCTTCTGGTGGTTGTCTGACGACATTGCTGAACCTTTGGCACTTGTCGCATTTCTTTACATAGGCCTCGGCATCCTTCTACATAGTTGGCCAAAAGTACCCCGTTCGTACTAGCTTGTGTATTAATGACCTCGACCCTGAGTGGTTTCCACAGATTCCTTCGTGCACTTCCCTCATGAC
Source organism: Quercus aquifolioides (assembly GCA_019022515.1). NCBI lineage: Eukaryota > Viridiplantae > Streptophyta > Magnoliopsida > Fagales > Fagaceae > Quercus > Quercus aquifolioides. Next base: position 46,844,161 of record CM032326.1, read on the forward strand.
GTAATCTGCTTCTTCAGGACCCAAGCATCGTAGGTAGGGGCGGGAGAAGCCTCTTTTGTACAAGACGTCTCTTATCAGGACGAACCTCGCTGCTTGGACCTTCAGCTTTCTTGCAGCCTCCTTTCCGTCCGGTAATACGCCGTTCTTCAAGTAGGAAACTAATGGCGTAGTCCAATTGCTTTCGGAACCGAGCTCCTGTACATCAACAGAATTTATAAGTGGAGAGAGCTGAACGAAAGAGAGTACGTAACCAAAGGTGGCCATATGTTCAGCTGAAGCGGCTTTGGCTAGGCGATTAGCTTGCTCATTTTCTCCTCGGGGGATCTGTGTAATTTCGGCCTTCAGCTCGCTGACCCTCTACCTCGCCTGGTCCAGATATTTTCTCATCCTTTCACCTTTACACTCATATTCCCCATTTATCTGGTTGACCACGACTTGAGAGTCGCAGTGAATGATCACTCTTTCGGCTCCTGCAGCTTTGGCGAGGTCAAGCCCTGCTATTAGAGCTTCGTACTCCGCCTCGTTGTTGGTGGCAGGGAGCTCAAGGCGAATCATACACTCGATCATGTCTCCTTTGGGTGAGTGTAGTACGACGCCGGCTCCCCCAACCTGCCTGTTGGAGGACCCGTCTACATGTATGCTCCATTGGGGAGATTCTTCTGCCCCCTTGTCCTCGCCATTTGTAAATTCAACTATGAAATCTGCAACGACCTGTCCTCTGATGGCGGTTCGTGGGCGGTACTGTATGTCAAACTCGCTTAATTCTATAGCCCACAATGCCAATCGCCCAGCAGCTTCAGGGTTGCTCATTGCCCGTCGCAAAGGCTTGTCAGTTAGGACAATCATCGTGTGGGCTTGAAAGTATGGCTTTAGTTTGCGTGCTGTTGTAACCAGCGCAAATGCGAGTTTTTCCATGGGCGGATATCTTTCTTCGGCTCCGCGTAGCGCCCGACTGGTGTAGTACACAGGTTTCTGCACTCTCTCTTCTTCTCTGATCAAGGCGGCGCTGACGACGGCTGAGGAGACGGTAAGATAGAGAAAAAGTTCTTCACCCGGTTGCGAGGGACTCAGCAATGGGGGGGAAGAGAGATAAGTTTTCAATTCCTCGAACGCTTGTTGGCACTCGGCAGTCCACTCAAAAGATCTCTTCAGTGTGCGAAAGAAGGGTAAGCACTTGTCAGTTGCCCTTGAGACGAACCTATTTAGTGCTGCTATCTTGCCGTTAAGGCTTTGTACTTCCTTCACATTCTTTGGTGGTGTCATCTCTATTATAGCTCTGATTTTGTCCGGATTGGCTTCGATGCCCCTTTGGGAAATCATGAATCCTAGGAATTTTCCTGCCGTCACCCCGAAGGCGCACTTTCCTGGATTCAGCTTCATGTTGTAAGAGCGAAGAGTGTCGAATGTTTCCCTGAGGTCTTCCAAGTGATCTTCCTCCCTTCGGCTTTTCACCAGCATATCATCTACGTAGACTTGGACATTTCTCCTGATTTGTGGCGCGAACATTTTGTTCATAAGCCTCTAGTATGTTGCGCCCGCATTTTTTAGACCAAACGGCATTACCTTGTAACAAAAGAGGCCTTGGCTGGTCACGAACAAAGTTTTTTCTTGATCGCCTTCGTGCATCTTAATTTGGTTGTAACCGGAGAAAGCGTCCATAAAACTTAATAGCTGGTGTTGAGCTGTAGAGTCTACTAAAGTGTCGACCCTCGGGAGGGGATAACTGTCTTTGGGGCATGCTCTGTTTAGATCGGTGAAGTCTACACACATCCTCCACTTCCCGCTAGCTTTCTTGACCATCACTACGTTGGCTAGCCAGTCGGGGTAGTAAACTTCTCTAATAAAATTTGCTTCTTGTAGCTTGCGGACTTCTTCAGCTATGGCTCGATCCCGTTCGGGGGCAAACACCCGCTTCTTTTGCCGGACGGGTGGAAAAGAGGGTGATACATTCAGCTTATGCACCATGACTAAAGGGTCTATTCCTTGCATGTCCTCGTGACTCCAGGCGAATACGTCCCGATTTTCTCTGAGGAAGGTTGTTAAGTGTTTGTCGGACCATGGGACTCGCAAGGGTCCCAATCTTTGTTGTTTGGTCAGGTCTGGAGTCGTCAAGGGATATTTCTTCAAGCTTCTCGGCGGGCTCCGCCGTACTTCGTTGTTCTTCTATGCTCATGGCTTGGAGTTGATCATCCATTTCCATCATAGCCACGTAGCATTCGCGTGCGGCCACCTGATTTCCACGTAGTTCCCCTATCCCGTATTCGGTAGGGAACTTGATCATCAAGTGATAAGTCGAGGTTGCCGCCTTCCATGAATTGAGGGTGGGTCGCCCTAAGATAGCATTGTAGGCGGACGAACAGTCGACCACGAGGAACGTCACGTCCTTTGTGATCTGCTGAGGATAGTCGCCTGCCGTTACAGACAATGTGACCGTGCCCAGGGGAAACACCTTCGTTCCTCCAAAACCGACGAGTGGGGCATTCGTCGGAATCAATTGTTCTCTGCTGATTCCCATCTGCTGGAATGCTGGATAGTACAGGATGTCCGCCGAGCTCCCATTGTCGATCAACACCTAGTGCAAGTTGTAGTCTCCCACTTGCAAACTGACAACAAGCGCGTCGTCGTGCGGATGGTGAAGACGTCGCGCATCTTCTTCGGAGAACCCGACGACGGGGCTTTCTCTCCGTGCTATTTTTAGTACTGAGCCCGTCAGCTGGACATTTTGGACCATCCTGAGGTACGTCTTCCGAGCCTTTTTGGATGACCCGATAGCCGTCCCTCCTACAATCATCCTGATGTCGCCAATGGGCGGTCTAGGGTGGTCATTATCCTGTCGGGGGGGCTGTTCTTGAGGCAGTGGATCCGTTCTTTCCTTGCTCACAAACTTCTGCAATTTCCCTTGTCTTATGAGGGCCTCAATCTGCTGCTTCAAGTCGTAACAATCGGCTGTGTCATGGCTGTGATCTCGGTGGAAGCGGCAGTATTTGTCTTTAGAACGCCTGCTAGGATCTCCCTTCAGCTTTCCGGGGAAGGTCAGAGCCCCTTCGTCCTTGATTTGCATTAGGACTTGATCTATCGGGGTGGTTAGCGGGGTGAAGCTTGTGAACCTTCCTCCCGGAGGTTTAGAATGCCTATCGTCCCTTCGATCTCCTATTCTCGGCCTCTTCCGCCCTTGATCTTGTCGTGCATCTTCCTGCCTCTCCCTTTTTCTTGGTTTCTCTTCTCGGGCCTGCAGCGCGTCCTCAGCATTCATATACTTAGTGGCCCTGTAGAGTACTTCCGACATGGTCTTCGGGTCGTTTTTGTATAGGGAGAACAAAAACTTACCATTTCGCAACCCATTTGTGAAGGCTGCTATAAGTATTTTGTCGTCGGCCTCGTCAATCGATAGCGCTTCCTTATTGAAGCGCGTTATGTAGGATCTCAGCGTCTTGTCCTCTCGTTGCTTGATACTCATCAAGCATGCCATGGACTTCTTATACCTGTGGCCCCCAATGAAGTGTGTGGTGAACTGAGCGCTTAGTTCCTTGAAGGTGTTGATGGAGTTGGGCGTCAGTCGGCTGAACCATACCCTCGCGGGGCCTTTGAGTGTTGTGGGGAAGGCCCTGCACATGATCTCGTCTGCTACCCCCTGAAGATGCATTAGGGTCTTGAAAGTTTCTAGATGGTCCAGAGGATCCTTCACTCCGTCATAGCTGTCGATATGCGGCATGTGAAATTTGTGGGGTAGGGGGAATGAGTTCACGGCCACAGTGAAGGGCAAGTCGGTGCGGTTGACTAAATCGTCAAGATCACTGGAAACTCGTCCCTTAAGTGCATTCATCATAACCTCCATCTGCTTCCTCATCGCCTGCATCTCTGCAATAATATTTGGTGGAGTCGCATCTGTGAGGGATGGCATGCTCAAGTTCTGCCTCTCCGGTTTTCTCGGGGCGTGGCTGCCTTCAAGTTTCTCCTGATTTTTCTTTAGAGTGTCGTTCCCTTCCTGATCCTCTTGTTGGTCGTTCAGTGCAGCATTCTTCTGGCGCAGTTGTTCTTCCAAGTCGTGGTTTTGTTTGGTGAGACGCTTCACGGCGGCACCAAGAGTCCGAACTTGTCTCTCGAGGGCAATCGTGGGTGGCTCCTCTTCCTGAACGTCGTTAGTGGTTGCCATTGAGCGAGTGAGTACCATGCAACTCTTTAGTCCGGGAAACGATAGTATGGCTTACAGTTGTTCCCACAGACGGCGCCAACTGATGATGCCGAAAATCTCACTAGTGAGTTGCACAATGCTTGTACGCCCGAAACGACACCTGCACAACAAAAAAAGAGAAGACCTAACAGAGAGCACCGGTGTGGTGCCGGCCAAATACCCTCCGAAGGTCAAGTTAGAACTTGTTTCAACTCTAGAGTGCTAGAGAGGGGTTAATTATGCGTACCTCGATTTATGAGGGTATTGGAGCTTTTATAGTAGTAGAGGGTGGACCTCTCTTTCTTGGAGTAAAAGTCTTTTCCTTATAGGAATCCTTATGAGCGTAGATTACAGAATCCTTTCCTTATAGGACTCTAATATTGAACGTGGAATACAAGTTATCCTTTTATAGTTTTATGCGTGGTGGCCAAGCCAAGGTTTTGTTGAACTGTCAGCATCGAGCTCGTCGGCGCTCTTCATGTCCTTCGGCCATGAAGTCTCGTCAGCCTTCTTCATACCCTTCAGCTATGAAGGGTCGTCAGCCTTCTTTACGCCCGTCAGCCATGAAGTCTCGTCAGCCTTCTTCATACCCTTCAGCCATGAAGGGTCGTCAGCCTTCTTCAGGCCTGTCAACCATGAAGGGTCGTCAGCCATCTTAATGCCCTTCAGCAAGAGTTATAAGCTCCAGGCTGACGAGTTAAGTAAGGGCGTCTCGTGGCATATTTTGCCTTATCATCATCTATTGTTGCCTGTCATTCAAAGCTTAACTGCTTCCTTCTCGCTGCTTTAAGTGTTGTATACCCAGGCATTTCCATTATTTTCTTGTTTATCATTCGGCGTCATTATAAGAAAAAAAGTGCGTCTTCAAACTTGCTGGCAAGGAATATTTTTTCAGATCCATCTTCAAGATCAGACATGGAAGGTGGGGGGTGTTTACTTTGGAGTCCCTGTTTTCTCCTACAGTGAACTTGAAGAAGCCACCAATAGTTTTGATATTGAAAAAGAGCTTGGGGATGGTGGATTTGGAACTGTTACCATGGTAAGAGCATTTGGGCTAAAAAATTTAGTTTTTAATAACTCAAAAACTTACATTCTCTAATTTAACACTTTATTTTACAATATACCTTACATCAAAAGTTTTATTTTTTTACTTCATTTAAAATAATATAAACAACTCAATAAAATAATAATAATAAAAAACTGTCTCTACAAACATAAAAAACAACGCCATTTTATCTAAAGAATATAATAATATTTCTTATTATAAGATTTGAGCTACAGTAGACTACTATCTATGGCAGTCTACTGTAGCTCATATGCCAAAATTTATAGAAATAGCATCTTTGTTGTAGAGTGTCTTTTGTAGAATGAGGTGTTAAAATTTGATTTTTTAGCTTTAAAAAATCTTATTGTGAATGCTCTAAGATGACAAACTCATTGATTTGTTTCAAGATCAACTAAACTACAGCATAAACTTTCAAAGCAAAAGGGTATAAGAAAAAGGCATATTAATAAAAAATAAAAGACATGTCATGCAACTTGTTAAATGGGCTGTTTTTCTCAACTAGGCAAACTCCAAGATGGGAGAGAAGTTGCAGTGAAGCGCTTATATGGGCACAACTATAGACGAGTACAACAGTTCATAAATGAAGTTGAAATCCTAACACGCCTGTGCCACAAAAATCTTGTCTCCCTTTATGGGTGTACTTCACGCCACTGTCGTGAACTTCTCCTTGTGTATGAATACATTCCCAATGGCACCGTTGCTGATCATATTCATGGCAATCGAGCAACACCAGGTTCACTCACATGGCCAACTCGTATGAGAATTGCTATTGAAACCGCCAGTGCATTGGCTTACCTCCATGCTTCTGACATCATACATCGCGACATAAAGACTACCAACATTCTCTTGGACGACAATTTCTTTATCAAGGTTGCAGATTTTGGGCTTTCTCGGCTGTTCCCCAATGATGTTAGTCATGTCTCAACATCTCCTCAAGGTACTCCGGGCTACGTTGACCCAGAATATCACCAATGCTACCAGCTTACTAGTAAGAGTGATGTCTACAGCTTTGGGGTTGTCCTCATTGAGCTCATTTCATCTCTGCCGGCTGTTGATATATTTAGGCATAAGCATGAAATTAATTTGGCCAACTTTGCCAAAAACAAGATTGAAAAGAGTGCATTCCACAAGTTGATCGACCCTCATCTTGGATTTGAGTCAGATGATGGAGTTAGAACGATGACCATTTTGGTGGCAAAGTTGGCATCTCAATGTTTACAACAGGACAAGGAAATGAGGCCTTCCATGGATGAGGTATTGGTGGCTTTAAAGAAGATTCAGTGCTGTCGCGGAAGCCTAAAGAAAAGCACACATGATACTCTCTTGATGGAACGGAAACTAAACTGTTAGTTCCTGGTAGTAAACCTTGAATCCACGAGGGGTTTTCCCTGAATCCACAAGGAGATAAAACTGGAATCCACCAGAAGAAAATTTGACAAAATGTTTGTGTTTATTGATAATAGTCTAATTTGCCTCTGACGGCTACAAAACATATAAATACTGAGAAAAAACGTTTAAAACCCTAATTCGCACTAATTAAGCGATTAGGTGACAAAATTACTGAATTTTACCAAAAATGGCAAAATTGAGTTAAATGCAGAATCATAAACTACTGACCTTAAGGGTCGTCTCAAAATAGACGGGACCTTATTCTGACTTTTAAACTAAAAGTTATTAAGGAAAAACAAATATTACTATAAATAGCAAAAACATTGTTTTCGGGACCTTAATGAAGGAATTTGCCTAAATTTTGGCGACGCTCATAATAATGAATCTGGATTAGAACGCCATTTCCCTTCAACTTGCTAAATTTCATGCAATTCCGACACCGTTACCCCTGATGGCCCCTACTGGCACCCTCATTTGATCTTACGTTGTGACTTCCTGTGCCCCTGCTGCTCTAGGAAGGCATGTGCTGTCTATTTTACATCAGTCCCCCCCACTTGAAAAGAACTCGACCCCGAGTTCCCACTATCTGGTTCATCAGGAGGATGATAATCATACAAGTCAGCAACATTGAAGGTAGAAGAAATGCTCATGTTTGGAAGAAGAGCAACCACATAAGCATTGTTGTTGATCTTCTTAGTAATCTGAAATGGCCCATACTTCTTGTCCTTCAATTTGTTGTAGGTACCAATGGGAAATCTCTCCTTCCTAAGATAGACCAGCACTAAATCCCCAACATTGAAGATTTTCTCACGCCTCTTCTTATCAGCAGCTTCCTTGTACTTAGCATTTGTAGCTTCCAGTTTCTACCTCACCTCCTCTTGCATGGCCTGAATACAGTTAGCCATATTCTCTGCTGCTTGACTCACTCCTGGAAGCTCAGGTAAAGGTACCAAGTCCAAAGCGTGTTTTGGGGGCACGTAGTAGACGATGGCAAATGGAGACTTACCAGTGCTTCTATTCACTAAGCTATTGTACGCAAACTCTGCTTGGGACAATGTAAGATCCCACTGCTTGGGCTTCTCGCCTGAGATACACCGGATCAGATTCCCCATAGTGCGATTAACCACTTCTGTCTGGCCATCAGTCTGTGGATTACTAGTGCTGCTATAATTCAAGGAAGTGTCAAAACGCTTCCACAAAGTCCGCCAGAAGTGACTAATGAACTTGGTATCCCGGTCAGAGGTGATGGACTTTGGCAATCCATGCAAACGCACCACTTCTTTAAAGAACAGATTGGCCACTCGAGTAGCATCTGAAGTCTTCTTGCATGCTATGAAATGGGACATCTTCGAGTACCTGTCAACCATAACAAAAACAGAATCCATACCTCACTGGGTTCGAGGAAGACCCAGTATAAAGTCCATAGACAGATCTTCCCATGGTGCTTGTGGAACTGGCAAAGGCATATATAAACTAGTATTCTAAGATTGACCCTTAGCAGTTTGGCAAATTGGACACTTCCTCACATGATTGCCAACATCCCTCTTGAGTTGTGGCTAATAATACCTCTCTTCCACCAGTGCTATAGTCTTATCTCTGTCCATATGTCCACCCAAACCTCCATCATGCAGCTCCCTAATAATCTGCTCCCTCAATGAACTTTTAGGGATACATAATTGGTTACCCCGAAAAAGGAAACCATCTTGGATGTACATACTATTGATAGCAGTATGAGTTTGTTGACACTTACCCCAAATATCACAAAAATCCTCGTCATTCTCGTACAGCTCCTTGAGCCAATCAAACCCTACAACTTCAGTACGTAGAGTGGTCAACAACGATGCTCGCCTACTGAGTGCATCAGCCACCTTATTGGAGACACCATACTTGTGCTTCAAAGTGAAATGAAAGCGTTGTATATAAGTTACCCACCGAGTATGCATCCTGTTAATGCTAACTTGACTGTTGATGTGCTTTAATGCCTGATGATCTGTATATAATACAAACTCCCTCTGAATCAGGTAGTGCTTCCAATGCTTAAGAGTCCGTACTACAGCAAAGAACTCCAGTTCATAGGCTGATCATTTACTTTGAGCTTCACAAACTTTCTCACTAAAGAATGCTACTGGCCTGTTGTCTTGTGAAAGAACAGCGCCTATCCCGACCACAGATGCATCACACTCCACTTGAAACACCTTATCGAAGTTGGGCAATGCCAAAACCGGGGCTATGCTCAACTTTTCCTTGATCAAGGCAAAGCTTCGTTTTGCCTCTTTTCCCCATGAGAACCTCCCCTTCTTCAGACACTCAGTGATAGGGGCTACTATGCTACTAAAATCTTGAACAAAGCTCCGATAGAAGGTTGCCAGCCCATGGAAGCTTTGCACATCGCTCACTGTCTTTGGGCTTGGCCATTCTCTGACTGCACAGACCTTGTCCTTATCAACATGAATCCCATCCGCACTGACCACATACCCTAAGAACAGTAACTTATCAGTCAAGAAGCTGCACTTCTTCAAGTTGATATATAACTCATTGGCCTGCAGCACTGCTAATACTTCTCGCACATGATTATAGTGAGCTGCTTCAGTCTTACTGTAAATCAGGATATCGTCAAAATAAACTACCACAAACTTTCCAATAAATGGTTTCAATACCTGATTCATAAGTCTCATGAAAGTGCTGGGAGCATTGGACAATCCGAAAGGCATTACCATCCACTCATACAACCCCTCCTTTGTCTTAAAAGCTGTCTTCCACTCATCTCCAGGTCGGATCCGAATCTGGTGATACCCACTCTTAAGATCCAGCTTGGTGTAACACTTGGACCCACTCAGCATATCAAACATGTCATCTAGTCGGGGAATAGGAAATCGATACCTGACTGTGATCTTGTTGATGGCTCGACTATCCACACACATATGCCAGCTCCCATCCTTCTTTGGTGTTAGCAGTGCCGGTACTGCACATGGACTCATACTCTCCCTGATCTGCCCCTTGCTCAAAAGCTCATCCACCTGCCCCTGTAGAATCTGACCCTCTTGAGAATTCATCCTGTAATGTGGCAGATTAGGTAGACTAGCTCCAAGAACTAAATCAATGCAATGCTGGATGTCACGCATTGGTGGTAAACCTGCAGGCAGCTCTTCTGGAAAAAGCTCTTCAAACTCCTTGATCAATGGTTGAATTGCCTCAGGTATCTCAGTAACCTTCTTTGGCTCACCATCTGTCACCACTACAGCATATACCTATTTCAACTCCTTACACTCCCTGTCAAACTCATCTTCATTATTCACTATGAGGAGTGCTGACTTCCCCTCTACTTTAGAAGCTTTGGGTATACTGCCTTCCTTAATAGGACCAAGGACAATTTTTCTGCCATTCTTAAAAAACACATACATATTATCCTTACACCTATGAGTAGCATCTACATCATACTGCCAAGGTCTACCCAGTATTAAATGACATGCATCCATTTCAACAACATCACAAACTACTTCATCTACATAACATTTACCCATAGAAAAAGTAACACGACATTGTTGAGTAACAAGAGTTTCCGTACCTTTCTTGATCCAACCTATCTTGTACGAAGAGGGATGCTTTTCTGTTTTTAGTTCTAGCTTGGTAACCAAACTCTTCGACGCAATGTTCTCTACACTGCCACTGTCAATGATCAAATCACAGACCCTCTTACTGATGGTGCATCGTGCTCGGAAGATCTCATTCCGCTGATCACTGTATTCCACCCTTGGTGTGAGCAACAACCTCTGAATCACCAAAGACCGCCCTAGTGGCACGCCTTCCTCATCCTCTTGGACCTCATTGGGATCATAGGCATACAGATCCGCATCATTATACACCTCTTCATCCTCCTGCTCACCGTCTACCTCGCCCTCTTCTGCCACCACCAGATTCACTGCGGCTCGCTTAGGGCAAGTACTAGATCGATGTCCTGGTTCTCCGCGCCTGTAGCACTTATTCCCAGTTGGCCTAGTATAGGGGTTGGCATTCGCTATCGGTTGGGCTGCGGAACCTGCTACTACCACTGTGGATTGGTTGACACCACTGTTCTCTCTAACCATGGGTTGTGATCGTGGTGTAAACATGGGCTGTTTACCTTTGTTGGCAGTGGAACTAGAGGACTCCGAACTGCGGTTGGAAAACTTCGAACTTGCCCTTAGATGCTGATATTCTATTTCTTGGATAAGGTTACAACCTCATTCAAAGTATATAGGGTTTGTAAGGATACCTGATCTCGGACGGAAACTCGTAGCCCGTGTACAAATCTGGATATCCGTTGATCTTCAGTTTCCTCCAAATCATTGCGATTCGCCAACCTGTCAAACTCCTCCATGTACTCATTAACTGTCCGAGTACCCTGCCTGCAATCCTGGTACTGTTTGAACAACTCCTGCTGGTAATCTAGTGGTAAGAACCGATCTGCCATTAATCTTTTCATCCTCCTCCATGATCGTATTGGAAGCTTTCGTTCACGGGTATGGTTTAATTGAACACAATCCCACTAGGCAGATGCTCCTCCTTTCAATTTGTAGGCCACCAAACACACCTGTTTGTCATCTGCTGTACCCATATAATCGAAAAACTTTTCCACCTCACTGACCCAATCCAAATACTCTTCAATGGAGACATTACCATTAAAGGATGGTAACTCTACTTTCATCCGATAGTCCCTTTGCTCCTGATAATCTCGGCCATTATCCCTTGCGGGGCCACGATGATTTCCAAGGACTCTCTCTGCATACTCCTCGTCTTCACTGTCTTCTTCGTTGTAGTCTTGCTGCCTATTCCGGTTTGGACCACGATAGGGAGGGCCACGCACTCGGTTATCGCGTTGCTCTCCGTCATCACGATTAGGGTTTCGATTAAGCAAGGTGGCAAGCGCTTCTTGAATCTGGTCCAGAGTCTACTGGGTTGAATCACGAAATTGTTGATTTTCATCAAGAAATTGTTGATTTTCATAACGAAAATCAAGGAACTCAGCCCTAGTGAGGACTGGGTTGTTGACGTCGTCACCGCCGTCATTGTTGTGGTGGTTACCGTCTCGCCGGTTAGCCATCAGACCAGGGTAAGTCAAGGCTCTGATACCAACTGATGTCGCGGAAGCCTAAAGAAAAGCACACACGATGCTCTCTTAATGGAACAGAAACTAAACTGTTAGTTCCTGGTAGTAAACCTCGAATCCACGAGGGGTTTTCCCTGAATCCACAATGAGATAAAACTAGAATCCACTAGAAGAAAATTTGACAAAATGTCTATGTTTATTGATAATAGTCTAATTTTCCTTTGACGGCTACAAAACATATAAATACTGAGAAAAAACGTTTAAAACCCTAATTCGCACTAATTAAGCGATTAGGTGACAAAATTACCGAATTTTACCAAAAATGGCAAAATTGAGTTAAATGCAGAATCATAAACTACTGACCTTAAGGGTCGTCTCAAAACAGACGGGACCTTATTCTGACTTTTAAACTAAAAGTTATTAAGGAAAAACAAATATTACTATAAATAGCAAAAACATTGTTTTCAGGACCTTAATGAAGGAATTTGCCTAAATTTTGGCGATGTTCATGGCGTTTGTCATGAATCTGGATCAGAACGCCGTTTCCCTTCAACCTGCCAAATTTCATGCAATTCCAACACCGTTACCCCTGATGGCCCCTACTGGCACCCCCATTTGATCTTACGTTGTGACTTCCTGCGCCCCTACTGCTCTAGGAAGGCATGTGCTGTCTGTTCTACATCATTCAATGTGGTGACGATGTGCCAGAGCAATCAGCTTCACCTTATCGTGATGAGGTTGGATTGTTGAAGAATAAGCGGCAGCCACTTCCACCAGAGGCTGTAACCGATAATTGGACTAGTAGGTCTGCTACACCTAATGTCAGTGGTTAAATTTCTTCTCATGCTGCTAATTTTTCAAGAAGATGATAAGATTTTTGTTTTGCACTCAGTGTCGAACAGATGCATTGACTGGGATGAAATTTCATTTTCTTCTCATCCACTTGTTTGGATGTGCATAAAGGCATGTTATTGAATATGTTGCTGTGAGGGAATGGACCTGAACCACGTAATAAATTTTATTTTCCTGTGTGATTCAGTGTTTTATCTCTCGAATAAAAACCTATCATATTTAACTATATTCCCAACAAATTGATATCAAATTTTTTAATGTCTCGACATTAATAAATACAACTTCCTAATGAAACCCAAAATACATATTGTTCTTTCTTTTCTTTTCTTTTTTTTTTTTTTTTTTTTACCGTAACATATAGATCTTAAATATATAACTTCATTAGAATATATTTCATATTAAAAATTCATCAAACACAATCAAATGAAATTGAACTTTCCATAGTATTAGACAACATAAAACAACTTAAAAAGAATGAGATAAATGTACAGGAAAAATTATAATTAAAATGAAAAATTCAACATTACGGAGGGAGGGGAGGATCAGAATGCGACATAGAGCCCACAAGAGTGAGTACTCCTCGGGAATTCTTCAGCTAGCCACTTGCACTAAAGGACAAGATACCGAGGAAGACAATAGGAACGTGCAAGTAAAGAAGAGAGGAAATATCTGGGTAAAGTAGCTATTACCCCTACATTCAATGAATTGTACCAGCTCAATTGGCCGCATTAATGAAGGAATGACCCCTGAACAATAATTCCACAACTCACAACACACTTTACCACAGCAAAGTCCTGATAGGACAAGCATCCTAATTAATAGTTTAAAGTGTACAGGTAGAGCACTCAGATGCAATGGGAGGGACTATATAAGAAAAAGAATCCCCCCAAGAAGGGGGACAAATCATTAAGAAATGATTAGAATTGAAAGAATATCATCTTGTATCAACACTTAAGCACTTCTTTTATGAACACTAGTCGTTAACTCGTGCGATGCACGGAAAATTACTGAAAATGAAATCTAATGAATACAAAGCAATTATGAAAAGTACCATTTAAATTAAAAGACAAATATTAGTAAATATCATTATCCTTAGTTGTTTGTGTTACATTTAGAGTTTCGTATCTAAGTTACTACAATACTACTTGTAGCAATTGAAGCTCACAATATAAGTATATTATATGAGGCCAAAACTTATATTATCTTCAAGCTCTCCTTAATTAGTCTTACAGGGTCCCTAAAAAAAATTTCTTTTGTATTGAATTTGATTTCAGATGACTTATTCAAAATTATTTGAATTAAACCTCACAAATCATAAAGAAAAAATAAATAACACTACAACATTGTAGTTGATTAGTATACAACTAAACTACCAATTTAACATGATAAATCACTATTAGGGATTTAGAAAGCAAAAATTAACAAAATTAAAGTTGCTACCCATTTAACTTAAAATTTTTCATATTCTAAAGTTGTCAAACATCTATTAACAAATAACTATGGATATAACATATTCAGTAATTAATTCAATACTGCAAGTTGTTCATGCTGTAAAAAATTTGACAGAATAACAAAGCAAGCATTTTAAACTCTTTCTTGCTTGGATCCTACAAAACAATATATGTATATGTGTGTGTGTGTGTGTGTGTGTATATAGCGATGGAGACAAAACATGCCATTAAAGAGACAACCAATTACGATAGTGTTGGAGGCAAAGTAAAAGGTTAAAAAAAAACTGAAGAGACAAGCAGTTTGGCTAGCATATCAGCTAGTTAATTTATATCAAAAGATATAAAAATCTTACAATCAAATAGAATCCATAAGTAAATAAATACATGTAGTACAATCAGATAAATAAAAGGTTTGTCAAGATGATCAAGTTTGGCAATGAAAAAGACGCAGCAATTATTGATGAGGGTAATCTTTATCTTAAACTTGTGATAATGATGAAGATGCAACAACTACTAATTATGCAGATCTAACATAATCTTATTTTGATTCAACTACAACAGAAATGATGATAATTACCATAAAAAGATTATATCAAAAAAATAGCCAAGAGTACAATCAAAGCTAATAGAAGGAATTTTAAATCGATTTCAACGATGAAGGAGAGATTCACTTAAATGAGGAGACCACGAAAAAGGGAGAAATATCATGTTCTGAGTATAGTATTGGATTTTAAACTTTATAATTCAATTTACTAACTACTAAAATACCTTAGCAAATTGAATTTCTGCAGGCACGGATTACATCATTCAATTGAATTTTGTGGGAAACAGTTGTGTCTCTATTTTTGCTTTCCAACTATCATGGATGATTTGGCAACCAATTGGAATCGTCTTACCCTTTTAGATAGGGAAGGACCAGGAGTTCCTAGGAGTTCTTCTTGGCCACTAAGTTTCTAACAAAGAGGGCGATAAATGTGGCGCTCAAGGAATGGCTTCAAGGTTTGCAATTTGGGTAACCATACAGTATTGTTTATGTTTGATAATAAAGAAGAGATTGACAAAGTGATACAAAGTGAGCCATGGAGCTTCAACAAACACTTAATGGTCTTGGAAAGGTACAATAAGAACAATTCTATTGAGGAGCTCCAATTTACTAGGACTACTTTTTGGATGCAAGTTCATGGTCTTCCAATAAATTTAATGAATGTTAGGGCTGCAGAAAAAATCTGTGATGTCTTAGGCACAGTGATACCTTCTACTAACACACATGAAATCGAGGGAGGCAACTTCGTTCGCATTAGAGTTTCAATGGACGTAACTATCCCATTATGTCGAGGCTGTTTGGTTTCAGTGGGGAGAGATAAGGAAGTGTGGGTCAGCTTCAAATATGAACGTTTGCCGAACATTTGTTATTGGTGTGGATGCTTTGACCATGATGACAAGGATTGTGATGTGTAGCTGAACAGTGAAGGCACCCTCACACAAGAGCAAAGACAGTTCGGTCCAAAACTCAGAGCTACAATGTTTATCCTTCAAGGAGGCAGGTGGTATCAGTCCCAGAGTTTTACAAGTTCAGGCAGACCTCATCTTCGACAACAGCATCTACTTCCATGGCTGAAGCGGGGAAGCAAAAAATGCAGAAAGACTCGATGACTGATCCCTCACTGAGAGTGGGCACTACCCCTCATCTCAACCGTGGTGTTACAGCTCCTTTGGAGCAGGGATGTAACAGTCTGAATGAGAAGGTAATGCACGTTTCAATGCAATCTGAGGTGTTAAATGAGAGGCATCTTAGCGACCCTCCCTAAGCTGAAATGGGTGAAAGCCAAACCTCTACCAACTACACCTCACCTTTACCTACACGGAGCTTTGAATGGAAATTAAAGGAGATAGACACGGCTTTGAATGAGATTGATCGCCAGAAATTTCCTACTCAAAAAGGTAATGTCCCAAACCATTAAATACAAACTTTAACCCACTTTCAATCACGCATTCAACCCCAACCGTTGACACCCATCCAGCTATCCCTATCCAAACAGGAAACATCCCACCACCTTTAACCTCGGCTTCAATTCCATCGGTCACTCCTATACCTGACAGCCAATCAACACATGCCAACCACTCAGTAAATCCCAACCAAAATGGAAACCAACAACACACACCATTACTTCCAGATTCTATTCCAATTTTAATCCCATCACATGCCAGCCTTTCAATACGTGCCACACTTGAGCTCCCAAGGGTTTCCCTTCAACCACCTAAACTGAAATGGACCAGGATTGGTAGACCATGCCTTCTCACTTCAGCCAACTCGGATCAAACAAGTTCAAGCCTAGGGAAAAGATCACCCATGCACATCAAATGTTACTCTGAGTTACTAAACAAACGTCAGCAAGTTTCAAAGAGTGAAGAGGAACAAATTTTGAAATTGGTGGAGGCTGATATTTAGCCTCGCCAATCACAATGAATTGCCTAGTTTGGAACTGTCGTGGACTTGGGAACCTGAGTACAAGGAAGGAGCTTGGAGATATAACCCAGGCAAAAGATCCCTTTGTTGTGTTATAGCCGAAACACTGGCAGACAAAGCAAGGCTGGACACAGTGCAATGAAGTATTGACTCTGAACACAAATGGGTAGTACCTAAGGAGGGCTGTGGAGGTGGTCTCGTAATTTTTTGGAAAGCAACAGTGAAACCGGAGGTGATTAATTCTTCACAATACTACATTGACACTTGGATTGACAGAGGTTCCAATAATGAGTGGAGATTCATTGGTTTTTATGGAGAACCAGATACATCAAAGAGAATTAAAGCATGGGATAGCCTGAGAAGTTTAAACCACCATCCACAAATACCATGGCTATGTGCAAGAGATTTCAATGAGCTTACTCGGCAAGATGAGAAATTAGGTGGAGCTATCTGACAACATAGGCAGATGCAACTTTTCAGAGACGTAATTGATGAATGTGGCTTCTTAGACCTCAGGTTTGTGGGTAAACATTTCACTTGGAGCAAACACTTTAAGGATGGACATTCAATTTGGGAAAGACTTGACTAAGGTATGGCTAATGACTCTTGGTTTCTAAATTCCCAAGTACGATTGTTCATCATCTACAAAGTACTTCCTCAGACCATTACCCATTATTGATCAATCTATCGGGCTTGGACCCACCCCCCAAAAAAAGAATTTTCAGGTTCGAAGAGATGTGGTTATCAGATGAACGTTGTGCTGAAACGGTTGAAGCATTTTGGTCTTCCTATTCCTTGGGGCATAGTCATAGTGATATACTAAAAAGGGTGGAAAATTGTGGAAGAGACCATGCTTGGTGGAACCATAATATTTTCGGCAATGTAAGGAAAGAATTTAAAAAAAAAAAAAAAAAAAAAAAAGCACTCCTAGTAGATGCCGAATCTGCTACTATTGTAAGTGGTCAGAATGGTCAGGTTAGAGCATTAAAGGATGAGGTCAATATCCTACTGGATAGGGAAGCAAGAATGTCGAATCAAAGATCCCGTATTCTTTGGTTAAACAATGGTGACAATAACACAAATTCAATTGTCAAGTTACTCATTGACATAGGAAAAATTGAATCTGGGGTATCATGGATGAGTCCAATACCTAGAAAGTGGAACCAGAGGAGATAGCATCGGTTTTGGTAAACTACTATAAGGAACTTTTCTCAACCTCAAGGCTAGATCCTTAATGGGCACACCTAGAGCACATCCCTTTGGTGATTACCGACAAAATGAATTTAGTCCTAACTTTGGTGATTACCGGCGAAATGAATTCAGTCCTAACTGACACTTTTCAGGCAACCAAAGTAGAAGAAGCCTTGAAACAAATGGCACCTCTCAAAGCACCCAGTCCTAATGGCATTGTTCTTTCAGCATTTTTAGGGAGTGGTAGACACCGATGTAACAAATTCAGTGTTATCTTGGCTCAATTCAGGTACTATCCCACATCCACTAAACAACACTTTTATCACTCTCATCGCAAAAACAAAAAACCCTAAATTTGTTAGAGAGTACCGACCCATCAATTTATGTAATGTGTTGTATAAAATTTTCTCTAAAGTATTGGCCAATAGACTTAAGAAAAATTTACCATGTATCATAACTGAACATCAATCAGCCTTTGCAAAAAATAGGATGATTACGCACAATATCTTTGTTGCCTTTGAGTCACTTCACTATATGAAATATATAAGTTCAGGAAAAACAAGCTACGTGGCTGTAAAGCTTGACATGAGCAAAGCCTATGACCATGTGGAGAGGGTGTACCTGGAGAATATTATGAGAAAAATGGGTTTTAGTGAGATGTGGATTGGCTTAACCACGGTGTGCATCAAAACAGTGACATATTCTATCCTAGTCAATGGAGAACCCCAAGGTCTCATCCAACCTACTAGAGGGATCCGACAAGGGGACCCACTGTCTCCTTTTCTCTTCTTGTTGTGTACGGAAGGTTTACATGGTCTTATACAAGAAGCTGCAAGAGTGGGGGATATTAAAGGACTATTCATTTGTCGAAGACGTCCTCAACTAACCCATTTACTATTTACGAATGACAGCCTCCTTTTTTGCAGGGCAACTATAAAGGATTGTAGGAAAATTATTGAGATATTGGATAGCTATGAGGCAGGGTCAGGCCAAAAGGTGAACAAAACAAAACAACTATTTTCTTTAGCAAGTCCACTTCGAAGGGCACTAAGGAAGAGATAAAGGAGGTTTTGGGGTTACAAGAAATTGTACAATATGACAAATATCTTGGGCTGCCCTCATTAGTTGGAAGAAAGAAGAAGGAGAGCTTCAATTTTATCAAGGAAAAGGTTTGGAGGAAATTACAAGGATGGGAAGGAAAGCTTTTATCTCAAGCTGGGCGGGAAGTTCTGATCAAGGCAATGATACAGGCAATTCCAACATATGCAATGGGGTGCTTTAAAATTCCATTGGGACTTTGCCATGAGATTGAATCAATGGTTAAAAAATTTTGGGGCGGCCAAAAAGGAGTTAGAAGAAAAATTCACTGGTTGAAATGTGATGAAATGACAAAATCAAAGGTGGAAGGTTGTATGGGTTTTAGGGACCTAGCAATGTTCAATGATTCTTTGTTGGCAAAACAAGCTTGGAGGCTCCTGCATAATTCTGACTCGCTGTTTTATAAAGTTTTTAAAGCTTGTTTCTTCCCTAATTGCTCTATAATGTCCTATGTTTGGAGTAGTATTTTAAATGAGAGAAATGTGTTGCTTAGAGGGTGTAGGGGGCGGGTTGGTAATGGGAGATCAGTGAACATATGGCAGAGTGCATGGCTGCCACAAAAACATCCAACTTAAGTAATATCTCCACTCATTGATTCTATGGCAGGTGCAAAAGTCGAAATCCTTATAGATGAGGCCACACATCATTGGAATCATGCAATAATAGATGGAATCTTCATTCCTGAGGAGGCAGAGTTGATCAAATCCATTACTCTGCCACAACAAGAGGTGGAGGATAGCATGTTTCAACCTTTCACTCAAACTGGGTCTTATACAAGCAAGTCGGGTTACAGGTTCTTGAAGTCTGAGGATGAAGTTGTTGAAGATGGTGAACAGTTAACACAGGAAAGGGAGTTATGGCAAGGGATTTGGTCTTTATAAGTGCCAAAAAAAAATAAAAAATTTCATATGGAGGGCTTGCCGAAATTCTTTACCTGATGAAGCGTAAGTTCGTCAGTCAAGATTATCAGATGGAAGCAATCTCCGGCCTTTAAAGATGGTCACCGGTGTGGTGCCTGCCACAACACCTCCGATGCCAAAGTTAGTATAAGATGCTATTCAAGAATGAACAATGCAAAATAATAGAGCAAAAATAGGTCTCTTGGTGTGTATGTACCTTGTTCTTGGCAATGTGTGGGCTTTATATATGTTTTCATGGTTTCTAGCCGTTGGAGTAGTTATGGAGGTCTTAATGCACCTCTTGGTAACGTTTGGTGCTGTGTAATGTGGCATCAATGTGCTCCAACAGTTCATACAGTTGGCCTTGTAACCGTTCTGGGTTTAATTGGCTGCATTGAATGGCCTGGCTGTCTTCGTCAGTAGCGTGAACAATTACTTCGTCATGCCTGATGATGTCTTCGTCTATATTGATGGGATCGTCCATATGGGACGGACTTGTCAGTCCTGTCAGTTGCCCTCCGATTCTGTGTTCGTCAAGTCATGACGATCATAGAATGTGAAGGGTTACAGGTTGTAAATGACTTTTGGGGTTTTGCGCCGTATTAAGCGCAAAGTGGCGGCACTCCACAGATCGTGGCATACGTGGCACGTGCTGACTGGTGGAGTTAATGCTTTAACTATTGGGTTTTCCGCCGGTCTTTCCGTTTTTCGAGCCTTTGTTTTTAAACACTTCCTCTCCTTATTTTTTCTTTTCACTTTTCGAAAATCTTCAATCATTACTTCTCCTCTGTTAGCCTTCTTCTGCTATTCTTCTTCGAATTGGTGTGCTGTTTGGCAGTGCTTCCTCGGTCCGCCATTGTTCAAGGTATGTTCTCCTTCTTTTCTCGCTTTTTCTTTCGTCGTTTTGCTGTGGTAGTGTTTCTGATTCCCTTCTTTTCCTTTCCTTTTTTCTTTCTATTTGCTTTCGATCTCCTTGGGGTTTAGCTGTATTGTTCTTTTCTATGCTTCTTTTTGGGTTTCTATGGTTGGTAGTTCTGAAATCAGGACAGTTTGCCCATCAATTTCCTTCCTCTTTGCGCGTTTAGGTGGGTCTTTAGGTGTTTTCCCCAATATTGAGGATTTCGTCTTTGAGGGAAACTGTTTAAGTGTTGCTTTGGCTGATCTATTGCCTTTGCTTCGTCAGTCGTTAGATTGGTTTGAGAAAGTAGTGAGGGAGCAAGGGGAGATGTCTGAGGTCAGATCTAGTGAGCTCGCGACTGGGTTATCGTCCAGCGGTGATCCAGTGGAAGGGGATACCGTCGTCTCTTCCCATCGAGATGTTAGGCCTTTTTATGCCCTCGGGGAGGAGTGTGGATTGGACGCAGATATACTGGGGAGATTTAAGGATAGATTTCAATTCCCGGATCGGGTTAGGGTTCGCCTGCCCAATAAGGAGGACCAGGCCTGTCACTTCTTCCCAAGCGAGGTATGCTTTTACGAGTCCGCCTTCATTTGTGGGTTGAGGTTTCCCGTCCACCCTTTCCTCATGGAGCTATTAGACCACTTTGGTATTGCTCATGGGCAACTTATGCCAAATTTATGGAGAATATTGGTCAGCTGTATGGGAATATGGCTGGCTGCCACGGACAGAGATATGCTCCGGGTTGACGAGCTCGCTTATTTATATCACTTAAAAGCGTCTAAGGAGCACGGGTATTATGAATTGGTGCCTTGGGAAAGGAGAACTAGAATCGTCAAGGGGTTACCTTCGTCATTCAGGTACTGGAAGTCTAGATTTTTCTTTGTGTCCGGGGACGATTTTGAGACCCCTTCTAGCGAGGTTTGGGGTGAACTCCCGAGGTTGCATCGTCGGTGGGAAGCCCCGACCTTAGGTGCGCCAATGTTTCTTCTTGCTACTTAAGTTCTGTCGTGTTGGCCTTTATTGCTACTGACTCTTTTGCTTCTTCTTTTGCACAGTTAAAAGGCGGCCCAAACTAAAGAGCAGGTATAAGGAGCGAATGCAGAAGGCGATTGAATACGGACAAATAATTGAAAGCTGGGACAATCTTATGAGCCCAAGAACCCTAGCCTTCTACTGCCTCGGACTAGATCCTTCCAGATTCGTCCTGCGAAATCTTGAAATCGAGGGAAAAAAGAGTAAGTGTTGGGTTCGTCAATGCTGGCAATGACGCTGATGTTGAAGCCCGAACCTGACACTTCATAATAATTTTCTATTTTTTCTTTTTGGATGCCCACTATGTTTTGGGTTGTTTTATATATCTAATTCTCGAACAATTAATCTACTTTAAGAACAATGTTTTTAGCCCAGTGTTTATGGGTCTTTGGTTGTAGAAACACTTGTAATTTGCCCGTTGCTTTTGGGCTTTAA
This sequence comes from Quercus aquifolioides, assembly GCA_019022515.1. Taxonomy (NCBI): domain Eukaryota; kingdom Viridiplantae; phylum Streptophyta; class Magnoliopsida; order Fagales; family Fagaceae; genus Quercus; species Quercus aquifolioides. The sequence continues at coordinate 46,866,199 of CM032326.1, forward strand.
TTTAATTTACATCTGCGTACTTACTTGTACTTGTGTTTGTATGATCTTTGGTTGTGATATGCTGGTGTAATCGTCCATGCTGTGTATTCTTCTATGCAAGGTTAGTCCCTTAGCCCTTTTTTTTGCAACTTACGTCCCTTTAGGGATCGTCATTGTTAGTAACTTACATCCGTTCTATGCGGAATCTTGTTACGTAGCCATTTTTGGCTTTACTTGTACCCTTTTAGGGGGTCTTATAGTCGTCAGTAACTTACATCCGTCAAGGCGGAATCTTGTTACTTAGTTGTTTTTAGTTTTTTATGACTTACACCCTCTTTTAGGGATCTTGCCATCGTTAGTAACTTACATCCGTCAAGGCGGAATCTTGTTACTTAGCCATTTTTGGCTTTTTGTGACTTACACCCTTTTTTAGGGATCTTGTCATCGTCAGTAACTTACATCCGTCAAGGCGGAATCTTGTTACTTAGCCATTTTTGGCTTTTTGTGACTTACACCCTTTTTTAAGGATCTTGTCATCGTCAGTAACTTACATCCGTCACGGCGGAATCTTGTTACTTAGCCATTTTTGTCTTTTTGTGACTTACACCCTTTTTTAGGGATCTTGTCATCGTCAGTAACTTACATCTGTCACGGCGGAATTTTGTTACCTGGCCATTTGTAGCTTTTCATGACTTACAATCGAATAGACCTGCTCACAGAGAAACATTAGCTAGATAACTTCTTTATTGATTTCAGTAATGAATACATTTAAATGTTACTTCTATTGATGGTATTTCTTCAAGTGTTCAATGTTCCATGGCCTCGGGAGTCTTTGTCCGTCCAGGGTTTCCAGGTGGTAGCTACCCTGTCTGGAGTAATGGACGACTCGGTAAGGTCCTTCCCATGTGGGGCTGAGTTTCCCTTGAGTAGGATCTTTGGTCGCCGGGGTTACTTTGCGCAGGACGAGGTCGCCTATGTTGAGTCGCCTGAGTTTCACCCTTCTGTTGTAATAGTCCGTCATCTTTTTCTGGTAGTCCGTCACTCTGCTGCAAGCTTTGTCTCTTACTTCATCTAGACAGTCCAAGTTGAATTGTAGACGATCATTATTGGCTTCCTCGTTGAACATTTCTCGCCTGGTGCTGGTTACTCCTACTTCGACCGGGATCACTGCTTCAGTCCCGTAGGTAAGCCTGAAGGGGGTCTCTCCCGTCGGGGTTCTCGCTGTTGTTCTGTAGGCCCACAAGACATTGGGCAATTCTTCTGGCCAGGCGCCCTTCGCATCGTCCAGCTTGGTTTTTATGATCTTGAGCAGCGTACGGTTTGTCACCTCCGTCTGTCCATTCGCCTGTGGATGTCCTGGTGATGAGAACTGGTTCTTGATGCCCAGGCCTGAGCAGAAGTCCTTGAAGCCTTGGCAGTCGAATTGTCGTCCGTTATCTGATATGATCATCCTCGGAATCCCGAACCTGCAAACTATATTCTTTCATACGAAGCTTCGGATCCTCGCTTTGGTGATAGTCGCCAGTGGCTCTGCTTCAACCCATTTCGTAAAATAATCAATAGCAACTAGCAAGAATTTTACCTGACCTTTGCCTAGGGGTAATAGGCCAACGATGTCGATTCCCCATTGCGCAAATGGCCATGGGGACGTTATCGTCGTCAGTCTTTCTACTGGAAGTTGTTGGACATTCTCGAACTATTAACACTTGTCACATCTCTTGACGAACTCCATTGCGTCCACCTGTATAGTAGACCAGAAATAACTTGTTCGAATAACCTTGCTTACCAGGGATCTAGGACCAGCATGGTCCCCACAGATTCCTTCATATATCTCTTCCAGGATGTACCTAGCTTCTTCTTCACCAACACACTTCAAGTAGGGCATGGAGAAGCCTCTCTTGTATAGGGTGTCGTTGAGGATTGTAAATCTAGCTGCCCTCTTCTTAATCTTCCTGGCCTCGTCTGTATTCGGAGGGAGGTGTCCGTCCTGGAGGAAAGATATAATGGGCGTCATCCAGCTGTCTGTGCTCTAGATTGCAAACGTTGGAGCTTCTTTAATGCTGGGGTTTTTCTGGATTTCCATCATCAAGTCCACACTCATCGTACCTTCTTCTGACGAGGCTATCTTCGAGACTTCGTCTGCCTCCATATTCTGGCTCCTCGATATCTGTACGAATTCCACTTCATCGAACTCTTAAGCCAAACTTTTCGTCAACCTGAGATATTTCTGCATTCTCTCTTCCTTTGCTTCATATTCTCCCTGGATCTGCCCAATTACCAGTTTTGAATCATTTTGGACTAACAGGTTCTTAGCCCCAAGCACCTTTTCGAGTCTTAATCCCGTCAGAATCCCTACATATTCGGCCTCGTTGTTGGTAGCCGAAAATTTTAGCTGAACTCCATACTTTAGTACTTCTCCATCTGGGGTGACTATGACGACCCCTACTCCCCCCTTCTTTCGAGCTGACGAACCGTTGGTCTGTATCGTCCATTTCTCGGCCTCGTTGGTGTGCTTATCTTCGCTCGGGGAAGTGAACTCGGCGATGAAGTCCACCAAGGCTTCTGCCTTAATGGCTGTCCTGGGATGATACTCGATGTCAAATTGGCTGAGTTCAATTGCCCATTGGACCATTCTTCCAGCTGCTTCAGGCCTGTTCATGGACTTTTTGATAGGTTGGTCTGTCATCACCAGGATGGGATTTGCTTGGAAATATCGTCTTAGTTTTCGGGAGGCCACTATTAACGTAAATGCAATCTTCTCAATCTTTGGATACCTAGACTCAGCCCTTTGGAAGGCTTGGCTGATGTAGTAAACTGGGAGCTGTTTCTTATCTTCTTCTCGAATCAGAGCTGCACTCACGACGGTAGTTGATACCGCCAAGTATAGATATAAGTTTTCCCCTTCTTTGGAAGGACTCAAGAGAGGTGGGTTGCTCAGGTAGCGCTTGAGTTCTTGAAACGCTGCTTCACACTCGTCTGTCCAGGCGAATGCCTTCTTCAAGGTCTTGAAGAAAGGGAGGCATTTGTTCGTCGCTCTAAAGACAAACCTATTAAGATCTGCAATTCTTCCTGTGAGCTTTTGGACTTCCTTGACGGTCCTAGGTGATGCCATGTTGATTATGGCTTGTACCTTCTCCGGGTTTGCTTCTATTCCTCTTTGGGACACCATGAACCCTAGGAATTTGCCTGAAGCTACACCGAAGACACACTTACTAGGATTCAACTTCATCTGGTATTCTTTGAGGGTGGCAAACGTCTCCTTCAAGTCGTCCAGATGTGCGAGTTCTTCCCTGCTCTTGACGAGCATATCATCCACGTATACTTCCATATTCCTGCCGATTTGTTTGCTAAACATTTTGTTTACTAACCTCTAGTAAGTAGCGCCTGCGTTCTTTAGCCCAAAAGGCATTACCTTATAGCAATAGAGCCTCTGGCTTGTGATGAAAGCAGTCCTCTCTTGATCTTCGTCAACCATTTTTATCTGGTTGTATCCTGAGAAGGCGTCCATGAATGTCAACAACTTATGTCCGGCAGTAGAATCCACAAGCTGGTCTATCCTCGGTAGAGGAAAACTATCCTTTGGGCACGCTTTATTCAAGTTCGTAAAGTCCACACACATTCTCCACTTCCCATTCGCTTTTTTCACGAGGACAACGTTTGCAAGCCAATTAGGATAGTATACTTCCCGGATGAATCCTGCCTTCAATAGTTTATTTACCTCGTCTGTAACTTCCTGGTCTCGTTCTGGAGCAAATACCCTTCATTTTTGCTTGACGGGCTTCTTCTCTAGGTCCACGTCTAGCTTATGCTGGATGACTTCTGGGGATATATCAGGCATGTCCTCATGGCTCCAAGCGAAGATATCTTGGTTCTCTTTTAGGAACTGGATTAGCCTTGATTTCATCTCAGGGCTTAGCGTCGTCCCTATCCCCGTCGTCTTGGTGGCCTCTTCTTCGTCCAGTTTCACTGTTTCCAAGGCTTCCATTTTGTTTTCTTCTTTCTCTTCAATCGTCTAAGTGTGATTCTCTTTTGCAGCCAAGGCGGCTTAGTAGCATTCCCTGGTCAAGACCTGATCGCCTTTCACTTCTCCAACCCCGCTGTCCGTTGGGAACTTCATCTTCAGGCAATAGGTGGACGAAGCTGCCCTCCATTTGTTGAGTGTGGGTCTTCCAATAATCATATTGTAAGATGAGGGGCAGTCTACCACCAAAAAGTCTGTCTGACGAGTCAACTGCTTCGGGTAGGTTCCCACTGTTATTGTCAACGTCACCATGCCTTTGGGATATACTCTGTCTCTGCTGAAACTGACGAGAGGGGTTTCAAATGGGCGTAGTCTCTTTGGATCTAACTTGAGCTGCTGAAATGCTGGGAGGTAGATGATATCTGCTGAACAATCGTTGTCTACGAGGATTCTTTTGGTGTTGAACCCTTCAATAGTCAGCATTATGACCAATGGATCATTGTGAGGCTGCTTCACTCCTCTGGCATCTGTTTCATTGAAAGACATATCCTGATCCGTCCGTCGCTGCTTGGACAGAGGTATCATGTGGACACTGCTCACTTGCCATTAGTAGGCTTTCCTGAGGGATTTAAATGACCCACCCAGGGACGGCCCTCCTGTTATTGTATTAATTTCACCAATAATATCCTGAGGGGGTTGGGAGGTGTTACCTTCATCTCGGGATGAGGATTCTCTCTGATTTTTGTTTCCGTCTCTGAATTTGCTAAACTCTCCTTTCTTCACATACCTTTGTAACTTTCCTTTCCGTATCAACTCTTCTATTTGTTCCTTAAGGTCCCGATAATCTTCGGTGTAGTGACATGATCCTTATGGAACCGGCAGTACTTGTTCTTGTCATGGACGTTTCGAGATGAATGCAATGGCCTTGGCCATTTAAGGAAATGTTCATCCTTAATCTGCGTTAAAATTTTATCAACAGGCATTACCAGAGGAGTAAATTTTACCGGTCGAGAGCTTTTTTCGTCCTTCCTTCTGTTACCGTCATTGCTCCGACGATCTGGGCGTTCCCTTTTCTGTCCCCTACGTTCGTCCTCCTTCCTTCCTCTGTGTCCTGGCTTCTCTGTGTCCTTTATGGCTGCTAGTGCATCTTCAGCATTCATGTACTTCTGTGCTTTTATGAGCATTTCTGCCATCGTTTTTGGAGGATTCTTCGCGAGCAAAGCCACGAGATCTCTTGACTTTAACCCTGCTTTGAAAGTCGTCAGCTGTACCTTATCATCAGCTTCGTCCACTTCTAGGGTCTCCCGAGTGAAGCGCTTAACGTACGACCTCAGGGTATCTTTTTCTCCCTGCCTGATGGTGAGCAAATAATCTGCTGGCCTCTTGGGACGCTGCCCCCCAATGAAGTGCAGTAAGAAGGCATTACTCAATTGGTCAAAGTTGTCAATGGATGACGTTGGCAGCTTGGTGAACCATTCCCTTGCAGCTCCTTTAAAGGTGGTAGGAAAGGAACGGCACAGTATCTCATCAGAGGGCTGCTGAAGCCCTAGGGTCGTTTTGAAGGTGTTGAGACAGTTGTTGGTGGCTCATTTTGATAGCACTATCCTATTGGTAAGATTGGCAGGTACAAGTAGGGATGGCAATTTTGCCCCGCCCCACTTAACCCGTCCCTCCCCACTTTGCCCCACGTAAGTTTTCCCCACCCTGCAAAGGTGATAAGGCAGGAATGGGACAAGATTTTAGCCCCGCCCCTCCCTGTCCTCGCCCCGCCCCGCGTTGCTAAGGGTTATAATTGTAAATTTTTCATAACCTAAAACCCTACTATTTAAACAAACATATCAATATTAGCTTATTTTATTCTATCCAATGTGGTTCTCTGCCTTTATTTTATTATGTGTTATACTATGAGATTTTTTTTTGTGATTATCTTGTTAAACGCTTGGATATATTATTCAAAAAAAAAAAATTCTAAAAATTGATTTGATTTGATGGGATAAATTTAGTTGTAATTTCAAGTATATTTTTATTAATGAAATAGGTTTCATTAAAAAAATTGTACTAGTTGTAGGGCAATTTAACAATAGTAGAGTTTTACGGGGTGGGACGTGGCTTCGCAGGGCCCCAAGGGGCGGGGATGGGGTTAGAAAGTTTCCCCCGTCATGCGGGGCGGGGATGGGCAAGAAAAAACCATGAGGGGCGAGGACGAAGATCCCATCCTTCGGCCCCACCCTGCCCCATTGCCATCCCTAGGTACAAGGTCTCGAGATCTTATTTGAAGGATTGGTTTGAAAACGGGTTGACTAGATATTTCTTGGGTTGTGGCTTGTTGAGATTTGAGTAGTTGTTGGTTGCCAAACTTCAGGCAGTTGAGTTGTAGTTAGTCTGTGAGGGGTGAACGACGGTCACTTAGAGCGTCTTGGATTTGTGGTTGAAGTTTGATGTTTTAGTTGCGTCTTGAGTAGTGTTGGCGAGAAGGCTTAGATTTGTGATTCACAGCAAAGGGATTCACCTAGAGACATTAGCAGGATAGAGAGTCATTAGCACGAATGTGGATTTTCTTTATTTTTTTGGTATTGTATTGATATTTTTTTTGTATTTGTTTTTGTGTTTGAATGTCAAGAGTTTTTTTTTCTTTTTAGAAACAGCGGCTAAGAAAATAAGAAATTGATAATTTTGTTATTATAAAATTTTGAAATTTTATTTGAATGGTTATTTATATTTTTTAAATGCTGACATAGCCTTTTATTTAAATTGTTATTTATATTTAAATTGTTAAATTGCTATTACTGTTTCTCTCTTCCCTTCCTATTTGTTCTCAGAGTTTCTTTGTCCTTAGTGTTTTTGTCCTTAGTTTTTGCTTCTTTCCTTGTACATCATGGAATCGGACTTCATTGAGAGATTACAGCGCATCAATTTAACTTCTGAGGAGGGTGAGGCTATTATAGTTCGATCAAATCACCGTGAGAAGATTCTAGAGGAGTGCAACCTCAGTCTTATTGGCCGATTCCTTACAGCAAAACCCATCAATCTTCGTGTGGCAAAGAACCTTTTAAGGTCTGTTTGGAAGTTTGGTTAGGATTTGAAGATTACTGATGTTGGAGATGGGCTTATTCAGTTTAAGTTTTCCATGAAGAGCCAATTATTATGGGTTGTCAACAATGGGCCATGGAGTTTTGACAATCACATACTGCTTCTTAGACGCTGGGAGAAAGGGATGACGGCGTTTTCAGTTCAGTTTTTGCAAATCCCTATATGGGTTCAGGTATGGGGATTACCTTTTGATTTAATTAATGTAGAGGTGGGTAGGGATATTGGTAATGGTATTAGCCATGTTGTTGACATAGATTGTAAAGCTATTTCATCCGAACAAGCCCGTTTTCTTCGAATACGAGTTGAGATGCCATTAGACAAACCTATTCAGAGAGGTGCTCTTGTTATTAGTCCAGAGGGGGATAAAGTGTGGGTAGCTTTTCAATATGAACGTCTTCTTAGGCTCTGTTTCAATTGTGGTTTTTTGGGGCATGAAGCAAAGGTTTATTCTATGCCCAGATTTGGTAAGGGCAAAGAAAGTCCATATGGTGATTGGCTAAGAGCAGGTTTTCGTCGGCAGAAGGAAGCAAGGGGATGAAGAACACCTAGCCCACCCAGGAGGAATATGGACGAGCATATTCGCAGGGATAAAGATCCACCACAATCAATTTCAAAATCTGGAATTTTACAAGGAAATTCTCTAACTATTACAACGGTTACTGAACCTGGGACATCTAGTGGTAAGTCTTCAACTGCTATCAGGGTTACAGATATTGTGGAAAATGATCTTGCAATTATTCCAGGATTGGATGGATATGTTTCTCAGCATCCGTGTACTTTGGAGATTAATGAAACAAGTCCTGAAATCGTGGTTCACACTGATGCTATTGAGATAGAACTTCGCTGTTTGGCGAATGAAGAAGACTCCAAAATTCTCTTTTGTCTGAAACACGTCTTAACATGGATGGTTTTCACAGATTAAAGAAGACTTTACAGGTGATGGATGGTTTTTGTCTGGATCATTAAAGACATTGGTTTAATTAGAGATAGTTTTTCTTTTATTTCTTTTCATAGTATAACTTTGCAATGTAATCGTGCTGCATTAACTTTAGCTAGTGCTGCAAAAGAGAATGAGGAAGTCATAGTTTAGTTAGAAGAATGCCTATCTTTCCTCTTTTTCATTGTACAAAGTGATTAAATTGAATAAAGTCTACTAACGTCTTCTCTCTAAAAAAAAAAAAAAAAACCATAAGGATTAAATTTGTTTTGGTAGTTTCTCCAAAAAAATAAAATGTTTTGGTTTCCTATCAACCTTTGATGCCCCAATCCATTCCACGCCTTGAAATTGCCAAAAGAAGAAAAGAAACAAAATCCAATCAAACAGAAAAAAGATTAACCAGTTCCCGACAGATACTTTTCTTCCTTTATAGACTCAATCAAAACCCTCAATCACTCCCTCCCTAAAAATCATTAACCCATTTTCAAATTTCAAATTCACTGAAATCCAAGTAACTCTCAACACATAAAAGACCGAGACAGAGTCATAATCACAAAGAGAGACAGAAAACTGAAGAACCTGAAGTGGAGATGGCGACACTTCAGAAATTCAAGCTACTAGCGACGCAATGCGGCGTGGCTCCGAGCCCCACTCGGAGCCCAAGGACGAGCCCAGTGGTCCAACTCCCTCGGCGCAAGACCACTCTGCGAATGCTCCTCAGCCGAAGCCGCTCAAACCCGCCGTTTCCGCCACTAATTCCGTCGATATTTTCACCGCAAAAGAAGGACAAGAAGAAGGAGAAAGAAAAGGATTCAATGGCGGTGCAGAGTCACACTCTCAAGGACCTGTTCGTGTCTTCGCCGCCTCTCGAACTCGAACAGACTCATGGTGGAGAAATGGAAGAGAGGCTTGGTTTGGTTGGGAGCGGAGGAATTGGAGGCGGTTTTGATAATTGGAGAGCCGGACCGGGTTCGCCGAAACCGGTCTGGAATGGTTTCCGTTACAGGTCGTTGTTAAGGAGGGCTTGGCGTCCTGTGCTGACTACTATTCCTGAGGAGTCACTAATTAATGAGGGCAAATTTTCGACATAACTTTTCAAGTTTACCCACTAAAAATATGAAAATAATAATGTTTTAATAGTTGGGTTACTTCAGAATTTTGAAGTGTTCATGATAGAGCTTATCATTGGAACAATTAATATATTTTTGTTCGTCTGTTGTTGTCTCGCTGCTGCTGCCGTTGTCGTAGAGGTTAGGTTCTATTTCTAGTGTTAGCGGTAATTAAGTGTTCTCTGTATTTCCAAATTTCGTAGAAATGAAAATCTTGTATGCTACTTCTCAAAAAAATTGTGCTGCTATATATTGCGTTAAGGTTACTATGAAGTTGAAGTTATGAATCTATATATATATATATATGATGCTGTTACTTATTTTTTGTGTATTTATTTACATTTTTTTCTTTGGTAGATGGTTGTTAAGGTAATTACCGTGATGTTAGTCTATTTTATGATACGTTTCTGGGACTTTAATTGTAAGAAAATCAATCAAACAAAATAGTGGACGTGATACGAGATTGATAAAACGGTCATTTTTTTAGACATGTATCATGTTTGTGTCAAAGTTCAGGGCACAAGCCAAAGCCAAATCTTCAAAATAAATTCCGATGATTGTTGTGTCACATTTCATATCCAGGACCAGGGAAAAGCTGTTGCTTCATCTTCTTCTTCTTTTGCTTTTTGTGATGGTGGCCCTCTTGGACTGCTTTTCAAGACAAAGAATTCAGTGGAAAGTGAAAGTAAAAGTGCGTTGGACCAGGACTAGGACAGTGGCTCATGGAAGCAAGAGAATATTTGTTAAGGCTAGATGAGAACCATCCACTCCGTGAAAAGGCAAAAGATAAAGCCACGCTCTGTCAAAGGCGGTCTTGGCTTCACATTTTGAAAATTCCCCCCTTTATATATTACTAGTAGCAAACTCGCGCTTTGCGCGTGATTATTTTTTAGATAAAATACTATTTTAATTTCTAAACTTTATAAGGAGTTTAAAAATATATATATATATTTTTATCATATTTTTCATAATCTTGTCTATAACATTTTTTCCATTATCATATACTTATTGGTTGATGATTTGCGTAACATAGACATTAAATAAGAGGTAAAACTATTCATTGTGTATGAAGATTATGATTATATATATATATATATATATATATATAATTTCTCTAGTTAGAGTTTGATTAGTTTTAAGTTTAAATTTTGTATTATTATATTTAATTGTTGATTATTGATTTAATTAAGTGAATGTAATGGTTGATTTTATTGCACTATAAAGTTTTCAATATCCTCTGCATAGATATCTCTATTTTATTTCTTATTCCTCTTGACCACCTTTTTGTTTTCCAAATAACAGTTATTAATTGAGATTTCATTTCTTTTTTTCTTCCTTCATTTATTCTTTATTACTTTGTATGTTCCCTTGCTAGTTGTAAATTTTATGGTTATCAATAAAAAATAGATAACATGGATGGCTTAAATAGTTATAGATATAGTTACGTTTAGTGGTATGTCAAAGGTTTTTTTTTTTTTTTTTTTTTTTACTTTTGAATTTTCAAGGAAGTATGAAAGGCATTTCTTTAGTTTGGTCTCAATCAATTAAAATATCCATAATATATTAATGGAAGTAATAATGAGCCTTAAATATTTTTAATGTATGAAGTGGTTAGGTTAGTGGCATGTCAAAGGTTTTATAATAAAAAATTTAAAAATAATTCCAAGGAAATGTAAAAGGCCTTTTTTAGAAAAAAGAAGTTGTAACTTTTTGAATTGTAGAAATATGACTGCTTTACTTACCTTGTTTATAGATTTCATTATTAAGTTATAAACATCTAAATTAAAGTAAATGAATATATAAATGCAAAATTATATATAAAGTTACAACCGCACAAGATAAATATGTATAGATAATTTTTTTTTAATTCATGAATCATTATTTCATTTTTTACTTATAAATATCTAAATTAAAGTTTTTTTTTTTTTTGAAAAAAAAAATCTAAATGAAAATAGATGAAAATGTAAACGTAAAATTATATGAAAAGTTAAAACTACCCAGGATGAACGTTTAACCACCGATAGATGTGTGTTTTTTGAAAACTTAAAGTATACACAATTGCTTTAATTGGAACTATATAACTATGCAAATATTGTTGCCAATGGTTCCACATTTGCAAATTATCAAGTTTGGTGGCCTTACAAAACAAATATTTCATTTTGCAAAAAGCTTTACATGAACTCCTCTTTTGTGACAACTTTTTTTTTTTTTTCTTTTTGCCAAAACAACTTAAGAATATTAAGACTTAAGTTAACATGTGTTAGTTGTAAAACATGTCAGTGATAAGAAAAATAGAAAGGTTTAAATATTTAAAAAACATTTTTACTTAGTAGATTGTAATATAAAACATTTTTTTGCTCAATATTTTATGTAACTTTTCTTATAAGATCAATATTGTTGACATCCTTTAAAGATGATACATAATATTTTTGAGAAGAAGAAGCAGAGACTATGCTAACACATAATACAAAATTATTAAGTTTGCGTAATTTAAATTTGTGTAAAAAAAAAAATTAATGTATCTATGATAGTAGTTCATATTTTTTTAGACTTGATTCAAAAAGTTCATTCTCAATAGCTTTTTAAGTTTACAAATTGCTCAATCCATGGGGCTAGACACATTCAAAGGGTGCTATCTAAATTATAAATTATATGACCCTTTATCACACAAATATTTTGATTCCTCTAATGTATGGTAAAGTAAGGCAAGTTTGTGTCTAGCCATTTTCTTGATTTGTGCTGCATAATTCAATAGTATGGAGGATGTGATTGGATTTAAATGTTGAATAAAATAATATGAGAGGAAAAAAGAGAAAATAAAATATATAGCAATAAACATCAAATTATCCAAGTCATTCTATGTAATATAATAACATTATATTATTATATACTATATGTATAATGCAGTAGGATAATATTTAATCAAAGAGAATATAAAAAATAACAACTTAAAACACAAAACTAAATTACATCAACCCAAAGTAAAATTCTAATTAACACAAAAACTCATCAACCTAAAGAATTGATGCAATAATAAAAAATAATAAAAAATCAAACAAAAAATGAAAAACAAATTGAGAGAGAGAGAAGTAACCTTTTTTTTGTGAGAAAACTATGCATAGAATGAAAAAGAAAATGACAAATTTATAGTAAGACGTTGAGAATAAGAAGAATCAAAATAAAGGAAGATAAAAAGATAGAGAAAGAATGATATTAAGGTAGAAAGTAGTGAGGAGATGAAGAGGTAAAAGGAAATGAGAGTTTTGGAAAATTAATAATAAAAATAATGGTTAAAAGATATTTTAATTTTTAAATAATAATTAAGTCACCTTAAATGAAAAAATGTTTAAAAAAATATATAAGAAAAATTGAAAAGAAAAAAATGATGACGTGGCTGCTGATGTGGCTCAACGTGAGTGTAGCAACATTAAATGCTACGCTTCAGCTTTTAGTAATATATAGATTCGCGCGGTATAATAATAGTGTAAGAAATTTTGTGGGAGAAAAACTATTCTTAACCTTGCCCCCTTTTTTTTTTTTTTTCGTGTTTTCCTTTTTTTTTTTAATTTAATAGTTGAAATACTTGAGATTTAAACATTAAATATTTTCACTTTCACACTAAAAAGTAAAATTGTTATATATTATTTATTTTTGGGAAGCCATCAGCCATGATTGAAGAAGTGGGTTGTTTTCTTAAAAAATAAATTTAAATAGAAAAAGTAGCGGTAGCTAGCGGTGTTACTTTATGCAGTTTGTAATATGTGAATTTCTTAACATAGCTTTTTCTTTCTTTTTTTTTCTTTTTTTTTTTTTTTAGCTAAAATAACATAGCTTATTAAAGTTAACAAGAACGCGTTGTTTTTATCCTAAATTTTCATCCTTCGTATTAGTAAAATTCCTTTTGCCTATGCAAGAAAGAATTTGATTGAGAAAATTGGTCTCGCCTTGGTCTCATGAGATGATGAGAGCATGAGCTATTATTGTTTCTCCACAGCTCGAACTACGTCCAAGAATAGCACATCAACAATCAAATTATCAAAATTTTAAATTAAATTAAATTAAATTAAATTAAAATGAGACTCTCCTTCAGTCGTTTTCAATTTTAAGACTAGAGAAATTTCTTCATTTTTACCATTAGAGTTTATACACATTAAATTACATTTAGGAATGTACTATTTGGCCGACAAGTTGAGCTAAGCTCTGTTTTGCATGACTCCTTCAAAGCCTACGTATTTCAAATAAGAATCAAAGCAAAGCAAATCAAAGAGAATCTCTGCAAATAGACTTGCTAGCTTTAATCCAACTGGGATCTTCCAACCATCAATTTTATCAATATTCATGGCAGTGCGGACGTATTGAGGTCAATTCTGGACCACAACATTGAAGAAAAGCATAGAAATGATTGGCTCTGAGAAGAAATAATTTGTAGGGCTCATACTTAAAGTCACTTTAGAAGATTCTTGCTCATCCAATCGAACTTACAACTTTTGCTTCTATAAACCAGAATTATTACTTTTTTTTTTTCTTGACAAACTCAATAAAATGCTTAAAGTCCATATTCCGAATGGAACGGAGATATGGGAAGTACTAATTACAATATTGAACTCAAATTAAATTGTTTTCAAAAAAATGCAATTGCTTTTATTCACCTTCACATTTAAGTTAATTTTTTTTGGGGCCGGACATTTTTTTTTTTTTACTTTTCAGCCGGACAAATTTAAGCTAACTGAGCATTTCTATTCTTTGGAATCAAAAATTCTCTAACGGTACAGAGGACAAAAAATTAGTCAATCACTGACTGCTGTTAGTCAATTGGGTTTTACGATTGCCGCAAGTTGGTGTCATAATCTCCTCCAGTGCATCCGTTGCCCAGCGGAGACTTTGACATAGCCTTGGTGGAGCTGTCAATGCTTATTATCTGGAGGTACAACCCGCTCCAAGAATCTACGTATCATCTCGTAACTGGTAAATGTAATAACAGCGGATGGAGTTGTTCTCAACAGATTAGTTGCACAACCACGGTAAAAGCCAGTAAGGCCTTCCTTTCGGAACACCTTCTTAACACAATCAATAACCCCTGCATATCGGACTTCAGTATTTCTGGCCTGCCCTTGCTCTTGCAGCCGGGAACGCACTACCTGGTTATTTAAATTTCAATCAGGACAACAAAAACAAATCATGAGAAAGCTGGAAAGGGAGAGTTTCTCAGGCATTAGGCCATACTTCAGTTTGGCAAAAGAAGAGTGCAGCCAAACATACCTCATGTGGGTAAGTCATCACGGAGGCAACTACTTTTGCTACTGACGATGCAACAGCAACGTTTCCTGGACTCAACGTATCAACTGTTGTGTTACCTGACAATTTAAATTTTTAAGATCAACACCAATTAAATGTAAGAAAACACAGAAAATTCTAGCATATTTAACCCAATAAAGAACTAAACAAATCAGCAGTACCCCTTCTTGCCATATAAAACTTGATCTTTTCATATGCAGGAAATTGAATGGCAACATGACTTATCCCAGCCAATGAAGGAACAATGCCACTGTTTCAAACCAAAAAAATATCATGACAAAAAGAATACAGCATGGAGATTTTCTTTGTTGAATTAAAAGACATGGAGAGCACACTTCAGTAATCGCTTTGAGCAGAATGGGTCTCAATCATTCTAACAAATCTTTTTATAATATAATTTATAACCAATTTCAGTAAAAGAGTAGCTAGCTGCATTAATTACCACAATTATTCATAAATGTATTTAAGATTGGATCCCAGATACTGGTCATTTGCAAACTCACATAATACACATCAAACTAAGGAAGAACTTACCTATACAATCCTCGAATGCCTTCCTCATGTGCTATCCTTGTCAAAGCAGAAAGCATACCTTTGTAAGGAATTACATCCCGCCTCATTCCCTGTGTCTGAATGAAGATGAAAAAGAAATGATTATCCAAAACACCTCAATGAAACATAAACAAAATGTGATATGTCGGGAAACTTGGGTATTACCAGCCATATCATGTTATTACATTACAATATCATTTTACGAAAGACAATGCATATTCTGAGCAGCTTTCAAGCACAGAATCATCAGCTAATGCCTTATATTTTAAGACTACTTAAGACGATAAACCACAACGCTACTAACCATTTTGAGACCCCTAAATCTTGGATTAGGCCGTAAAAATGGTGGGACAGGACAGGTCATAGGTGGAAATCTTACTGACCAATAAAAACAATACTGCCATCCACTATAATTAAAAACAAGTGAATATATATATATATATCATAGTTTATATATGTCAATTTGTTGATGTCTTGATGATATTCTTCTAATAGCACCCTTTCCTTAATTTGGCACCTCTCCTTAATTTGGCACCTTTCTATAATTTTTTTTTCTTTAACACCCTTTTCAAAGTCACCACTCTTCCTAAAATCAAATTGTCCATTGATATCACGTTATCAACAAATCAACATATATAAAATCTGTTTACCATCTTACCATGTCAGGCTTATACAGCCCTTCATCTCATATGACAGGTTGCAAATTACAAGGATTGAAGATAATGTGAACTTTATGGAAGAGAGAGAGAGAGACCAAATCATGTTGTCTGATAGTCTACAGAAAAATGAGGTATGGCTATACTAGGGTGACAGAAGGATCAAATATTGCAAGCATATCTTGAGTGAAAAACTAAGGAGGAAAAACTTTGAGAAAGGAGGGTGAAAATAAAGCATAAACTGTTATGAGTTGATAATTGGCTTAAATGTACCTAGTCCAATAATTACTATCTCATACACCCACAATAATTAATAGATATTCCAGTTCTTGTTTCCCCAAAGAAGTCAAAACAACGAATCCAGCTATATTAAAATATCCATCCCTTGGCATCTCAAAGAAATGCATTAGAGAGATGTATTTCTTATTATCTTAGAGAAATAACTTGCCAGCTTAAAAGTGATTAAGCATCAACCACCTGGGGCTGCTATTGAATTAACATTTCTAGCAGTCTTCCACAGAATCTCCACTTTGTCAATTCTAAATAAACCTTCCTGCTAAAATACGGGTATAGAACTTAAAGAAGACAGTTTTAGCTTCGCCGTTTGGTTGCTGTATTGGTAACTAATTTTCCTTCATTGTGCATGGTATTTTCTCCACCAGACATTTTTGTGAAGGTCATGGATTCATAATTTCTACAAAAATTTGTGAATTTTCAAGCAATAAATCACGGTTTACGAGGGAAACAAATTTCCAAAAGTAGTGAAATGCAATCAACAGTGGTTATATTACTTGCAATGACAAAATCACTCCCACATTGTAAAATGCTGTAGACATTCCTGCACGTCTGAATGCTATGTCACAGCAAAGCATAATTTAATTGATTTAAAAAATGTCTCACTTTATCCTTACATTGTAGCTTCATCATTCTGACTAATAATGGATTCTGACAGTCAATAGTTTATTCTTTTTTCTTACTAGGCAAAACTTTCTTCTGACATTCACATAATAATCAAACTTATCAGCTCTTCAGGTAGGCAAATGCTTCTCTTTCTGATGTGTGAGAAAATGTTTTGTTTTCCCAATTTTAAAATTGAAAAGAGGCAGATATTGTTGCAACTAGAAAAACCAATACCTAGTACTAAACACAGCTACAAAATGTATCTTCAAATGTCGTTTGACTGTTTAAAGAGGAAAAAAAAGGTTGAAGAGAATTGCTCATGAATTGAGCATGAAACCAGGAAAATTAATTGACTCAAACACAGCTACCATAGTTTCATATATTTAAAGGCATTACAAACATCTTTTTTTCTTTTTTTAAGTATGAATAATTTTATTGAAATGAGACAAGGCATTACAAACATAAGCACACCCAACTTACTTGGAGTCTGGTCTTAACAACCCACAATGGATTTGTTGTGATGGAAGTGGCAGCGCCTGCACCTGCAGCAGCTAGCATATTTGCACCAATTGTAAGTTGATTGTCGCTATCCCCTACAAAGTGGCAACAATGAATTGTAAAAGAAACCAAACCAACCAACCCAACAAGATTCAATATTTTTCTTTACTCGGGAAATATTTATAACCCACTTGATTGAACCATTTGCCTCATAAGAAATCAAGAGAACACACATATATTTCAAGTATGTAACAACATAAAACACAAACCATGTGAATGAAGTAGCCCTTTTAGTTGCTCATAAACTGTGAAGTAGACCTACATATGAAATGAGCACTTTGTCACTTGGGAAATTATGAGAAATACACAAGAAGAAACTTCAAGTGTTAGCTACATGGAAAAGTATATAAGAAATCTCATTCTGATCAATTTAAGAGGGGAAAATAAAAATGTTCCCTATGTTTGATTTCAACTTGCCAAGAACCAACAGGATGACACATGGCAAGTAAATTGTTCACTCAAAAGTCTTTTAAACATGATTGCCAATTACATGGTATTCGGTATTCCCTTTTCAACCTCTGATATGGCAGTGGCAGCTAATTTCATGGTATTCCCTTCTTAACCTGATAAGCGCAATAAAAGATTGGGTAGAGAATTTTGCATTCAAAGGGCCACATTTACTAGCAGCTTAAGAAATTTGTAGGGCAGAAAAGTCCACTCTTTACAGCCAGCAACACAATTGAAGGGGATTGGTTGAAGGAAGAGGGTGGGGGAAGGGTTTAATAAAAGCTTCTTACAAGCCATATGGTGAAGGTGGGGCCTTTTTGAATGATAAATAGATTGAGACTTGTTAAACGCCACTAACTTAGTAAATGATACATTTTATAGTAGACAGAGAAAGCAAGAGGCAAGTTTGGGGTAAAATAGATTATAGGAAACCACATCTTGAGTCTTACTTTTTAGAATTCCTCTCATTTTTATCTTTAATGATAACTACATATGCACCCAAGAGCATTTTTTCACAGGGGAGAATTGGCAAGTCAATCTTGTATCTCATAGAAAGAAAAAAGAATCTGAGCATTTATTTTCAGAAACAAGTCAAGGAAAGTAGTACTCACTGCCCAATTTGGAAGTAGTGCTACAATTGTTGGTGAAAGGCCACGATACATTCCCTTGAAACCTTCAGTTCTTAATATGTCCTTTAGGCTTGTAATAATGATGCTACCTGAGTGTCCGCCAAAGAGAAAAACACAAATAACAACAGCAATTAATAAGCATAGCAACTCACAGAATTCATCCTACAACTAAGAATAAACAAATTCTCCAAATCTCTATCCAGAGTGATAGCCAATTAGTAAATCTTCATCAAGCTCAAATTTTAGTTTGAACCTTGTCCAAAACTCAAAACATCAATCAAAAAGAGTAGCTCTTATAATTTCAACCTAGTACAGTGTCCCATATAATTTCAAGTTCTCATTATTGCTTCAAGTTCATGTAGCTTATACAACTTGTTAGTACCATAAAATTGATGGTGGGACTATAATACACAACATTGCGTTGAATCATCTCTAACATAGCAACATAGAAACATTAAAACTTGCAGGTGCTATATAAAAACATTAAAATTCGCAAAACCAAATTTCTAGTTTCTCAGAACATCACAAATGTGTTACTTAACACACTATAAATCATACATTGAGGAATCAAAAGCAATTCCCTTTGTGAAAAGAGGCAGAGATTGTAGCATTATCAAACCTTTATGAACAGGAGGAAGGCCATGGACCTGTAGCCTTGTCTTGATCACATCCAATGGGCACACAAAGGTGGCAGCAATAGCACCTACAATGCAAAAACCCAAATCACCAATCACTCATTATTACACAACACAACCAAATGCAATCAAAATGTTAAAATTGGAACCAAATTTGAAACCCTAAATGAGTTAAAGCTAAGAGAAAGAGATTGAGATTGAAATGAAAAGCTAACCAGCAGAGGCACCAGCACAAGCGTTGCAGACGAAATCTCTGGTGGTCGGACCATCACAAGAATCCCTAGTTCTAGTCATGTTGAAACTCTAGAAACCAGCTGCCTTTTATTTCTTTTTACAGTTCCTATGTTTCGATACAATCTAAGGAATTAAACATGGTTAGATCTATGTATTTATAGTTATGGTTTTGTTTTGTTTAGTTTAGTTTGTTCACATTTGAATTTTGAATTTTGACCAAACCCAAAGCTAAATATTAAGAAAAGAGAAGAGAGAAGAATCAGAGAAATTTGGAGTTATCGTCTTTGAAGGGGTTGAGTTGGAGTCGTTGAAAGGAACGTGTAAGTGACTCTTATTAGAACGGGAATTCAATCAAAACTTCAATTTTCTAGTATTTCTGTGCAGTGCCAGTGGGTTCTGGGATTCGGATCCCAAGTAGAAGGTGTAGTGTAACTTCCAGGCTTGCTCTCGCTCTACACTACTGTATCTAATATTTTCTCTTTTTCCCTGAATTGCACTCTATTATTATATGTAGACAAAATTTTAAAGGATAAAATACAATAAACTACCCCATGGTTTGAAGAAATATTAAGGGCTTTTTTTTCAAAATAATATCATTTCTCAAACAATTTCGTTAGTTAGCAACGTTTCCAAACTCTTTAGGAACTAACATCTTGAGTCTGAAAAACTTGAGTTCACTGTAGCAAATCGAGTCTATTAAACTCGATTTCTATGTGAAACTCGAGTTTTAGGGATTTGAGTTCCAATTCCTGCGGCTCTTTTCCCTTCCAGTTCTTTCTGTTCTTCCTTCTTTTTTCTTTCTTAAGACCCAAATCAAAAATTCAGAAAATACCCAAAACTCAAAGGCTCTGGTTTCTACAAATCTGGTTTAGAGAGAGAGTGAGAATATGATTTTTTTTCTTAAAACCCAAATCAAAATTCAAAAAATACACAAACCCAAAGGCTAGGGTTTCTGCAAATCTGGTTTAGAGAGAGAGAGAGAGAGTGAGAATCTGAACCGTTGCTGATGCGTTGCTGCGTTTTTGCGGGTTGTGTTGTTGCGTTTGCTGGGTTGCATTGCTGCGTTCTTGTTGTGGGCATTGCTACATTTTCTAGGTTGCATTGCTGTTGCGTTTTTGGTCACTCTACCGCTGCAGCTAGGGTTTGCACCTGTCTTTCCAAGGCGTTGGAGGGATTTCTTGTTTCCTGGATGATGGTAGCCGTTGAACACGTCTAGACCATGCAACTCTTTTGTCTCAGAGGCGGTGATATGGTTAATCACAATCGTTCCTATAAACAGTGCCAATTGATGATATGTTAGAATCGTTAGTAAGTTGTAGGCTCCAAGTCACTCCAATAGATACTTGTGAATAAGAACAAATGGACTAAACAGAAGGCACCGGTGTGGCATCAGCCAAAAACCCTTCGAAGGTCAAGTTAGTGAATGAGAAGTCTCTAAGAACTCTATAGTGAGAGAGCAAGAGAGTTTCTGCGTACTTGAGAAAAGTGGGGGTTTGACACTTATATAGTGGTGAGTGGTGAATCGAAATTCCTTCAAAGTAGGGATCTTTCCTTGTTGGGAAGGTCTAGCACTTAGGGTTTCCAAGATTTTAGGATACCTTTCCATATGAAAGCGATATGGGTGAGTAATGGGCTTTGTCTTTCGTGTTATGCAAGATGTTTCCATGTATAGGTATTCGTGGGGATCAAGCCAAGCCACGCTGGACCCGTCAACCTCTCCACCCCGTCAGCCTCTTCACCCCATCCAAGGGTCCCTCGTCGGCTTACAGAAGCGCCCGTTGGGTTGTCATTGCAGGGTCGCCGTTTGTGTTATCGTCGCCCTAGGTCTTCCGTTTATTTCCGTGAAGTTGATGGGCCCATGGGCGCCGTTGGTTCCCTTGCATGACGTGTCCAGGAGAATTGAATCTCTATCTAAAATACCCCTATAAGTAACTATTTATCATACCAGATTCCAATAGAATCTCCATTCCCTACTTGCCAACAGTATCCTTGTTGTACTATTGATTGAGTTGAAAAATTACTTCTCCAAGCGTACGATGGGTGATTACCCAATTTAGCGAATAGGAAGCTTCCATTTAGAAAATATCGAGCTTTAAATACTTTGTGAACCAAACTATTAGTACAAGTTTATAACTGCCAACCCTGTTTAGCCAATAGGGCTAAATTAAAGGCTTTTAAATCTCGAAAACTCAATCCACCTTCTTCTTCCACAATCACAACAACCAACAAACAAAGAAACCCTCTGGCACTCACCGTCTGAAATCAAAACCCACCATACCCACCTTCATCGTGGATGCCAGCCCCCATGAAGACCACCATAACCAGATCCCATCACCATCGATCTCCAGGACCACCATACCGATCCACCACCGATCTCCATGGTAGAAGCTTCATTGGGTTCTCTCTCTCTCTCTCTCTCTCTCACCCAAATGGGAGCCATGGCCAAAAGTGTGTTTCTCCTTCACGTGCTCATCACCACTACCACCAATAGCAGTGGCTTCCCCTTCCTTCCGATCTCTCTCCTCTTAAACCTCATGCTCTCTCTCTCTCTCTCTCTCTCTCTCTCTCTCTCATGTCAACCCACGCCCATGGCAGGGCCTCCTTGCCCGCCTCTCTTTGTTCGGCACCAGACCACTGAACCCATTACTTAAGCTTTTCTTCTCTCTATTTCTCTCTCTTTGATCTAAACCGAACCCATACTGATGGTGGAACTTATTTTTTATGTTGTGATTGTGTCTCTCTCTCTGAGATCTTGTGTTGTGTTATGTGTTTGTTGTAATATATGGGCTCTCTTTGTAATTTGTGGGCATTTCATTGATTTGTACTTGTTCTAATTTCAAAGAATTTGATTTGTAGTTGTTAGAAATTTTATTTGTTACATTCATATACATTTATTTTTAAATTTCAAACCCTAATTTTTTTTTATTCATTTTATGTTTGTTTTCGTCTAAAAATGTATTTTTTTAATGGTGAAAATGGAGAGGTGAGTTACTCACTAATGGAAGTAACCTCAAATGAGTAAAGTGTTAAGTTTTAAACCACAGTTAGGCAAAGTGAAAATGAGCCAAACCACAAACGGGTTTACTGTAATTTGCCCTTATTTAAAAAAAAAAAAAAAAAAAAAAAAAAAAAAAAAAAAAAAAACTTATTACACCAATTCATTTTCCTATGTGACACATATATGAACAATGAATGGGACACACATTTTGTAGGGTTCTTATATCAAGCACACATGAGTAATAAGTATTGTATTAAAATTGAAGCAGTGCCATTATTGTGGTACACTAAAATTAAGAAAGTTCAATTGGACACTAGACGCAAAATTAGATTCCAATTAAAATCTAATTTGAGTTCTAATTAAATTTTTCTCTAAGTTTTGGCTTTATATATATATATGGGAAATGCTAATGAATGCCCTTAGGGCATTGGTTAATAATCCATTTCAAAAAAGTTTTTATGAGAAAAAAAAATTAATGTTTTGACAGCTTTTTTCATTTCCCATAAAAGTGGTGTCAAAACTTTCTTAAAATGGATTGTTAACCAATGCCCTAAGGGCACTCGTTAACATGACCCTATATATATATATTCACCTAAGTATCCCATCAAGATCTATTATTTTTCCCCTTTCCTCATAATTTTGTACATGAACACATCTCAAGAGTCTCCAATCGATTTATTAATAAAATGTCTTTAGTCTAAATGACTTTGGCACCAATTAAAGCCCCCTAACCCATATACTATTTATATTTATATTTATTATTATTATTATTATCTATATATATATATATATATATATATATAACCGAAACCTTTGGAGCTCCTACAATTTTTCACGTCACACTATTTTCTTCTTTTTTTTTTTTTTTTTTAGGTTTTATATCTTATATATTTATTATTTCTCTTCAACGTGTAATTATCTTGTCAAGTGTTACAATAGTTTAGTTTAAGTAAAACTCTATTAGATAAATGTTTCAAGAACTTGAAAATTCTACTTCAACTAAAATTTTATAGCAAAAATTTCAATAAATATTGAACCCGATAATACAAAAACCTAAATTCTGATTAAACCCGATAATAAATACTTGAGCACGTTTAGGACTCCCTCAATCTCAATAAACGCAGACCTCCCTTCTTTCTCCTCGGTCTCATTAAATGCAGAGCTCCCTCTAGCCTTTCATTAATTCGCTTCATGGTTGATTCAAACCTTTGCATAGCCAGACCCCCAAATGTCTTTAGGTTTTTTTTTTTTTTTTTTTTCTTAAAATTTTATAAATTTGGGAGTTTAATAGAATTTAGTTTTGGGTGTGGTTGGTTGGTTTTGAT
This sequence comes from Quercus aquifolioides, assembly GCA_019022515.1. Classification (NCBI taxonomy): domain Eukaryota; kingdom Viridiplantae; phylum Streptophyta; class Magnoliopsida; order Fagales; family Fagaceae; genus Quercus; species Quercus aquifolioides. The sequence goes on from CM032326.1 coordinate 46,889,504, forward strand.
TTACTTAATTGGGTTAGATTCAATTTTAATTAATGTTCACTATACTTTGTTCAAGAAATTGTTGATTAAGGAGGTATTCCTCTTCAGAAGATTAAGAATGTAGATAATCCAACTGAGATGCATGATGACTAAATCAACTCCTTCGCACAAGTTCAAGTACTACATGAATTTGATTGGTGTTTGCAATTTGAGTTAATCCTCACTCAAGGGCTTTGGTGAAAGTGTACATAGAAGTTTTGTTTGTGAGGCTTGATCTAATTCAAAGGTCAAGGTAGAGATTTTTGACTTGGCTTGAGCATAACCTCAAAGTCGTTGCTTATTTGTTATTAGTTTGGATTCTTTTAATTTTTTGGTGCACGACAGTATTAAGTTAGGTGTGTTTGAGTGGTATTTGATTACCAATTTGCCACATCTGGGTTTTATATGTACCCTCTCTTCTTTGTATTTGGTATATGTCTCTATTCTATTTTTTTGCTTGTATTTTCATTCCTATTTTTTATTTGTAAGATCCTTCTCAAGTTTATAATTATTTTATACTTTGTAAAAGCCCTTTTGCACATAAGGTAGAAGTCATGTTGAAAGTTTAGCTCATTGAAAGAGGGGCAGCTCAATGATGATCTCCCTCTTTAGTTTCTTTTTGGTTGGCATTTTTATTTTTAGCAGCTAATCTTTGCTATGCAATCTTCTAACTCCAAATTTCAAAGCTATGAACTTTTTGTTGCTGATATTTTAATATTTTATACTCTGTTGCCAAGATGGCATTAGCGGAAATTCAATTTCATTCCAGCCAAGCTAAATAAGGTTGTTGTAATGTTAGCTAATTGTGCAAGGTGAGTTATCTTTATTTTCATGATTTCTATTTTTAGTACATTATTACAACATTATGTTCAAAATCCTAAATTCCTTGATGTGGGACTAGCAACTTTTCATATGAAATTCAAGGAATCTTGGAAATTTTAAATTAACATAAAACATGCATCTCAAAGAAGATGTTTAAATTTATGTTCCATCCCATCTCTCTCTTTTTGTGTTATTGCTTTGGTTTTTAAATTTTTTTTAATAATAATAATGATTTTTGTTTGGTTAGTGAGAAATTGTAGGATTCAAATTATAAATCATTTTGGGTTTTTATTTAGTGTGTTTGGGATTCAAGAATCTTTATATAGCTGTTTTATTTGTTTTATCAGTTGGTTGGTTTCAACTTTGATTCATGGTTATTTTGTTCTTGACTTTCTATCTTCTAGGTATTAAATTTTCAAGATTGACCTGAAGAATTGGGATCCTTTTCTGATGTTGGACTATTTTTCATACATGAAAAATTACAATCGAATCTTTTTCAAATTTCAAATTTTTTTTATTGATATGGATTGCAGTGACTCCTTCCAGTGGAATTCTAGATCATCCACACACTAGCTCAGTGACTCTTTTATTGATATTGATATGGATTGTTGTTTTTGATATTATGTGCATTCATTTTTTTTTTTTTTTTGACATCAAAGATAGAATATTATGTGCATTCATTAATCATGGATCATTGTGCATAATTAATTAGGTATATTCTGATGTGATTTATGTTTTACAAGTTTTGAGACTGTCACGTACATGTTATAGGTATACTTTGTCTCAAAGCTATTCAATTACTTGATTACTATTTGGTTTAATTGTAAAGAAACCGAAGTTGAGTTTTTTGGATTTTAAGGAGGCATTACTCATTAGGATTGTGCAAGCCATAAGGTTACAATTAGACCCGGTGATGTGCAAGTAAGACATATCAGTTGCTGAAGAATTGGGATCCTTTTCTGATGTTGGACTATTTTTCATGTATGAAAAATTACAATCCAATCTTTTTCAAATTTCAAATTTCTTTTATTGATATTGCTGACTCGCTGTTGATCAATAGGAATTAGAAAATTTATGTTAGAGCTTTATTATATGAAACTTATTCCTCTTGGTTTCATATATTTTTTTGTGCAGTGGATGACAACAGATAGAGGAATCATCCAACCTTGAAATGATGCAAGAAGAAAAACTCAAAGGGATTACAGCTTTGGGTCAATTTATGTCAGAACTCTTCTTTTTGTTGAAGGGGTTCTTAAAAGTAGAAGTTCTCAAATCAATGATTCTATCAAAAGTTCATTCTCTTGGGTAAGTATCTTTGTCTAGGCCTTTTTATAGTGGTAGTATATTGTTCTATCCCCATAAACATCCATGACTTAGATTTGCTACCAGAAGAAGAAAAAAGCTTTAAGTGGATATTGTTTGGGTTGGTTGGAAAATTCTGATTATATATAAAATTTACTAGAAATATGTTATTATGCTATAAGTTGAAGCCTGTGAATTTATTTATATAATCATTTCTATGTGATATTATGATTAAGATGACTGATATTTTGGTAATTGATAATTCTCAAAGTTAAGTTGGTTTATATATTCTTTATAGGTCTTTATTGATTTCTTTAAGTTATAATTTTGTTTATATAGAACTGTTAGCATTTAGATGTATTTGTGTGTTGTTATCTTTAGAATAAATAGATAATGGCTTTGGGAATTTACTTTTTTACTTAAGTAGCTTATAAATCTTGGGGTTTTGAAGCTTATTCCATTATAGTTTGCCACAAATCCATTTGATATGACCTATTATCTATGACTTTAAAAGAAAAGGTTTGTGAAAGGGCTTTCTTGGCCCTGTTTGATGCTTTGTCAATGGGTATCATGACAACAATCTAAAATCTAATTGGCATGTACAAGTTAGAAAATTAATAAAAATAAACCCAACAGCACAATCACATTTTTTTTATTGATTCATTTATATTATTTTGTGCAATTTTTGCAGCAAATTTTCCTTTTAGCTATGTACTAATTATAACAAGTAGATATGTTATCTAAGAATAAAAAATCTATCTCTAGTCTAAAACTCACAAAGACAGACTTCTCAGTTTGAGGTAAAGTTGGCCTCTTGATATGTACAATTAATAGACAGTTGATCATGAATTTATAAATATATAATGAGTGCTTTATCGAATTGACGATTCTTTTTAGGTGTGTGTTTCCAACTTCTTTCAATTTCTTTTTGGTTTTTTTTCCTCCAATTTTACAGTATCTTCTAATATACTTTGCAAATATTCTAGAATGGTAATGCACATTTAGCTGGAAAAGAAAAAAGAAAAAGAAAAGTTGTGCACACCACTTTTAAGGATTATGCAATCACACGCTGCTAAATGCAAATTAAACTTGAAATGTCATATTTACATGTTTGCACGTACCAAATTAAAAAAGTCATATTAAGTTTCCACATACTGACTTGATTACTTGTATGCATATTAAATTATTTATCAAATGAATGAATAATCATGCATATTGGTAATATCTGAGAAGAGTACTAAAGATTCATAATCATATCACTTAACTTTTTAATATTGTTATTGTTGATGTGATGCTACTATAAAGTAGTGATAATGGGAATTTGAATTGTGCATGATGATCTACAGAACATGTGGGGTTTGATGGAAGGTTGAATAATCAAAACACTTTGAAATGCATATCATTTATGCCAATGGTGTGAGACCACTCCACAAACATTTTCATGCATGATAGCTTAGTGATTGACTTTGTGTGGATGGTAGAAAAGATTCACGTCTAAGGTAGATGTGAAAGAATTTTTTTAACTTCTTTGCTTTCTCTTTGCCCATTAAATAATAAGTTTAGGGATATAATTTTTTTAAAAAAAATATTAGATTCCTATTTTGTCGATTTTAATATTGAAGTTAGATAAAAGAGCTGCACTTATCAAGTTAAAAAAGGACCAGGTTTTTACATTTCATGTTAAGCATGTCAATGCTTGATATATTCTTTTTCTTATTTGACATGGCAATGCTTTAGATGATGATTTTCAAACCACATGCTCATATCTTTTGATTTTCATGATAGAAATGATGGACTGTATGTAATTTAAAGTCTTTGGTGTTATCTTTAATGTGAGTTACTAAATTCAATTGTGGATTAGTGAAACTAAATAATATGATTTTTATTTTGTTAAGTGGACATTTTCATGTGGTGGTCTTTGTCATTGTCAAGGAAGTTAATAAGTTATTTTCTTTTTCAATGCATATAAGCTGCACTTTTTGGAGATCTAGGGTACCATGGAAAAGAAAGAACACTGCCAGGGGCCTAAAAACAACTTTATGTTGCTCTTTGGGACCATGATTTAACTTTGCCTTGAGGTTAAAAATTAGATTACATCATACAAAGATACAATTGTATACAGTAATGAAGATTTCCAACCATGAGAAGTGGAAGCATATAAGCATAAACAAATTATTTTTGTATTTATTTGTATGTAATTTTTTGATGTTATATTATTGCAATTTTAATGTAGAAATTGTTACTATAAACCTTGATTTATTTGTTCAAATATACAAAATTTATTTATTAGTGCTTAATAAAGGAAAAAAAAACATATAATATATTAAAATAAATTTCCTTAACTTTCCCGTGCTATGCACGGGTTAGTGACTAATTAAAGATATTTTCGAAAGGGTGTCACTTTAACATGAACACTACAATTGCCCAGAGTCTTCAGTGGTCTTTAATATTAATCTTTTCTATTTGGAATATTTGGTTATCAAATAAACTTATTTTTCAATTGTTGGATTCCCGAATCCCCAAATCGTTCATGCCACATAAGTCTATTATTGTGCTTATCGATTAAAGGAAGATCATTTCCGCCTCCCTGGTTGGATCTTATGGACTCCAAAGTCCAAACAGTGACAAACTTAATATATCTGGTGACTCCAAAGTCCAAAGGAAATTCAGGCTTCTGAAAAGATTGTTCGCGTCATCTGGGTAATTGGTTGATGGGCTTCTCTATACATCAACCAATGTAAATGCCAAATAATGGGCTCTAAGGGAAGGCAACTGCGGGCCTGGAACTTGGGATTTAGAAGGTCGAGGTAATAATTTTTATTTTCTATTTTCAAGAACTTGTTTTTGAAAATATTAAAAAAAAAATTGTATTTTTAAAATCAAAAACATGTTTGGTTAGTTAAAATTAAAAAAATAGTTTTTTGAAGAAAAAAATAGAAAATATTAAAATATGTTGTTACTAGAATTTGAATTCTAATTTTAACTTATTAAATGAAACAAATTCATCAAATTAAATACGTATTTTTATTGACTTTTGAAAAATAGAAACTGAAAACAGCTTTTTATTTGTTTTCAGTTTCCTTCACAAATTGAGTTTTGAGAACAATTTATGTTTTCTATCTATTTTGGGTTGCCAAACAAGTTTTTTAGTCTCAAAAATAGAAAATTGTTTTTAGAAACAGAAAATAAGAGGAAAAAACAGTTACCGAACGTAATTCTTTTTTTTTTCTTTTTTTCTTTTTCTTTTTTGTAACTAGAAACTTAATTCTTGAAATTGATTCCATTCAAGTAGATGGTTTATGCGGTTTCTCATTGTCCCATCCTATTCCTTGCTAGATAGTAGCAAGTTTCTATTAAGCAGATATTCCATAATAATAGTAATAAGTTTTTTGTCGCAGATTAAGATATTTGGAATCTAAATTCCGCTTACATCATGAATTAATTTTTATAATGGTCTTATGATAAAAAAAAATCATGAAATGGACGTCATAAATTAAAATTTTATCGTACCTAAATAATAATAATAATAATAATAAACCAACTATACGGATATACTCGCTGTTATGGGAAGCTACTCTTGTAATCTTTATGTACTCCTTTGGGATCAAAACATATTGATTTTTATTTTTAATCACAAGCAATATTATATACACAATAATTGATTTTTTTCCCTTTTTTTAGAGAACATAATAATTAAGTTGATAAAATTTTATTGGTATTTATCTGGACCCATTATGACATCCATTTTTTATGACGTCTGCTTTTGATGATTTCGCTATTTGTCATCAAATCAAAACACCAATTGATTTTTTGTGCCAGTGGAAATTAAACTCCAAATCTCTTATTCAACCATAAAAAATTTTACCAATTGAGCTAACTGAAACTCACTATAATATATAATTCAAAACTTCATTTACTAATATGTACCATCTTCAGCAGGAGAAGAAAGTGGTAGTATATTACCGTTTGTCACTAGTTTCTCTCATTTCCCTTTTTATCTTTTTTTTTTTTATGAACCCTTTTTATCTTATTTTGCTTGTATAAAGGTTTTTTTTTCTTTCTTTTTTAATTTCGTTTTCTTTTAGTATTCGTATACTTTAGTTTACTTAAAAAAAACAATGTGCAAAAAGCTAAATCATCTAATTTAAGACATTCCTGGGGGAGAAAAAAAATCTTATTATAGTGAAATCAGAAATGCATCACAACAGGTATAAGCTTGGTGGACCCTGGAGGAAGCAGTAGTTTAAAGTTGGTTGCCTCTTGGATGTGGGGCAAATAAATAGGCCCTAGAGAGTAGAGAGGTATATTGTGTACCCGGCATATATGCTGGGTCACTCACAGACTGGCGGGTCCCACACACTGTGGGGCCCGCCAGCCTGTGAGAGACCCGGCATATATGCCGAGTACATTATATAATTTTCGTTGTTTCAGATATCTATCTATCTATCTCCCTTGTGTAAGTTCAAAGCATGACAGAAGAAACAATTGTGATGATAATATCCAAGACACCTACTACTATACTCTAGGCTTGTTAATTCTCAGATATCTCAGGTGGTAGGAGTAGGATTCCACAAAATATAATTAAATTTAATTATAAAAAAAAGACACAGCCGGCGCCACTGTTCAATTTCCCCAAGATCAGAGCATCCACAGCAGATGTTGTAAAAAAAATGTCATTTTGCCACGCCAAAGACCTACTTTATCATTTTACCACATCATTTTACAACATCTCATTTATCAGATGTTTTATCATTCAATTCTATATATTAAAATAATATTTACTACACATTAAAATAATATATTATCCCCTCCCTATTATCATCAACAACATCGACAGCCACCACGAGCCATCACCCCCACAGCCCACCACCACTGCCACTGTCACCACCCATAGCCCACAGCCCACCACCACCATCAGATCAACCCAAATTGTAGCAAAAAAAAAAAAAAAAAAAAAAAACCACAACCAGAGAGAGGCAGAGTGAAAGGCGGACAGAGAGGAGAGGGAAGAGGGTGAGATCGGCAAGATCGAGCGTGGCTAAGCGTGGGTGAGATCGAGCGTGGTTGGAGCATGGGTGAGATCGAGCTACGCCGTCGTCGTGGGTGAGATTGTCGTCGGAGCTGGAGCGTGGGTGAGATCGAGCGTGGCTGGAGCGTAGGTGAGATCGAGCTACGCCGTTGTCGTGGGTGAGATCGTCGTCGGAGCTACGCCGTCGTCGCTGCCGGTGAACATTCCGGACTGGTCGAAGAGAGAGGGAACCGGAGAGTGAGAGAGAAGAGAAAAGAAAAAATGAAGAGAGAGGAGAGAGAAAAGAGAATATAAAACCATTTTTATTTTTGCAACATCTGTCCGTACCGTTGCAAATTTGCAACGGTACTGTAGACATGTTGTATAATTTTTAAGATTTGGCACATCTCATAAAGCTCCATTTTTGTGTTTGGTGTGGCAAATGTGTCAAATATTTAGCATTTGGCACATTTGGCACACCTGCTGTGGATGCTCTCACTAGGAGTCCAGCATTGTAGATTTCTATCATTCCATATCCAAGCCTGCGTGGGCGAACATAATTCTGATCAAACCATTTCAGTATATTTTTATTTAGCAAAAAAATAAATAAATAAAACTATTTCAGTATATTTTTATTCAAAAAAAAAAAACTATTTCAGTATATCTTTATTTCTAACACATGTTTCCAAAAAAAAAAAAAAAAAACAAAATCGAATTCTAAACATTAGGAATTTTTTAATAATTTATAATTAAGAATAAAGAAATACAATTGCATTCCCTATTTCTTTTCTTCTTTTTTTTTAATTTTTAATTTTAATATTTCAGTATCTAGGGAAAGAGAGATTTGAAAGTTCCCTATATGTTGGAACTTGGAAACATCCTTCTTTTCCTCCTTTTGTTTTGTTTTTTTTGTTTTTTTTCTTTTTTCTTTTTTTGAAAGGAAAAATTCTTACATCCCTGTAAGGACCAGATTTGAGTCTCTAACAATGAATAGACTTAGGCCCAAGAAGCCCAAAACAATGAATTTGTAGAAAATGGATTAAAAAACTAGGGTTTAATGAATCAGACAAATTCTAAAGTAGATTCAGATGACAAATGAATGAAAATAGACAGACTTATGCTGAAGGAAATAGCCCTCGGCAAGGTCCGAGGAAATCTGTTCTTATATATTTCTTTTAGTTTTGATTACAACATCAGTTCTTGATGCTACAGTATTTTTCTCTTAATTTTTTGATCCCCATCTCCCATTGCTTCTTCCTTATTTTATACTCTCTTCCCCCTTCATCTTTTTGCTCCACGTGCATGCCAGATAGTTGGTGTTGATACTTGTCTTATCAGCACCTTCCATAAGTCTTCGTGTAGTAGTTGTAAGACTGAAAACCACTGTTTAGGTATCACCTCCACATTAATGTGGCCAGAGAGTTAGCTGCAGTGCATTTAATGCGATGGCAACCAACTTTCTCCTTAGATATTTTAGGATTCCTCCCTGTCCTCTGTTTCTGCAATGCTTATCTATACCAATAGAACTCTCTGGAACGTTCCCTTCAATGGCAGACCACCTATTCGGACCTCGGCCTTGGTTAGCTAAGGAGGCATTCATCCTCGGCCTGCCCTTCTGGGCCATCAAGACCAAAACTAACTTCTTCATTTACTAACATGGATTCCCTTGACAATGTTTACTCTTCCTCGGTCGTCCTCTAGTCCTCGGCTTGGGCCTTAGGCCCAATATACTCATAGATAATGAACTTCTAGGGCCAATATCCCTACAATCCCCATTCTTGGGCTATAAAGTATGAGTTGTGTTATCGTCCCCATTAACAACAGTTTTTTGACCTATTTTTTTTGTATTTTTTTTTTCAGCTTTATAAGTTATGGGACTAACTTCATAGAGAGAAAAAAATATTAAAATAAACTGTGTGGCTAATTTTATGTTTTTTTTTTATTTATCAATTTTTTTTATTAAATGAGACTCATATTAGTCCAATCTTAACAAGCACCAAACAGTGCTCATTAACATTTCTCATAAAATATAAATCTACCTCATATACACCAAAAGCAACTAGACTTTGCAACCTTGTAAGTTGTAAAGTTGTAATATGCTTATTTTGGATTGTTTCTAAAAATATAAATCTATCCCTATTATTAGCCTGCCCAAAAAAACCTATAAATAAATAAAACTAAACGTTGGAACATAGAAGGAGATCCTGGGCACATCATGGCGAAGTTTTCTTCTTGAAACTTCAGTGCATCTCATCACATTAAAATACACTTATTCGCATCCCTAAATAATACTCCCTTCGTCCCACTTTTTGTATTCTGTTTGAAAAGTCAAACTTTTTAAGGGGACATCATTTATTGTCTTGTCTATCTTTTAAAAATGTATAAGTTTCCAAAACTACCCTTAAAAAAATTTATCAAAAAATTGAATTAGTAAATTAATAGGGGTATAATAAGAATATTAGTAAATTAATGACTTTTATTTTTAGAAATAGGACAATATTTTGGGATATCTCAAAATGGAATAAAGGATAAAAAAAGTGGGACGGAGGGAGTATATGCTTAATTTTCTAAATAAATAAATAAATGTCTTAACCTTTATCTGTTGGATTTTTAAGACACGTGCAAGTTGCAATCAGCAATAAGACCATTTAAATTAATTCAAAATTTATTAGGTACTCTTAAAACACAATGACTCTATAATAAATATGAGAAAAATGAGCATCATTCATTATGTTTTGAAAATACTTAAAAATTAATCTATGCAATAACAAGATAATAAGGAGAGCAACCAAACAACCAATTCTATGACTATAGCCGCAAAATCCCATGGAAATGGGCAGTCGTAATTTTGTAACCATCTCGTTAATACGCCACAATTCCTAAAAAAGTTGACATCTTTGGATTGCCTTTTTTATTATTGTTTCTTTTGAAAAAATAGAATTCCATAGAAATTATATTTCTATAATAAGTTTTTTTTTTGAGAAATAATTACAATATGCTGCTAACCCCACAGCTCGAACCCTTTCCCCCCTAGACCCCCAAGCACTTTGTGCATGGGGAGGTGCCAATTCAGCTACAAGGCCTTTGACATATTTCTATAATAAGTTAGACATGGTAAGAGACTGCATTTGATCATCATTATCCAACTTATGTGTAATTCCTGCATATAGTTATGGGCATGTTTAAATATAACTACAATTTCAACCTAAGTTTTTTTTTTTTTTAGAATTACCTAAGTTATTTCTTCTTAAAAAAAAAAAAAAAATTGTTGTTTTCTAATTTTTGTCTAACTTTTTAGAATACTGTTACAGACACAAACTATTTTACAATATTTTTACAAACTGTTGATGTGACCAACTTCTTACTAGTTTTCATCTAGCACCACTAACCACATTAGCAATTTGTAAATTATTTGTAAAATAATTTGTATCTTTAGCATTATTCAACTTTTTATGCATAGCGCATTACTTTTTCTAAAATAATTTTTTGTTATTGTAACCTCATTAAAAAAAAAAAAAATTATAACTATGTTTTTTTATAGGAAAGTTGAGACAATACTTCATAACAAAAGAGGCAATCAAATACACTTGACTCTTTCATAAAAAGAGGAAAACAAAATGTACCTTAACTCCACAAGTAGTAAATGAAGAGTAATTAAACAATATTTTAAAATACAATAATATACTTTATCTTTTCACATAATTGTAGATTTTATTAAATAAATTAACAGTGGAACCCACATGTGAGGGAGTACATCATTATTGTACTTTTGAAGCATTTTATAATGAGAAGTGTTACATCCACAGCATTTTCATAATAAATCTTAGATGGTATGTTATTATTGGTTCTAATTTTAAATCCACTATTGAAATTACTTTTTCTACCCATCAATATTAGGTAATAACAATCTGTCACTTAAGATTTGCTGTAAAAATTGTTATGGACATAGCATTTATATTTTATAATAATAGAGAAAAGTTAATCGATGCCCTAAAGGAGTTGGTTTTGGAAATTTTTTAGAAACTTTTTAAGAGAAAAGAAAAAAAGTAATTGATTTTTAAAAAAAAAACTTTTTATATTTTCCATAAAACTGATATTAAAACTTTTCTAAAATGACCCATTAACAAATGCCTAAAGGCACTGTGGGGGTCAAAAACACAAAACAAATGAGCAGTTTAGGGTTCTTGGTCAACACAACTAACTTATAAAGTATAGGAGACAAAAATCCATAATGGGAAATTAAAAAGATGATCGAAGACGGAAATAACTGAATCAAAGCTTTATTGGTGGGAAAAAAAGTAATCCTGAGGTGGGTACAAGGGTCTTAAGGATGAATTCTTATGAAGACGCCTCTCACTTTCTTTCTCTAGTTCTTCCCTTAATTTTTCTGGATCGCCCTTCCTATTGCTCTCCCCCGCCTTTTATAGCCATCCTTCTCCTCTTCCAGCTGTCTTGTTCTTAGCTAGATTTAGGGAGATTCTTATCCCATTATCACCTTCTTCTACCATTTCATGATCATGAAGGTAGACTTTGGGGGTGTCTTCACTATTCAAGCCAGTCATTCAATATTTAATTTGGCTGACATTAGGTGAGAAAAGTCTTAAATGCGGAGGTGACTGTTACATTGGGCTATACGTTTTTATCAATGTGTTCCTGGGGGGAGCAGGTGAAGAAAGGCCTCTTCGACAACGCAAGTGGGCGCTCCTCGGTTGGGCCACATTTCCTCAAGGAGATGGGCTTCACAGATTACCTTGGTATTGGGCTCAAATGGTCTCTTCTCAATAGGAGGCCATTTCATCCCTCATCAGTCCCTGGGATGGACCCATTCCGCGGATGGTTTCTCGGGTTTTCCTCTTCAAGCTAAGGTCGTTGGGGTAGATTTAGGTCCACTCCCCCACATGCACCTTTTAGCCGAACCCTTTATAATATTCTATAAATAAAAAGGAGTAATTACGTTCATCTCCCTTAAAATTTAAAGAAACAACACTCAACCTTAAATCCGAAGGGAAAAAACACATTCCTCCCTTAAAGTTTGGAGGAAATAACACCCCTCTCTTTCTATTTGTATTAGTAATGAAAATATTTAAAACATTAAAAATATTCTATATACAAAACTTTAATTATGATTAGTGAAAACATAACTGATAGAATTTAGGAGAAAAAAAAAAAAAAAAAAACTAAGTTTCTTCAACACCCAAAGACTTGCAATGATTTTTGTGTAAGTGGGGACAAAGGAGGAACGCTTCTTCCATATTTGACTTTTATTTTTTCCTTTCTTTTTAGGCGAAGCTACGATGTTAGTTCCTCAAGTTTACCTTGCGTGTGTAATTGGTCTCTCAAGTTTCAAGTGAGCGCAATTAGTTCCTGAAATTTTAAAAATGAGTAGCATTAGTCATTTTACTAACTGTCGTTAGTGGTATTATTTAGGTAGTTAATAGAACAATGACTTGAATTTTTTTTAATAACATGACATTTTTAATTAGAAAATTACAATAATCAGTTCCTGATCAAATCTAAAGCAAACTGATTGGTTTAAATCAAATCTAAAATCAAAAGCTAGCTCCAAAAAAAATCACATACGTTCGTGATTTTGGATTCACAAACTCACAACGGAGAGAGAGAGAGAGATTGGAATAGAAGTCTTTTGGATTGATTAAAAATAAATGCCAAGTCAATCTGGACGGTTCAGAGAATTGACATTTTGCAATTGGAAGAGGGGGATCTGAGTTGGTGAGGGCGAGGAGAGGGTATATCCTGTACCCGGCATATGTGCCGGGTACCTCACAGGGAGGTGGGCTCCACAATCGAGGGCGAGAGGTAAGGGATAGTGTTTTGGAGAGAGTGCGTAACTGTAGATGTAAAGACATGGAACTGGATACTTGAAGAGTGTGCGTCGCCATTTTCAATTTCCTCTGTTTGTGTACGTGGATTGCTTGACTTGACCATAGTCATTAAAACATTTATTATATGATTAATTAAAAAAAGTTTTGATAGGAAATATAAAAAAAAATTATTTAAAAAATTAGTTGATTTTTTTTGTATCCTCACAGTGAATCCAATATCACAATCGTACGTGTTATGTTTTTGGATCTGGGTTGTGGTTTTAGATTTGATTTAAACCGGGTTAGTTCGCTTTAGATTTGATCTAACGTGAAAACTAATTATTGTAATTATTTAATTAAAAATGTCACATCATTAAAAAAAAAGTCAAATCATTGTTCTGTTAGCCATCTAAGTAATACTACTAACGATAGTCAGTAAAATGACTAATACTACTCATTTTTAAAACTTGAGGAACTAATTGCACTCACTTGAAACTTGGGGGACCAATTGCGCACATAGAGTAAACTTGATGGATCAACATTGTAGTTTTGCCTTCTTTATATATATATATATATATATATATATATACATATATATATATATATATATATATTTATTTATTTATTTATTTTTATGATCCTTCTTCAATTATCAATTAATTGTAGGTTTCAAGTGTTTAAGGCACGCACAGTTATTGCTTTTCCAAATTTTAGTTTTCAGCTTTTAGTTAACAATTTCAAAGAGTTATTTAAAAAGTTTGTAATTAAGTTGCCGAATAAAAAAAGTTATTGAAAGATGTTTGGGCTGTGATATAGGAAACATTAAAAAAGAAAAAGAAAAAAAGATGTAGGCACTTCCTAAAAACTGTGATGGACCTTAACTAAAAAAAGTCAGGTTAGTTCACCAAATTTATAAAGGAAAACTTAACAAATGTTCTAAAGACATTAATTTAAGATATATTTTTAGAAATTTTTTATAAGAAAAAAAAATTAATTTTTTTGATGGCTTTTTATATATTCCGTAAAAATGGTGTTAGAATTTTCCTTAAATGATTTATTAATAATTATTCTAAGAGCACCTGTTAGCATAACATAATTTATAATAACTAGTTAACTGTGTTTGGTCAAACAAAAGTGATTGAGAGTGATTTTTTTTTTCTTCAAATTTGAGGAGTCTTATTTTTTCCAAACTTCAATAAAGGAAAGTGTAAAATGTCTGTATTTTCATTAAATTATTCGATGTTAGGAAGGAAATGACAATCTTTATGAAGTCTCAAATCCGGTTGCGTATTGCGAATTATACACTTCTCTACAAATAAATAAAATGTGAATAATGGCAGGACACTGGACAAGTCCATGATATATGGACCACATGTTTGGGCAACAGACAAAGAATAAACTTTTATAAAAAAAGAAGTATAAATTGGTGGATTCATTGAAAAAGGATAATAAATCAAGTGATGGAATACTTCATAGCACTGTTGCATGATGCAATGCAACAACACAAACTTTAGCTGCCATACCTCATGGTTTTTGGAGAAGTGTCAAAAGATGCTTAAAGTTACAAGCCAACTGCAATTCCTCCCAACTAAAACTTCCCTATCTGCAATTAATTGTGTATCTGCCTAAGTGCGAATTAATGATACCTGCAATGCCTTCTTCAATTTGCCAATCTCCTACTATTATAGCAGCCACCGAAAGAGCTGCTTCCATATATATTGACATTTCTCATGCATAAAGTATTTTTATGCCACTCATTTACCAGTTTTCTTATATATAAACAAAGTTCCCACTAAATCAAGGGCATTTAATATGTGGAACTGTTTATATATTATCGTATGGGTAAGGGAACTAAATGTTTTGTAGCAACAATGTAGCAGTATTACTATTATTTGTATCTGCAAGAAGGATGTTAGTTAATACTAGTATTTGGCTGCCTCTGAGAGAGAATATTAGGACGCACAATGCTCTCCATGTATCCTCCTCTGATCACGAAATAATAAATTTTACCATGAATTTAATGATTGAGATTTGAGACTCGCTGTTATACTTTTCCAATACTATATAACTACTAAAAACTGACCGGCATCTCTGTAATGTAACAGTGTTTTAAAAGGTTCTTTCTCTAGCCGTAGTTGCTCAGAAATTCTGTGGACTGAAAGGTGAGAGCAGCAAAGAGCATTTTATAAGTATCATGTGTAAAAAAAATATATATATATAAGTATCATGTGTAAAAAAGAAAAAAAAAAAGTTATTTTGACACATCAAAAATTTATTTTATCTATTTTAATGCATTAATTCTTATTTTATTCTTACTTTTATTTTTTTTGGTTACCAATAATAATAGAAGAGAGAGAAAGTTTGCATAGTTCCCACTTCCCAATTATCATAGAAGAGAGAGAAAGTTTTAATAAAAAATGCTAAAATAGTTATAGCACATCTCACGATACACTTCTTCCAACATAGCTTTAGCAAATGCCAAATTTATTTAACATTTGATAAATCTCATTAAGGTGATTTTTTGAGTTTGATGTATTAAATGCTAAAAATTTAGCATTTAACATACCTGATGCTAATACTCTCAATGATGGGTAAGACTTAGGTATATTACTTAAGTATTGTTCCTTAAGTTCTCTTATTAAGATTCTGCCACGTAAATTTTTTCTCATGGAATGGAAATGTATTTTTTAGTAAAGTAGCTGCATGACTAAATCCTAAGAAAAGAACCTAAGAATAGCACATAAAGTATTGTATCTAAGTTTTGTCCCTCAACGATTCATTGAATTGTAGTCACTGTAACTTTGTCATGCACAAAAGATGTGAATCCTACTCTATAGGGCATGTTTCTCCATGAAAATAAAAGTCCCTCTTCAATCTGTTTTTTTTTTTTTTTTTTTTTTTTTTTTAATATATAAATTTTTTTATTCAATTTTATGGGCAAGCCGAAAGAGGCTGGGTTAATCTAGGTGGAATTTGGTGGTTAATTTTTTTTGGACAAGAATGTAAAAATACATTTGGGGTTTGAGTAATTTGTAAAAACACATTTGGTTTTTTTTTTTTGGGAGAGAAACACACATTTGGTGTTTTAATTCTTATAATTTCGTCGGATTATATATTTGCCAAAATAATTCAAAAGCTAAAATTTCTGCAATTTTTTTTGGACAAAAAGTTTATGACCATCACATAATCACATTAAAAAGACTTACTAGGTGATTTGCGCCATTAGTATTGATGGAGCGTGAACTCGTCAGTTAATGTGATCGGATGAAGCCAATCTGCAGCCTCTTGAAAGGGTCACCGGTGTGGTGTCTGCCACCACGCCTCCGATGCCAAAGTTAGTATGCAAAGAAATCTCAGAGAATGGATAATGCAAGAAATAATAGTTCTCTTTTAGTATATCTGTGTATGTACCTTGTTCTTGACAATGAGAGGGCTTTATATGCATACCTTCATGGCCTCTAGTCGTTGGTGTAGTTATGGAGATCTTAATGCTCCTTCTCATAACGTCTGGTCTGGTGTAATGTGGCTTTAATGTGTTCCAACGGCTCATACAGTTGGCTCTATAACCGTTCTGAACTTAATTGTGCTGTAATGAATGTCTTGTGTTTTCCTCGTCAGTGACGTGGATATAAGATATGCTCGTCCGAGCATTCCTTCGTCTGTCTCGTCTAACCTCGTCACTGAAAGACTTCCTCGTCATGATGTTACTGGTTTCGTCATTCCCATCAAGTAGCGTTATAATTTATAATCGCTGATTTTTCTATTCATAACGGAAATTAGTTTTAAGAATCGATTTGACGAATATAAAAACCACCCCTAGTTATAAAACAATTTAAAGGGATATTTTTTGTAATTGACCCAAACCCAAATGTTTTTGCAACCATCTTTTGTTTTACAGTTTACTCGATCAAACACGGATTTATTTGGGATTTTATGGGCTACTCTACTACCCTACCCCATATATGCATAGGCAAAATGGACAGCACGTGCTACTCACCTGATCACTTAATTAAATAGCTAGTAGGCTAGTACTACTGATGATAGAGCACAATAATGTTGGCATCGAACATGCATTCCGCACCATTTCAATTCTAGGTATGTGAACCATGCCATTATGCCGTACGGTAGTATTGATTTTGGCTTGCTTCCACTTCCTAACCCCACCTGATCACGGAAGGGAAGGAGATGGCCTTACGTGAATACAACCTGATGATGCCGAGAAATTTACCAGTGAACCACATGATACCTACGCACTCGGATGTAAAACCTGCACAATACAAAGAGAGAAACCTAACAGAGAGTACTGGTGTGGTGCCGGCCAAATACCCTCCGAAGGTTAAGTTAGAACTATTCTCAACTCCAGAGTGCTAGAACAAGGGTAGATTATGCGTACCTTTTTCTTGAGGGTCTTTGGGTTTTTATAGTAGCATAAGGCCAGACTCCTTTATTTGCGGAACAAGTCTTTTCCTTATGGGGAAGATACTCATTAATGCGTGTATATTCTAGAATTCTACTCATGTTGGGAATCTACAAACCAGGGAAAATCGTGTGTCGCAAGTATTTTCCATTTAAGGTTCTTTGGAGACCACATAATAATGAGTTGGATGCTACGGGGTTGTTCAGTCCGTACATGCCACGTCTGTCCGTGCCACCTCTGTCCAGATAGCTCTATCATGCATAATTTTTCCTCTTCAGTTGCCCCCTTCACCTTATGGGTCCGTGATCTCGGAGTGAAAGGACCCGTGGGGTGACGGTTTGATTTGGATCCTGGGAGACTTGTTAGTCTTTGACAGGCTAGCTCAAAATTATTTATGGCGCAAGGGATCTAAATTTTGACCAAGGCACTTTTGGGTGACATGGTTCGTCTGTCCTCCCGTAGGTAGGAAGACTTAGAATTTTCACCAAGGCATTCGCGGGTGACTTGGTTGGTCCTTCCACTTGTCGGTTGAAGGACTTAAATTTTATACCAAGGCACTTGTGAGTGACTTGGTTTGTCCTTCCACCTGTCGGTAGAAGGACTTAAATTTTGTACCAAGGCACTTGTGAGTGACTTGGTTCGTCCTTCCACCCGTAGGTAGTAGGACTTAAATTTTGTACCAAGGCACTTGTTGGTGGCTTGGTTCGTCCTTCCACCCGTAGGTAGTAGGACTTAAATTTTGTACCAAGGCACTTGCTAGTGGCTTGGTTCGTCCTTCCACCCGTAGGTAGTAGGACTTCAATTTTGTACCAAGGCCTTTTTGGTGGCTTGGTTCGTCCTTCCACCTGTGGGTAGTAGGACTTAAATTTTGTACCAAAGAACTTGCTGGTGGCTTGGTTCGTCCTTCCACCCATAGGTAGTAGGACTTAAATTTCGACCAAGGCACTTGTGAGTGACTTGGTTCGTCCTTCCACTTGTCGGTAGAAGGACTTAAATTTTATACCAAGGCACTTGTGAGTGACTTGGTTCGTCCTTCCACCCGTAGGTAGTAGGACTTAAATTTTTTACCAAGACGCTCGTTGGTGGCTTGGTTCGTCCTTCCACCCGTAGGTAGGAGGACTTAAATTTTGTACCAAGGCACTTGTTGGTGGCTTGGTTCGTCCTTCCACCCGTAGGTAGTAGGACTTAAATTTTGTACCAAGGCACTCGTGAGTGACTTGGTTCGTCCTTCCACCCGTAGGTAGTAGGACTTAAATTTTGTACCAAGGCACTTGTGAGTGACTTAATTCGTCCTTTCACCCATAGGTAGTAGGACTTAAATTTTGTACCAAGGCACTTGTGAGTGACTTGGTTCGTCCTTCCACCCGTAGGTAGTAGGACTTAAATTTTGTATGAGAATCAGGCGCCATTGGCATCCTTGATTGTCGGTATCCTTGGTTGTCGGTATCCTTGGTTGTCGATCCATCCCATTGGGATGAGGATTAGGTGTCTGTCGGCTTCCTTTTGTAGTGTTTAGCTTTGAGGTCTTGCTAAAGCGTAGACATTTGTCTTATGCTTATACATAGGATTGGGCATCCTTCTGCACGGTAGGCCATTGATACACTGCCCCCGGGACGCGTGATGAAACTTTCAACCTTCGGTATGCATTGTAGTCCTCTATTAGCGTCCCATTCTTAAGGTATTTTATCCAACTACTTCGGATTATGGACTTGCCGATGTGACTAAGTGTTACCTCGTCATGTTTTTTTTTTTTTTGGTTGTGTTTGTCCGTCCATCTTTGTTCATGGACATGCATCCGTCCCTTTTTTCTTTTTCTCTTTT
The DNA here is from genome assembly GCA_019022515.1 of Quercus aquifolioides. Lineage (NCBI taxonomy): Eukaryota > Viridiplantae > Streptophyta > Magnoliopsida > Fagales > Fagaceae > Quercus > Quercus aquifolioides. The sequence continues at coordinate 46,908,714 of CM032326.1, forward strand.
TTTTTTTTTTTGGTTGCCGTCCATGCATGCATCTATCAGGCTTTTCTTTTTTTTTCTTTTTTTCTTTTTGGGTGTCCGTCCATGCATGCATACGTCAGGATTTTTTTTTGAATGGCCGTCCATGCATGCATCCGTCAGGATTTTTTTTTTTTTTTTTTTTTTGGGTGGCCGTCCATACATGCATCCGTCAGGCCTTTTTTTTGATCGTCCAGGACTTCATCATTTTCTTTGTCCGTCCACTTTGGTCATGGACTTCTTTTTTTTTTTTTTTTTTTTTGTCCGTCCAGGTCTTCATCATTTTTTTTGTCCATCCACTTTGGTCATGGACTTAAATTTATTTTTTTTTTATTTTTTTTTGGTCCGTCCACTTTTGGGTCGTGGACTTGTTGTTGGTACCAAGTGTGACCTTGTCACCTTGTTGGTCGTCCACTTGATGTCGTGGACTTGTTGAGGTAACTGTGTTACCTTGTCTCCTCGTTGGTCGTCCACTTGAGGTCGTGGACTTGTTAAGATGACTAAGTGTTACCTCGTCACTTTGTTCGTCGTCCACTTGGGGGTGATTGGTCGTCCACTTGGGGTCGTGGACTTCTTGAGGTGACTAAGTGATACCTCGTCATCAAAATTTTTTTTTTTGGTGTGGATGTCCGTCCACTTTCTTCATGGACATGCATGAACATGCAACCGTCCATTTTTTTTGTTAATGGACATGCACCCGTCCTCCTTTTTTTTTTTTTTTTTGTGTGGATGTCCGTCCACCTTCTTAATGGACATGCATGAACATGCAACCGTCCATATTTTTGTTAATGGACATGCACTCGTCCTCCCTTTTTTTTTTTTTTTTTTTGTTAATGGACATGCATCTGTCCATTTTATTTTATATTTATTTTTTTTGTCCGTCCACTTTTTGGGTTGTCATTTTTTGCTCGCGGACTTGTTGAGGCGACTAAGTGTTACCTCATCACCTTGTTGGTCGTCCACTTGGGGTCGTGGACAAGTGGACGTGGACTTGTTGAGGTGACTAAGTGTTACCTCATCACCTTGTTGGTTGTTCACTTGGGGTCGTGGACTTGTTGAGGTGACTAAGTGTTACCTCGTCACATTGATGGTCGTCCACTTGGGTCGTGGACTTGTTGAGGTGACTAAGTGTTACCTCGTCACCTTGTTGGTCGTCCACTTTGGGTTGTGGACTTGTTGAGGTGACTAAGTGTTACCTCGTCACCTTGTTTGTCGTCCACTTGGGGTCGTGGACTTGTTGAGGTGACTAAGTGTTACCTCGTCACCTTGTTTCTTGTCCATTTGGGGTCGTGGACTTGTTGAGGTGACTAAGTGTTACCTCGTCACCTTGTTCATCGTCCACTTGGGGGTCGTGGACTTGTTGAGGTAACTCAGTATTACCTCGTCACCTTGATGGTCGTCCACTTGGGTCGTGGACTTGTTGAAGAGACTAAGTGTTACCTCGTCATCTTGTTGGTCGTCCACTTAGGGTCGTGGACTTGTTGAGGTGACTAAGTTTTACTTCCTCACCTTATTCATCGTCCACTTGGGGGTCGTGGACTTGTTGAGGTAACTAAGTTTTACCTCGTCACCTTATTGGTCGTCCACTTGGGGTCGTGGACAAGTGGACGTGGACTTGTTGAGGTGACTAAGTGTTACCTCGTCACCTTGTTGGTCGTCCACTTGGGGTTGTGGACTTGTTGAGGTGACTTAAGTGTTACCTCGTCACCTTGATGGTCGTCCACTTGGGGTCGTGGACTTGTTGAGGTGACTAAGTGTCACCTCGTCACCTTGTCACCTTGTTTATCGTCCACTTGGGGTCGTGGACTTGTTGAGGTAACTAAGTGTTACCTCGTCACCTTGATGGTCATCCACTTGGGTCGTGGACTTGTTGAGGTGACTAAGTGTTACCTCGTCACCTTGTTCATCATCCACTTGGGGGTCGTGGACTTGTTGAGGTAACTAAGTTTTACCTCGTCACCTTATTGGTTGTCCACTTGGGGTCGTGGACAAGTGGACGTGGACTTGTTGAGGTGACTAAGTGTTACTTCGTCACCTTGTTGGTCGTCCACTTGGGGTCGTGGACAAGTGGACGTGGACTTGTTGAGGTGACTGAGTGTTACCTCGTCACCTTGTTGGTCGTCCACTTGGGGTCGTGGACTTGTTGAGGTGACTGAGTGTTACCTCGTCACCTTGTTAGTTGTCCACTTGGGGTCGTGGACTTGTTGAGGTGACTCAGTGTTACGTCGTCACCTTGTTAGTCGTCCACTTGGGGTCGTGGACTTGTTGAGGGGACTAAGTGTTACCTCGTCACCTTTTTTATTGTCCACTTGGGGTTGTGGACTTGTTGCGGTGACTAAGTGTTACCTCGTCACCTTGATGGTCGTCCACTTGGGTCGTGGACTTGTTGAGGTGACTAAGTATTACCTCGTCAACTTGTACATCGTCCACTTAGGGGTCGTGGACTTCTTGAGGTAACTAAGTTTTACCTCGTCACCTTGTTGGTTGTCCACTTGGGGTCGTGGACAAGTGGACGTGGACTTGTTGAGGTGACTAAGTGTTACCTCGTCACCTTGTTGGTTGTCCACTTGGGGTCGTGGACTTGTTGAGGTGACTAAGTGTTACCTCGTCACCTTGATGGACGTCCACTTGGGTCGTGGACTTGTTGAGGTGACTAAGTGTTACTTCGTCACCTTGGTGGTCGTCCACTTGGGGTCGTGGACTTGTTGAGGTGACTAAGTGTTACCTCGTCACCTTGTTTATCGTCCGCTTTGGGTCGTGGACTTGTTGAGGTAACTAAGTGTTACCTCGTCACCTTTATGGTCATCCACTTGGGTCGTGGACTTGTTGAGGTGACTAAGTGTTACCCCGTCACCTTGTTTATCGTCCACTTTGGGTCGTGGACTTGTTGAGGTAACTAAGTGTTACCTCGTCACCTTAATGGTCATCCACTTGGGTCGTGAACTTGTTGAGGTGACTAAGTGTTACCCCGTCACCTTGTTGGTCGTCCACCTGGGGTCGTGGACTTGTTGAGGTGACTAAGTGTTACTTCGTCACTTTGTTGGTCGTCCACTTGGGGTCGTGGAAATGTTGAGATGACTAAGTGTTACCTCGTCACCTTGTTTCTCGTCCACTTGGGGTCGTGGACTTGTTGAGGTGACTAAGTGTTACCTCGTCACCTTTATGGTCGTCCACTTGGGGGTGATTGGTCGTCCACTTGGGGTCGTGGACTTCTTGAGGTGACTAAGTGATACCTCGACATCAAATTTTTTTTTTTTGGTGAATGTTCGTCCACTTTCTTCATGGACATTCCTGAACATGCAACCGTTGATGGACATGCACCCGTCCTCCTTTTTTTTTTTTTTTTTTTTTTTTGTGGATGTTCGTCCACTTTCTTAATGGACATGCATGAACAGGCAACCGTCCTTTTTTTTTGTTAATGGACATGCACCCGTCCTCCCTTCTTTTTTTTTTTTGGCGGATGTCCGTCCACTTTTTTCAAGGACATGCATCCGTCCATTTTTTTTTTTTTTTTTTTGTTAATGGTCATGCATCTGTCCATTTTATTTTATATTTTATTTTATATTTATTTTTTTTGTTCGTCCACTTTTTGGGTTGTCATTTTTTGGTCTTGGACTTGTTGAGGCGACTGAGTGTTACCTCGTCACCTTGTTTATCGTCCACTTAGGGTCGTGGACTTGTTGAGGTGACTAAGTGTTACCTCGTCACCTTGATGGTCGTTCACTTGGGTCGTGGACTTGTTGGGGTGACTAAGTGTTACCTCGTCACCATATTCATCATCCACTTGGGGGTTGCGGACTTGTTGAGGTAACTAAGTTTTACCTCGTCACCTTATTGGTCGTCCACATGGGGTCGTGGACAAGTGGACGTGGACTTGTTGAGGTGACTAGGTGTTACCTCGTCACCTTGTTGGTCGTCCACTTGGGGTCGTGGACAAGTGGACGTGGACTTGTTGAGGTGACTATGTGTTACCTCGTCACCTTGATGGTCGTCCACTTGGGGTCGTGGACTTGTTGAGGTGACTAAGTATTACCTCGTCACCTTGTTTATCGTCCACTTGGGGTTGTGGACTTGTTGGGGTGACTAAGTGTTACCTCATCACCTTGATGGTCGTTCATTTGGGTCGTGGACTTGTTGAGGTGACTAAGTATTACCTCGTCACCTGTCATCTTCCACTTGGGTGTCGTGGACTTGTTGTGGTAACTAAGTTTTATCTCGTCACCTTGTTGGTCGTCCACTTGGGGTCGTTAACAAGTGGACGTGGACTTGTTGAGGTGACTAAGTGTTACCTCGTCACCTTGTTGGTCGTCCACTTGGGGTCGTGGACTTGTAATTTTCATCTTCTTGGGATGATCCGTCCACTTTGTGGACTGTAATTTATATCTGTCCTCTTTTATGGACTTGTAATTTTCATCCTTCTTGGATGATCCATCCACTTTGTGGACTTATAATTACATCATCTTGGGATGATCCGTCCACTTTGTGAGAGTGTTTACCCTCTTGAAGTGATCCGTCCATCTTGTGAACTTTGTAGGAATGCAAGTAGGAAAACATAGTTGTGTCTGAATATTTCTCTTATTAATTAAAAAATGATGCATTTGTAGAAAAGTACTTGCCCCCTTGGGCTTAAAAACATATTGTAGCAGAAAATTGACTAAGTAAAACTAGTAATTGTAAAAGAACTAAATAAACTGGGAAATTAGGGAGCGCCGTTGTTCTTCATATTATCTCTACTGGTAGTATTTCCGTAGGTGCTCTGTGTTCTATGGGTGCTGTAGCTTTTGCCCGTCTAGCGTTTCGAGGTGGTAGGTTCCCTTTCTCTGCCATGGTCCGTTGCTCTTCTATGCACATGGTCTGCTGATGATCTTCCATCTCTATCATGGCAATGTAGCACTCGTGTGCGGCCACCTGATTTCCTCATAGCTCTCCAACCCCGTACTCCATAGGAAACTTGATCATTAGGTGGTATGTTGATGTTACCGCCTTCCATGAATTAAGGGTGGGTCATCCGATGATAGCATTATAAGTAGATGAGCAGTTGACCACAAGGAAAGTCACATCCTCAGTGATCTGTTGAGGATAATCACCTAATGTTACCGAAAGCGTGACCGCGCCCAGTGGGAATACCCTCGTACCTCCAAAACCAACCAGCGAAGCATTTGTCTGTATTAACCGTTCTCTATCAATCCTCATCTGCTGGAATGCTGGGTAGTATAGGATGTCTGCTAAGCTACCATTGTCGATCAGCACCCGGTGTATGTTGAAGTTCCCCACTCGTAAGGTGACGACAAGCGCGTCATCATGAGGGTGGTGAAGACGTCGAGCATCCTCTTCTGAGAATCCTACGATCGGGCTCTCTATCCGTGCTATCTTTTGTACGGAGCCCGTTAGCTGGACGTTATGAACCTTCCTGAGGTATGTCTTTTTGGCCTTCTTGGACAACCTCATAGTTGCCGTGCCCCCTATGATCATTCTTATATCCCCTATAGGTGGTCTGGGGAGCTCATTTTCTTGTCGAGGTGGCTGCTCTTGATGTTGCTGATCCGTCCTTTCCTTGCTGACGAACTTCTACAATTTTCCCTGTCTAATAAGGGCCTCGATTTGCTGTTTTAAGTCGTAGCAGTCAGCCGTATCATGTCCGTGATCACAGTGGAAACGACAATAGTTGTCCCTGGATCGCCTATTGGGATCTCCCTTTAACTTTTCGGGAAAGGTCAGGGATCCTTCGTCCTTGATCTGCATTAGTACCTGGTCTATTGGGGCAGTCAACGGGGTGAAATTCGTGAATTTCCCTACAGGGGGCTTGGAGCGTTTGTCATCCTTTCGATCTCGGTCCTGTCGGGCATCTTCTTGCCTCTCTCTTTTTCTTAGCATTTCGTCTCGAGCCAAAAGTGCGTCCGCAGCATTCATGTACTTAGTAGCCCTGTAGAGGACCTTCGACATCGTTTTTGGGTCATTTTTGTATAGAGAGAAAAGGAACTTACCCTTTCGCAACCTGTTTATGAAGGCTGCTACCAGTATCTTATCGTCGGCTTCATCGATCGAGAGCGCTTCCTTATTGAAGCGTGTTATGTAGGATCTCAGTGTCTCATCCTCTCGTTGCCTGATGCTCATCAAGCACGCTGTGGACTTCTTATACCTATGTCCCTCGATGAAATGTGTAGTGAACTGAGCGCTTAACTCCTTAAAAGTGCTGATGGAGTTCGGCGTCAGTCGGCTGAACCATACCCTTGCGGGGCCCTTAAGCGTTGTAGGGAAGGCCCTACACATGATCTCATCTGTTACCCCTTGAAGGTGCATTAGGGTCTTGAAGGTCTCTAGGTGATCCAGTGGATCCTTTACTCCGTCATAACTGTCTATGTGCGGCATGCGAAATTTATGAGGTAGAGGAAAGGCATTGACGGGGGCAGTGAACGGTGAGTCGGTTCTGTTGACTAGGTCGTCAAGGTCGCTGGATACTCGTCCTTTGAGAGCAATCATCATGACTTCCATCTGTTCCTTCATCGCCTGCATCTCCGCGACAATAGAGGGTGGAGCCGCGTCCGTGAGGGATGGGAGGCTCATGTGTTGCCTCTCCGGTCTGCTCGGGGCGTTACTGCCCTCAGGTATTTCTAGGTTCCTCCTTTCAGCGCTGGTCCCTTCTTGATCTTCTCGTTGGTCATTTGGCGCTGCATTAATCTGGCGCAGCTGTTCTTCCAGGTCGTGGTTCTGTTTGGTTAGGCGCTCCACGGCAGTAGCAAGAATTTGGACTTGTCTCTCTAGAGTCGTCGTGGGTGGTTTCTCTCCTTAAACGTTGTTAGTGGTTGCCATAGATCGAGTGAGTACCATGCAACCCTTTTGTCCGGGAAACGATACTATGGCTTACGAATCTCAACTATGTTTCCCACAGACGGCGCCGACTGATGATGCCAAGAAATTCACCAGTGAGCCACACGATACCTACGCACTCGGATGTAAAACCTGCACAATACAAAGAGAGAAACCTAACAGAGAGCACCGGTGTGGTGCCGGCCAAATACCCTCCGAAGGTTAAGTTAGAACTATTCTCAACTCCAGAGTGCTAGAGCAGGGGTAGATTATGCGTACCTTTTTCTTAAAGGTCTTTGGGTTTTTATAGTAGCGTAGGGCTAGACTCCTTTGTTTGTGGAACAAGTCTTTTCCTTATGGGGAAGATACTCATTAATGCGTGTATATTCTAGAATTCTACTCATGTTGGGACTCTACAAACCAGGGAAAATCATGTGTCGCAAGTATTTTCCATTTAAGGTTCCTTGGATACCACATAATAATGAGCTGGATGCTACGTGGCTGTTCGGTCCGTACATGTCACGTCTGTCCGTGCCACCTCTATCCAGATAGCTTTGTCATGCATAATTTTTCCTGTCAATTACAAGCAAAGACATGGATGGTAATAAAATTCACTCATTCCTCTAAAAAATAATGGGTAATTAATAGCAAAAAGAGTGGGGTTAAAGGGACACAGCTTGTGTTTAGTTCACTAGACACAAACTTAATCATGTTAAATATATTACAAAATTTTATTATATAGAATTTTTTAATGGAAATTTACTATATAGATTTTATAAATTGATGTGTTATAAAGTAGTAAATTTGTAGTAATTTTAATATTTTTCTAACTAAAATGTATTTACTAAAGTTATTATGCATTATTTTTTAAAAATAAAAAATGTAACATTTTTTTAAATAAATAAAATGTGCCTTAATTTTAGGGCTATAAATGAACAAAGTCGTTCATAAACAGTTCGGACTTAGCTCAATAAAAAACTTGTTCGTATTTGTTTGTTTATAAACAAGCCAAACTTAAACTTTAGTTTTAAGCTTATTTAATAAACAAGTCAAGTCGAAGTAAAAAAAAAAAAAATTGTTTATAAAACAAGTTTGTGAACATTAAGGCATGATATAAAACAAATTGAATCTATGCTTATTTATGGGTTTGGTAATAAAATTGATATAAGTTTTGACAAATAAACTCACGTCTTTCTAAAATTTAATTAATAGCATTAAACTAATGAGTAAGGAAAAATTTAATTAATTAGGAGTTGAGAGTCTTGAGACCACTCACCAAAACTAAATAGGCTAGATAATAAGTTTGATATGAGCTTGATAATATACTTATGTTGGATCTCAAGTTTAAAAGTATGATATTGAGCTCGAGCTTGGCTTCACTAATGAATAAGCCAAGCCGAGTTTAAGCTTTTATATTTTATAATGAGTTCAAGTTGAACATTATTTGTAAGCTCGATTCAAGCTCAAGCTAAGCTTGAACATTCTACTTTTCTTGTTGAGTTCAGTTTGAACATTCACTACTTTTACAAAACTTTGCTTGTTTAGAGCATTTGCACTGGCACATGGATATGCCAAATGTAAGCTCTAATTTACAATTCAACTCAAAAGCAACCCACAGCCGGACAGGTAAACATGGGATATGCTAAATTTTTTTGGCATAGCGTTACAGTGCCATCCTATATTTGTGATGGCAACTGTTCTATATCACAAATTATTATTTTAATGGTACTATAGCTACTTTTTAAAAATATATGATGGTACTCAAGCAACATTATATTATTTTAATGTTTAAATATATTATTTTAATAAGTAGAATAGGAAAATAAAAGTTAGGATGTTGAGTATATTGTAAAATGATATGTAATAATTGATAAAGTAACTTTTTGGTATGATAAAATAAAATAATCTGAAAATACTAGATGTGAATGCTCTTCCCGTCCTACTTAATTTTATAAAATTTAAATTTTAAATTTTAAATTTATCGGTTTATCTTGACATCTTTAAGTTGTTTTATTTTTATTTTTTTTGATTTTACAGAATTTAAAATTTATATTCTTAATTTATCTTATTATTAAATTTAAACCACAAAGATATAAAGGTATAAACTGGAATTTTATTTTATTTTAGACAGGTATTTACGATTTGTCAAATTCAAATATCCTTTTATTGGTTGCTAAATGTCAATCACTCCTTAATCAAATCTTAAAATTTACCTTTAGCTAAAAATAAGGAACACAAACAGACAAGAGCTGTTGACTGTGGAGGTGGAGTGTGTGGGACCACAAAGTAAAACAGTAAATCTACTCTCTAGTCTATACTATACTATAGCACTAACACATAGACCAAAAACTGTGTACAGCAGAACGTGTACACATCATTGCCATCACAGAAACACATGCAAACTTCACTCCACGTGTCAGCCTTCCCACAACACTTAGTATTAAAAAAAAAAAAAAAAAAACCTCTGCAATTTCAACATTTAAGCTCGTACAGTACAGTCCAACCTTTTCCTCTCCATTATTCTCCCATCTTTGTTTACAAATTTAAAAATTCAATCATCCTCGAACAAGAATCTAAAACAAAATGTACAGTCAACTAAAAATCCTAATATAAAAAAAGTTTGTAGCTTTTTCTTTGGGAGAAAACCGAGTTTCATGAATGTGGGTTTGATGACATATTGCTTTAGAGTCAGCAAAGTCACTTTCTTGGTTTGCTTGCTTTCTTTGCCTGAATAAAAAGTTATAGTTTAGTAGCAGTCGGTACCGAATTTTACTGGCATTTCTTTTTCCCAGTGGAAAATTTTAATCTTTTTAAGTTTGTTTATTTGAGTGTTTGGTGGAGGAAATTGTTGTGAAGCTGACCTCAAAGATTTCAATGCCTTTTTTATTGTCTCTGTCTCTCTGTCTCTCAAAAGGGATTTTGGGTTTTCGTTTTTTTTAATTGAAGCGTTTGGGGTTTGGTTATTGGTTCTTACAGTTCATACCTTGTCATCAATACGCGTTGCGTATCCTTGTTGATTTTCTTCCAAGTATAAGTTGTTGTTTTAATCTCGTTTCGTCGACTTGGGTGTTATTGTTGCTTAGTGTCGCAGTCAGATCTGGCATTTTGGCTTTGCTCGAACCGCATTTGGACATTCTCTTAGGTAATTGTCTATGTCTCTCTCTTCTTTATCTGTTGGAATCTCTGTACACTGTTTGGTTGCCGAGAAAACTATAAAGAGTACAACAAAAAGTAGAATGTTTTTGTTGTTTTTTTTCATTTTTTTTTCCACTGACATTTTTATTAGTAAGCAGGTCAAGTGTAGAGTTGAATGATCAGATTATTTGTAGGTTGTTTTTTTTTTGGATCTTAGATTGACTTTGTTCAGTGTTTTGTCAATTATGAATGCAGATCAGGTTGGAAATCCTGAGGTTGATTTAGAAAAGTTGGAATTTTTATGTTTGAAAATTGGGAATTCGTGTTAGTTATACAAAGGCGGATACTGGGTTTGTGATACGTAGGGAGTTTATTGTCATTGATTCCAAGGAATTTGCATTTTGGCTGAGTTAAACTATATAACAACATAGGATCTTTAGTTTGACTATATATATGATCAAAGGATCTTTAGGAATTGGAGTTTAGTATGCTATTGAGAGAAAGGATACAATAGCTTGAAGGTCTTGGGCCTAAGACTTTGTCGTGGAAGAAATGGCATCGAGTGAAGGGAAGCGCCATCATCATAATCTTGTGCCTCTTGCTGCATTGATCAGTAAAGAGAGGAGGAGTGAGAAGATGGAGAAGCCGACTGTGAGATATGGGCATGCAGCTCAGTCTAGGAAAGGGGAAGATTATTTCCTGATTAAGACGGATTGTCAGCGAGTCCCTGGGAATTCTTCATCAGCGTTTTCTGTATTTGCGGTAAATTTTCTCCCTTACTCTCTCAAATTCTACTTTGCCCTGCCGCATGAACTGGACCTAGATGTTCAACTGAGTTATTTATTATTGAACCATTATATATGCACCGAGTTTATGGTGCTTTCCTCCTTTTTTATGTTTAGAGTCTTTTTCTCTTTTTTATGCTCAATATGTTCAGAGTATTTTTCTCAATTTGTAAGAATGATGTCTTTGTAAAGAAACACGTTTCGTGTTCTGTTATTACTACAGAGATTGTGGTTCAAATTCTTCCTTGTTTTGGCATGTTCTGGTTGTCATTGATTGTATTGTTAAGCTCTGTGCACTTTTGAATTTTGCTTAGGTATAGATGTATTGTCCTACATAATGGGTCATTGTTTTTCTTCTGATGTTCAGATCTTTGATGGACACAATGGAAATGCCGCCGCCATTTTTACAAGGGAGCAATTGCTGAATCATGTGTTGGGTGCTATTCCCCGTGGGCTTGGACGGGAGGAGTGGCTTCAGGCTTTACCTCGGGCATTGGTTGCTGGGTTTGTGAAGACTGACAAAGAATTCCAAAGCAGAGGCATGGAATTGCCCCCTACCTCTCCCATTTTTTAGTATCCTATTTTTTAGTAGAAAATCATTTGTTTGCAGTGTTTAAATCATACTTATCGTGCATGATAATGAACTAGTTCTTTCTTGCATGTCTCCAGGAGAAACATCTGGAACCACTGCTACGTTTGTAATAGTTGATGGGTGGACTGTGACAGTTGCATCTGTTGGAGACTCCCGTTGTATTTTAGATACTCAGGGTGGCACTGTTTCCACCTTAACTGTTGATCATAGACTTGAAGAGAATGTGGAAGAGTGTGTGTCTATTTTAAAGCCCTTGTTTATTCCCTTTTTCCTGAATACACTTAGTAATTGAATGTTCCATGATTGCAGGAGGGAACGTGTTACTGCAAGTGGAGGTGAAGTGGGAAGGCTTAGTATTGTTGGTGGTGCTGAGGTGTGCATTTAGGTTCTAAAATTTTTTCTAGAACAACTGCAGAACTCTATTTTTTGGCATTAAAGTTCATGACGTTCCTCCATCTATTTATCCTTGTTATTTTATGTTGTGTAATATGCAATTTTTAACCTCTACAGATTGGTCCCCTCCGTTGTTGGCCAGGGGGTTTATGCCTTTCTAGGTCAATTGGAGACATGGATGTCGGAGAGTTTATAGTTCCAATACCATATGTCAAGCAAGTGAAGGTATTTATTCTTTTCTATGCTTATGTTATTTTCACATTTATCTTCAATTTTTTCTTCAAATGTCTCCTAATATATTAAAAAAACTCTGAAATATGTGCGTCATAGCATCTGCATTCCAAATCCTAACATTCTTCATTTCTATAAAAGCTTTCAAAGGCAGGTGGGAGGCTTATAATTGCTTCTGATGGCATCTGGGATGCCCTATCCTCTGAAATGGCTGCAAAATCTTGTCGTGGGTTGCCTGCTGAACTTGCAGCTAGGCAAGTTGTGAAGGTAATTAAAACTCATTACTATGCTAAATCTTCTGGCTAGTTGTGTTTGAATCACCATGGCCTTCTGCTCCCTGGTTTGTCATAAACCATGGGCTAGAAATGCTAAAAGCTTTGATTTTTTATTGGATTATTCTTTAGGAAGCATTAAGGACAAGGGGTCTAAAGGATGATACAACCTGTATAATTGTCGATATAATTCCTCCTGATCCTTCAGTACAACCCTCGACTCCTCCTAAAAAGCAGAATAAGCTAAGAGCTCTATTTTTTAGGAAGAGGGCTCACGATTCTGCTATAAAACTTTCAAAGAAGCTATCAGCAGTAGGTATAGTGGAAGAATTGTTTGAAGAAGGCTCGGCGATGCTTGCTGAAAGGTTAGTACGCCTATTTTGCAAATTTTGATTTTTGAATGATCTTAAAAGCTTACAATTTTGCATTGCTTGTTGATCTCCTTTTCCTAGCACTTCATCTATTGCTGCCTCTTTCTTGTAAAAAATTGCTTTATTAAGTAGATAGCTACTAAGGGCTTAATAAAAGTTCTACAGTAAAAAAAAAAAAAATTTTATGGGCAACTATATTTTAGCATAATGGAAACGTGCAGGAGGGAGAATGAGGGAAGAAGGGGAAGGACAGAGATTTGATTTTATGCTCTGTACTCATATAATAGTCGTACATTAAAAGTTAAAAGTCCTTGATGACAATAATATTGATTAGTACATTAGAGACCTAATTGACAATGCTCTTGGAGCGTATATGTGCACAATGCTCTACTTGGTGAGGCAAAATAACTGATTGCTTCTTTAGTTTGGGATGGTAATTGTTGTGAACCATTAAAGTTTTTTGTCAACTTAGATTCGACCATCAGGAATGGTCTGGACTCTAGACTGAGTACTAATCCATATTTGGTCCTAGGTTAGAAGTACGATAAGCAGATACAGTTAAGTTATGTATGGGGTTGATGTCATACCATACCTACTTCTAGTGGAATTGCTCTCCAAATTTGAATCTTCAGGTTGCAGTTGAGAGGAAAAAAATGTCTTAATAAATTCTGTTCTTTAGAGTGATGCTGAAGTTCTGAGATAGTGATGTAAGGCAAAATTTCATACTTACCATTCAAGTTTATTTTTCATATTTTTATCTACTTTTCTGATTTTTAGGTTTTCAAATTTTATTTTCTTATTTTTAATTGTTTTTAGGGGTTTCTTTGTCAAAATAAGGTTCTTATATGATAGATTGATTAAAGTTATTTTGGAATATTTTTACTTGGAAACTACAGGTTCTTCTGAAGCCTATAAACAGACCCGCAATGTTTAAAATGAAAATTACAATTCAAATGAAATAACAACTCAATATTTCAATAAAATTGAGACTTAATTTTGTTTTCTAATTGATTCAAGATTTTTTTTTCCATCCATCCTTGTTTATTTATGAGCGCGTGTGTTTATTTATTTGTTTAATATTTTATTCTGATAAGTATGAGTGCACATGCTATGGTGCTACTACACTATTTTTTTAGGTGGAAATGTGAGATGACTTTGAGTGCTAAATGAAAATATTTTTGCACATTAGTTATTAGTTTAAAGTTAAGGGAAAATTACATTTTACCACTCTAAACTATACCCTAGATTACACTTTGTACTCTAAACTTTTCGAATGCACGTTTTGCACTCTAAACTATGACCCTTGTTACACTTTACACTTTGAGTCCCGACGTTAAGTTTGCCGTTAACTTGGATAGAGATCTAAAGTTTAGGGTGCAAAGTGTAATTATGAGTATAATTTAGGGTGGTAAGGCGTAATTTCTTCTTTGTTTTTTAGGGATTGAGAAGAGGGGCAATTGGGTTTTTTCGCATGATGTCATACTTTTCCATCCAAGTTAACGGTATACTTAACGTTGGAGTGTAAAGTATAACAAGGGTCATAGTTTAGGATGCAAAATGTGCATTCAAAAAGTCTAGGGTGCGAAGTGTAATCTAGAGTAAGGTTTAGAGTGGTAGAGTGTAATTCCCCCTAAAGTTAAAGTTAAAACTTGAACGTCTTCTGCAGCCCTCTCAAAAGGAGTCCTTTACCTTGGACTTGAAGATATGTGGAACCTTCTAATTTGGTCCACATGGTAGAACTTGTAGATTACATTGTTTTAGCTTGTTATGCCGCACTTATGAGTTCTGTGCCTGATGTAGCTTGCATTGTCTTCTCATAATATGCTGCATTATGGGGATCTGATTTTACTTTATGCTGTAAAATATGTTTATTTGTAAGTTGATCCGCTTTTCAGATGGATTATTATTTTTGTTTGTTTGTTGAATAGAAATCTATCACCCTTTTAGGAAGGGAATGGGACAAATTAAGCCATTAACATTGTTATAAAATGCCCGTACGGCTAGTAGATGGCCCACCCTTTTCAGTTGGGTGTTTATTCTTGTAGTTCAATCTCCTGATCTTTTTTCTGGGGAACCAAGTTTTTTATCTAATGAGAACTTTGTGCTCTATGATTTTGGGTTACATCATAAATTATAATCACGTGTCTTGCAGATTGGGAAACGATGAGTCTACTGGCCAATCAACATCTGGCCTTTTCGTCTGTGCTGTATGCCAAGTTGACCTTGCTCCAAGTGAGGGCATCTCTGTTCATGCTGGTTCCATCTTCTCCACCAGCTCAAAGCCCTGGCAAGGGCCTTTTCTTTGTGCTGATTGCCGTAACAAGAAGGACGCGATGGAAGGAAAACGTCCTAGTGGAGTTAAAGTAACATAGCTCCTATATTGTTTCATCCCATTCTTTACCCCATAAATTCAATTTTTTGAAATCTCCTTTTTCATAGGCTAGGCAATTGTTTGAATCTTACTAAGATGCTGCATAAAATGTATATGTAATATCCGCAAATAATGTAAAATGAGTTTTAGCATTCAAGTAATAGAAGGTTTAAGGAGCAACTATCTTATATGTTTGGGGTGTATCTGGAAATCTACAGTTGCTGAATATGATAGTTAAAATTGGGTATTTTTTTTTTATGAATGTTAAAATTGGGTATTTAGGTTAGTTAAGCCTGGTCAATTTATTCATGGGTTCTATTTAGTTTAATTGGAAAAATCTTTAGTTGTTGAATAAATAATCTGGGTTTCAATCTCGCCGAGACCCCTAAAAAAAAAAAATATATATATATATATATATACACAATTGATTCTTGGCTTCCATAGGTTCAAAAATCCTATTGTATCTATTTATTTTATTATTATTATTTTTATATAAGATAGAATTTTAATTTATGAAGGGGGCTCTATAATAATTGTTTTTTTTATCGTCAAGTCAAGATACAGATCGGTTTTGGGTGTAAGTAGGGATCGAATACACTAGACTCATTTTCTATATCAATTAATGTAAGTTGATTTGCTTCTAGATCAGATTGATATATTCTAAGCTATTTCATTGATACTATTGACTTTCCAAGATATTAGGGTGAGCTTTTGTTTTTTTGTGTTTTTTTTGTTTTTTTTGTTTTTTTTTTTGTTTTTCAGCTGCACTATTTGACTTTTCAACCAATTTTCAGCCACATCAGTGGGTCCCGTGTACTGTTAATGAGACACACAAACTTCATTTTTCAGCAACTTTTTCATTAAAAATGGGTCCCACGGCACTATTTACACATTTAAAAATTATTTTGCTATAGTGTTTTCAATTTTCAGTTTCAGCAAAATAAGTTATATCCAAATGGACTATTAGTGTATGCATCCAAGTAAGTTCATCTCTATGTATGCTTGGACGGGGATGAATCTCATTACGTTAAGAACTTTAGGTAAATACACATAGGATGAAGCCCTATGGCTTAAAAGTAAACCAAAATTATATATAGGGTTTGATAAATGTGTGCTCTTAAGGTATACAGTAATCATCCATTTTATAAAATTTTTTATGGAAAGTTAAAAATAATTTTCAAAAAAAGTTGGTCACTTTTTCATAAATTTTTTTCTAAAATGGTTTTACTAATGTATGCCCTTATATATATACTAGTCTCATCACATGCGCTTCGCACGTGCGACGAGACTCTTTTTTTTATTTTGAGTTTAATGTAATTTTTCAATTTGAATTTATCTATTGTTAGTGAGGTTACACCGGAAAAGATTTTTAAGAAACTAAAATTTAGGATTTGAAATAGAGTAAAGTGTTGGGTTTAGTGTGCTAGTTTTTAGGAAAAAATTATCAAACGTGCATGAGATATATTTAAATAGAGAGTGTGCCAATTTTTAGGAAAAAAAGTTTCTCTAATAGTTTTTTTAATTTTTTTTAATTTTATTGAATTACAAATTTAACCCTACTTTTTATTTTTTAAGAATAAGGATTATCTAATTAGCTTAGGGGAATTTTTGATATTTTCTGAAGGCATAACCAACTTTCTAAATCCTTTTAATATATATATATATATAAACTAAATTGTAAACTATGTTGATAACTCTTTTTTCGCCCCAGATGGCATTATTTCATTAGCAACCCATGCCACACGAACATATTATTGAATTTCGGGTAAATCCCTTTTAAAGCCCAAAATAAGCTTATATCTTATCAAAAAAAAAAAAAAAAAAAAAACTACGTGGATTAGACTCACATGGCTCGCAAGATCCTTACTTCAAGAGGTAGATTCATGGTCCACATTTCCTCTTCATCAATTGGGATCATAACCCACAACATCATCAACATCAACATATGGATCGGGCTCAAGCAATGAATCAAAGCTCACAGCCCATATTACCCCTCTCGTATTCATGGAAAACGGCTTCTCCAACAAAAGCCCATATTTACACAAAATGACAACAAAACCTAAGGTACGCCATCTCATTTTCGGCTTATGATCCAAGCTCAGGAGTCTCTTTGGGAAAACTTTAGGAGTCATGGTTTGGAGGGCCAAGAGGTATGTTCAGTAAAGCTCCAACAGTTTAAAGTTAATAAAAGAAACATGTTGCTTGGTGTGTTTTCTCCAAATCCCTGAACTCTGACGAGTCAGTGTGTAGCGGGTAACATATGGTAAGCCTCTCTTATCACATAGCACTTAAAATGATAAAACTCTCTATTGCTCTTTTCCTAAATCCTAATATACATCATATGACAAACACTTAAAAACTCCAGCCATCTAAGTGCTGACAAAATAACTATTCATTCAATCTCTAGTTGTTCCTATACGAATTTGGAAACCTAAGTATATTATTCTACATAAACTTATTACTATTTTCAGCTAAAATTCAACTCAAACACATGGCTAAATTTGACTGACTATCTTTAACCTTCAAATATAAAATAGTCATAATATCTTTAATACTCAGCTACCATCTATTATAATCAGACCAAATATTCCCCTACCAGCTGCCAGAGCAAAGTATTAAATGATTTTCTTGCTCTCCAAGATTAAGTTACAACACAGTAAGAATCTCTAAAACTTCATTAACTATCAATCAATCATTTTATTACTTACTAAAAATGTGTTGTAATAGAATTTTGGACTAAAAATATAAATACCCAAAAGAGAAAGCCTTTCCAGCAGAACACTAGCAATGTGTTCAGCACTTGACACCTAGCTGAAAGTGACACCACTAGCCATTTAATGCTCAATCCCAGAAGCCAGTTGCTATACCCAAAATAGCAAGATATTTTTAAAAGAGATCTTACCATTTTTAGCCAAACCCATGAAATAAATGCTGTATATTCTCTCCAACAGCCTGACATCATCTAGCTGACCTCATTTACTTCAACCCCAAGCAACAGTTGTTTTATGATAGCTATGACAAGTTTTTCTGACAGCTGCAATAGCTTTTTTAGAATAGTTGTAAAAGTTGACCCAGCAGTCTTAACATTATAGAATTTCCTTATTTGGCTAAACAAAACCAACTAAAGAAACTATATTTTTCTTGCTAAAATCCTTTCCTTTTTAGCTGGTCTTTCCTCCAGCTAATATTACCCAAAATAGCAAAAACCACTTAAAGCTAAACATACCATTTTCGACCAAATCCTAGGATGGATTTTCTGAAAATTTATTGTTGATTGGGACTGATTTTTGGTTGAGATTCTTTACTAAATAGCCCCGTAAACTCAGCTATAAATAGAACACCTCATCAACACACCAATAGAGAAGAACAACTCTCTCAAAAACTTCTCTATTCTCTCTCCCTCTAATTATCTTCTTAAGCTCTTAATGAAGTTTTGAGCTTTTGAGTTTTTAGTTTCCAAATTAAGAACTAAACTCTTCAGCCCTTAGCTCATAACTGCCCTTCATAAGCCCTTATCCATCCTCCAGCAGAAAATCCTAGCAACATTGCTAAACACACTACAACACTATTACTCTTCTTATACTCATTCTCTCACTCTTCATATTCAGAAAATACATTTCTCTTGCTGCTCATATCTCCAAATACCTAAACACATCTCCATATTCTTCTCTTATAAAATCTTTCCTCTTGGAAAGCAATCACTATAACTTCTCCAGCAGCTATAATCTCATATCTTTATTATCTTTAACCTCTATATCTTTCATACTTCCATGTATCTTACAAATTACATATCTCACAAATTATCCATACATATTCCTCATATATATTACAAACTCATCTCTCGCCAAGTATCCATACTTATTATCCATACAAACACTACATCCCACAAAACATCTATATCTTTTACCATCTCCATACTTCTCAAGAGATATCAAACACTCATACCAAAAGCTCTTCTCATGGAAGACATAAACTTCTAATACTAAAACCCTTCTCATACAATGACTAAGATCTCACATCAAAGCCCTTTTCCTAGCAGGTACAAATACTTCTTATAAAAGTCCTTCTCATGGAATGCACAAATCTATTTTACAAAAGCCCTTCTCATGGAAGGCAATACCGTTCATAAGTTCACAATATCTAAAAGAGCATTATTAAAGGGGAAATTCATTTAAGTACATGATATAAGGGACAAACTTGACTAGCCTTTACACACAGCTGGATATATTTTCTCTCCCTCCAATTGCACCCATTTTTTTTTGTCAATCTTGAAGTTATCATAGCAAACTGCCTCTCCATTGCTGGAGTCATTCTGTTGGAATATTATTAACTAACTGATGCTATAAAGCTGGAGCTATAAACCATACAAAGATAAGTCACTACGTTTCCATATCTTTAAATTTACATTATTGAATATGTGAATAATTTACCTTTAAATACATATTACTTTATTTCAACTACTATTACAACTAATAATCAAAATTGTTATATCAAACACATATTATTTATTTATTCAACAATTATCATGATTCCTAGACTTTGGGCTTTACCCATTTTGTAGGCTTAAAAATATGCCAGAAGCCATTGGATTACATGGCCAATGTTGAGTTTCAGACGCAATTCCCCAAACATATTCAGGTCTAGTAAGGTCATCCCTCTAACAGACAACATGTGGCTACGCACTGAAAAACGGCCCCCAAACAAACTACAACCTTAAAGTTTGGGAGTGTTTGGATTTACACTCAGAAGTTTTAGAATTTGGGTTTTACTCCCTAGGTTCTATTATGTTTACATCAGCAATCCCTCTGTCCATATTTTTCATTAAGTGTCACAAAAACTTGCCACATGTATTTAGTTTATTCAATAAAATGATGTGACAACATAATAAAAATGTAGTAACATTTTGTTGGATGAACTAAACATGCATGGCAACTTTAAAAAGGTAAAATTCAAATTCTGAAACTGGTGTAAAATCTAAACACTTCCAAATTTTAAGATTGTAGTTTGCATAAAAGAGGGAGTTAGACCCCTTTTTTTGTGGTCTCTAATGACAAGTAATGGCTAGTGCTAGGGTTCTGATTTTAGGGTTTTGTACCAACCAATGTACTTTCCACAAGTGTTAAGTGCCTTTTCAAAGGCTAACTATTCATGGTCTATAAATATAGTCTCCATATCAGTTTTTTATTATAGATTTTTTTATACTATTAGAGAGATTCACAAAATTCTTCAAGATTGCTACTTGAAGTATTCTTACTTTAGTTGTATTATAACCTCAATATTTAACCATTTAACTTTATCATTATGCAACTGGGAGAAACAATGACCTATTTTTGTATCTTTAACCACTGATGCCTTCGTGAAAAGCGTGCGTTGAAGCGGTCAAGTGTTTCATTATTGTTGCTTTTTCCTTACTGAAAAATTCATTACTTATTCAAAAACGAGTAAAGAGATTCTTGGTGATAGGAGAACTTTTTTTTTTTTTTTTTTTTGGTTTTGTTTTGATATAAAATTGAAATTTTGTGTGAAACTTATTTCTAGAGATTTGAACTCTAGTCCTTACTCTTCACACCCTACAAACATTTATATTTGTGGAGTGACTATCGCATCAAAGGTGTGCGGTGGTAGTGTTTCATTTTTGTTGCTTTTTCCTTATTGAAAAATTCATTACTTAATTCAAAAACGAGTAAAGAGATTCTTGGTGATAGGAGAACTTTTTTTTTTTTGGTTTTGTTTTGATATAAGATTGAAATTTTGTGTGAAGCTTATTTCTAGAGATTTGAACTTAGTCCTTACTCTTCACAACCTACAAGCATTTATATTTGTGGAGTGACTATCGCATCAAAGGTGTGCGGTGGTAGGAGAACTTGGTTTTAATAAGCAAAGAAAAGGTAGCAAAACTTTTTCCACATTCAAAACCAAGTTCTCATGTCCTACTTGTAAAAAAAATTGCATATAATTTTATTTTTATTCAATGTAAAACAAATTGCATATAATTTCGTAAATTGTTTCCAATACATGTATAAATCCACTTTCCAAATACACAAACAGTTTAGATCTCAATTGCAATTCATGAAATACAATTCAAAGAAAAAAAAGGTCGCTCACTCAATGGAAAAATTAATCATGCGCTCTATCATTGGTTGTGGTCCTTGTCGTAGATAAGAGATACCATCATCTTAACGTTTCAAGCAAACTAAAAACTTCCACAAAAATCTTCTTGATTACTAGAGAGAATAGAAGACTCGGAGAAACTTCAAGTTTTATGCTTTTGGATAGTTCAGTATAATAAATACCCCGTAGCGAAGATCAAGCTGGAGAGGCATGGAACACTACTGTACGATATTGAAACCATCTCTCAGGCTAATACCAGCGTTGCAAATCCTTATTAAAGGATTTAAGTCTTCCCAGCTCTCCATTCATTCATCTTTTTTCAACAAGTAGAGATGTTATGATCCTAGTATCCTACATTAGTTGAGTTCTACTCATGGGTTCTTAAATGAGAGTTCTACTCTTGGGTTCCTAACATTGAAGCACTCATGAGTAGAACTCCCACTTGAAAACAGCTTGCAAGGGGAAGGTACCTAAGAGCTTACACACACATGGTTAAGCTTATACTTAATCCACGTGGGACACTATGATCATAACTGGAGAATTTCATTGTACCACCTATGAAATGAAAGCTATATAGGTATAGGAATAATGCAAAAATATTTGGATATGCACATGCGCATTCATGAAATATATTATTATACATGTAGGTTTTTTTTTTTTTTTTAATTTTTAATTTTTTTATATAAATATTGTTTTGTTGTAGTTATTCCTAATAGATGTGCTTCTACTATTTCTGCTCCATGCCATAACCGAATCCTCTATAGAAACTGCTTTAACTTCGTTGCAATGAAAACTATATAAGATTCGTAGAAGCCGGTTTTAATAATGCTTATGTAAGGCTGTTAGGATTTCAAAGCTTTAACTCAATTTTGATCTTCACTGTTTAACTAACACAATTTTTGTTTGAATATTACTACAGGCACTACAAGAAAAATAGACTATTGCGGTGCCACTATAGATCTATTGCGGCAGTAACAAAAAGCGCCGCAATAGATCTACCATTTAGCGACGATTTTGGTCTATTACGGTGGGCAAAAAACTGCCGCCATATGAAGTTAGAATTCGAGTCAATTGACCTTTTAGCAGCGGGATATGCACACCGCTATAGGGCTTCATGTACAACCAACCATATGCACATTTTAGCGGCATTTACGCCCTCCACAATATGTGTAAAGCTTTAGCGACGGGCTATAAATGCCGCTATAGGGTTTCAATTATAACATAATTTTTTACCTTTAGCAGTGCTTTTTGCCCGCTGCTATAGGTTAATTCCCCCCCCCCCCCCCCCCCCCCTAGGTTTTAAAACCATAGTCATATTACAAACAACCTGTAATAATTTTACAAACAACTTGTAATAATTTTAGTTCTACTGAAACAATACCACAATACTTGCCAATTTTAGTTCCCATGGGTTTCAATTGGGTTTTAAAACCACTATTTGCCAATAACTTGTTCAGAGACCTATTTCAAAGAACCTGTAATAATTTGGGCTCTATTAACACAATACCACAAACATAACTAATTAACAACACAATAAATGTTTTCAAACTAAAATAATATTAACATAGAAATATATTATCATATACATAACATTGTCTATTACCATCATCATAAGATTAACAAAAAAGGATGTGGTCCTTTGAATAAAACAACCACTCAATATAAGCTAATACCATAATCAAAGTTCCAAAGTATTTAAAAATATCCTCCAACACTTGCAAAAAATGCGGTTGTAGCAGTGAAGTTCCTTGTACACAAAAGAGTCCCCAAACACCAAGATAAAATCTATAAGCATCTTTGGTGATGGGATGCAACTGATGATTTTTGGATAGGTGGAGATTGTTGGACCAGAGAAACATCCTACATACAAATTATGATTACTCAATAAGTGCATCTAAATGGAATAGAATGACAAGAAAATATTACCAAGGCAAAAATGGGAACAAGTTCAAATAGTGTCCTATATATATATATATATATATATATATATGATCTAATTGATTTGGATAGAATTGTAGTGCTACTTAATTGAGGGCTCTTGCAAAAGTCATATTAGCTAATAGCTAGCATCAAATCTATTTTCAGCATTGCACAAAACTTTTGATTTCAAATGGCTAACTAAAGAAATTAGCATAGTGAAAAATATAGTCAATAAACTAGAGGGGGCATGCGTAAAAAATAAACAAGTACATCCATCATAAAAATTGAATACTGAGACATGTTAAGGTCTCTATTATGGAAAATAGAGTTCCACCATTTCTAAGAATTGAATTACTTTTAATAAGTCTTTAAAGTAAATGTTGGAAGGTCCAACAGTTGGATCATGTTACTATGTGAAACTGGAAATCTCAAACTAATTAAAGTTGTGGTTTTGCAAACTAAAATGGCATGATTGGCTGCTTGGTCTCAGAACAATTTGAAATGGGATAAATGCTACTAGCCAACTACATGCCATACATGCTACTTGCTATAATTAGGGTGGAATGTGACTTATCAAAATAAAATAGGGTGTTCTAAAGACAAAAAAGCAAAGAACCTAACATACTACAAATTGCTACTATCATTTAATAGCATCCAAAACTGTAAACATACTATAAGTATGTCCATCACATTCCAAATTAGGCTAAGGAGAGTAGTACCATATCTAATTGACTAGTCAAGTGACCCAACAACCAGCTATGTTCCTAAGAAAACAATGAATTTAAACGCATACAAAAGTTATTAACACATTTGGTAACTAAACATCATTATTAGAAATATTCTTTAGGAATGGACATCTCTTTAAATATCCCATTTCATTTTAGTGTTCCTCATGTGTGAAAAAGATAGAGAGAAGCCCCTAAAATGAATTAATCGAATAAAAAACAACTCAACAAAAATCATCCAATATTACACAAAACAGTCAACACTCCCAATATCATCTAAAACCACCTTATATCTCCATGCAAGCCACCTGCTTGCCCCAATTCAACAGCCTACCACAATCACACACACACACTGAGAGAGAGAGAGAGAGAGAGAGAGAGAGAGAGAGAGAGAGAGAGAGAGAGAGAGAGAGAGAGAGAGAGAGAGAGAGAGAGAGAGAGAGTACCTTAAGTCTAACACAAGCAAGTTCACTTGCTTTGTTCACACGTACTTGTAATGCCTCTTCTTTTTGCAATCTGCCAACAAGGAAAGAATATATATAAACATAAGTTCATTTGTAATGTCCTTTTCTTCCTCTACTTTAATTTCTCTCTTCTTATAATTATTAACTTCATGTCCCTACTCTTTTACTATTATAAAATGCCAGGATTGCAAAAATTGAACCATACCCTTAATATTAGATAAGTAGTATTCATAATAAACCAAAAATCCAGTTATCATGTCCATATTAATAGTATAACAATCAAGTACCCTCCATCTAATCACTCTTCTAGTAGTTATATATAATTCCTAGCCAACAAAATTAGCTGGGCTCTTAGATTGTAATATTCAAAGGTAAATAAAGGGGAGTAGAAGAAAGAAATCTAATGAAAGCATGAAGAACATTTAAAGCAATTACTTATCCTCTTTTGATTAATCACAATTGCCAAAATAAAAAACTAAGAATAATTGACAAAGCACCTACAACAGAGCCACCAGGAATCCTTACCACTAAACCACATCGACGTTGAAAATCTCCACGCTCCATAAACCAAAACCCACAATCAAATTTCAAAAATTTAACAATGCCACCCCAAAATTATAAGCAAAATAAGCAAAACCCAGATCCCAAATTTGATTAAGAGGTCAAACATAGATGTGTTGACAAGTTTCCAAACAACAAGCCTGTGATAGTAGAATCACCCTACACTACATATCATGAAATGTGCCCAAACATTGATGCATGCACCCACAAATGTGGGAAAACATAACAAACAAAAGAAAGATCCTGGTCACAACACCGCCTATCAATGCAGAATTAGCAATACCTCTTCATCCAAAAGTTCTTAAATAGTTAAACTCACTAACAATCATTGGCCCCTGGCCCCTACTACCCCTACCCACTCTCTATTACAAGCACATAATTCTAAAATTATTAGAAGATACAAATACCTAATTCTAAAATTATTAGAAGACCTGAAAGAACTAAAGTATGAAAATAATGAAAAATTGATATTTCCATCAACATTGAAGTCAAAGGTGCTTTTAGAGTATGTACCCTCCATCATCAATGTCACGGAAAGCAATTGCACAGAATGAATGTCTCAAATTTAACCACTGGAAGTGAAAAGAATACACATGTTGATGACCGCTTAAAACTACTGAATTCACAACTAGCAATGATTCTCCCATTAGTAATTTTCTGCTCCTTATCTATGCCATTCAAATAGTATAGCCAAACATGTCCATGCATACATTCCATGGTAAAATGAATCACCAATGAGAATATACAAAGGCCTCAACTAAGCCAAAAATGGATTTAATCACAAAATCAACAGACGGTGATCATTGTCAGATACAACAATATAAAAAGAGAACCCACTTGGGAATTCAATCCGTACGCGCACTCTATCAGTAAACTAGAAAACAAATTATGACAAAACTGTGAGCAACTAAAAGGCTTTTACTTGATAAGTAAAGTTCCCTCACAAGTTCAGAATTGCACTTGTAGACCCTAACATTGTTAGGACATATGTGAATCATGCTAGGAACATATGTCAATATTTTATGTAATTGACTAATCTTTTGACAAAACGCACTTTACTTATAATTGGGTAAATCTAGGATGTGTTTAATACTTCAAGGAACAAGGTTTCAAGTTCAAGTGTTAAAGCCATACAAGTCTGTTCAAGAAACAAGTGAAGATGTGTTGGATTTTAAATTTCGACAGCTAGCTTGATAGCTAGTATCTATCGAGGTTTAAAAGCTACTGAAACCCGATACTCAACAGCTAGCTCGATAGATAAGCTATCTATCGAGGTTTATAAAAAACATATTTTCAGCTCTAATTTTCATCCAATTCGTGTGTATATGTTTGGGCTTTCTTTTCTCACAACCCTAAACATATATAATGATTATTTTAAGGGCCATCAAAGGGTGCGCGAGAGTGGGTACACCGTAGGGTTTTGTAACCAAGGAGTTTCGTGATCTTCATTGTGTGAAAGGACTTTTTGGAGAACATCTCTAGATGAGACATTCATTCGGAACGCGAAGTCATCCTATCAGATTTCTTCGATACTAACCTTCCCACTGTCTTCTACAGTAGGGATTGGGAGTCACAGTGTAGCGTCTTGGTCACATGCCCTTCCGTGATCATACAAGAGTTTTACTCCAACATGCACAGATTTGATTACTCTATACCCTAGTTTGTCACTCGCGTTCGGGGTATATGCATTGTAGTTACTTTGGATCTTGTATCTGAGGTACTACATGTTCCTAGGGTAGTGCATCTTAACTACCCTGGTTGTGATTGTTTGAGGACTATATCCATAGACGAACTCTCGTTTCTCTTCTGTGAGACACCTTCTTGAGGTGACCGTCAAAACACCCTTTGCTCAAGCTTTGTAAAAGGTCCGAGATTCCTTAACATGGTGATAACATTTATTCTTCATCCTTTGTCTTACTATAACACTATCACAGAGCCTCCAGCTCGGTTTTTGCTATCCCTCTTAGAGGACATTGCCATTGACTTCCCTTCTCATTTCATCCTATCCCTTATAGATGTCTATAGGGATACGGCAACCCGTGATAAGCTCATTTTTCCTTCGTCTATCACGAGAATCATTCGCCATTTTTCTGTCCCCTGTCCTGTGTCTGATCACTTCTCCGTTATGGGTGCCATTAACGCTACTACTGCTAAACAGAATAAGGCTCAATTTCGCTCGAGGTGGACATAGACCAAGACAACAGCTCCCCCAGCTTCTGCAGCTCCTTCCACCTTTACTCCTTCCTCGACGGGTGGAGTGACACTTGAGGCTATCATGGCACAGCTTATGCACATGGATGCTTCCCTTGACACTCTCAATGATGAGTTGTGTCAAATGAACACCCGTGTTGGTCGTATTGCATGACGACAGGCTGTTATGGGTGGTTTCACTGTTGCTTCTTCTCCATCTCCATCGGCTTTCAAGGATGAGAGTGATGAGGGCTCTGGCAATGCTGATGAGGATGATGGTGCTAGCTCGCCCAATGGTGATAAGATGTCTACTTGATGTACTTACCCTTTGTCACTCGTAACAAAAATGAGGAGTAGTTTTGAAATGAAAGTAGTCATACACATAGGGGGAGGGTTAGTATAGGAGATTTTTGTGATAGGGGGAGTGTATATAAGGGATATAGTGAGGATTTTTGTATCCTTTTTTTTTTTCCTTCTATTTTAGATACATTATCTCTTGTACATTGGTCTTGTGACCACTTAGTGATAGCAAACATTGTACTTATCTTTGATATATATATTTGATGATGTTGTTATCACATTTCACCTATCTCTCCATGTGTTGTTTCTTTTCCTTCTTTATACACATGTTTCTTATTTAATGTATGCAATCTATTATTTGTGCTTCACACTAAGATGTCGTGATGAGTTTTATTTAAAATTTTTCAGAAATACAAGTTGTCAAAGTCTTCTTGCCATAAACTCTCTTCTTGCAAAGTTTTTCAAGGGTTTGTGTTAGAAGATATTTTATTGTAATTCAACAAGTGAGTATGAGTTGAGTGATTTATTACTTCTCTCATATGTTCATTTGTTTGTTATGGTTTTGTCATAGATTTCCAAAGGGGGAGATTGTTAGGACATATGTGAATCATGTTAGGAACATATGTCAATATTTTATATAATTGGCTAATCCTTTGACAAAACGCACTTTACTTGTAATTTGGTAGATCTAGGATGTGTTTAATACTTCAAGGAACAAGGTTTCAAGTTCAAGTGTTAAAGCCATGCAAGTCTGTTCAAGAAACAAGTGAAGATGTGCTGGATTTTAAATCTTGACAGCTAGTATCTATCGAGGTTTAAAAGTTGTTGAAGCCTGATGCTCAACAGCTAGCTTGATAGATAAGCTATCTATCGAGGCTTATGAAAAACAGATTTTCAGCTCTGATTTTCATCCAATCCATGTGTATTTGTTTGGGCTCTCTTTTCTCACAACCCTAAACACATATATAAGGATTATTTTAAGGGCCGTCAAAGGTTGCGTGAGTGCAGAGCAAAGTTTTGTTCATGCAAATTGTGATTGGAGACATAATTTGCCTTAGTTCATCTTTCTCTTGAAGAAGCTGTGGTGTTTGTATACCGTAAGGTTTTGTAATCAAGGAGCTTCATGATCTTCATCGTGTGATGAATTGAAGAACTTTGCAACTAACATCTTTCTGAAGTTGGTGAGTAAGCTGCGTACTGGGATCCGTGAATCGAATTGGTTAGTCACGTACTGGAAGCCGTGCATTAAAAGGAGAGATTATCACTACAGAACAAGTCCAATTGGGTATTGGGGTAAGGGTTCAACTGTAGGTTGATATAAGGTATTGAGATTCCTTTACTTGTAACCGCTTGTTTTGATAATAGTGGATTCTAGGGAGTGGTGACCTTAAAATCACCTGATGGGGGTTTTTGCCGTGTTGGTTTTTCCCATTCGTAAACAAATCACCATGTCAACTTTATTTTCTGTTGCATATTTACTTAGTTGGTGATTTGTTTGTGCTACCACGCGTTTTGCATGTTAATTGAATTAATTAATTAACTTGGCTAAATCAATTGATTAATTTATCACAAGGGGTCAATACATTCTTGGCCTATCAAACATGAAAATACCCAGACAGTAAGCACCAAGATAAATTAATCAAAAATCAAAATTTTCAAAATAAATTTTAGAAACAAAGCTGGGGTATTGAAACAGGTCAACTATGCATTACTTAACAATTGTTAAGGTTCAAAATTGCAATAAGGAATCAAGCCCTTAAAAGTAAGAGGGGCCCAGCCCATGAAGAAGAAAGGCTTGGCCCTTAAAAAAATAAAGAAGTAAATAATTCGGCCCATAAAGAGAAAAGAATAAAATACTAGGCCTTAGGAAGAAAGAAGAGGCACAAAGGGAAGCATGGGTCAAGGGCTTAAGCAAGAGATGGTGCCCAAGGAAGCCCAAAAGGGAGGCAGGTAGGAGCTGGGCTAGGTTGCAGAGGATCCACCAGAGTCAGAGGGGGATCCTCAGGAAATGCAGTAGAAAACCAGCTGAGATTTGAACAGCTTAGGGTGGTGATAGGCCAAGAATGTATTGACCCATTGTGATGAATTAACCAATTAATTAGCCAAGTTAATTAATTAATTCAATTTGCATGCAATAAGCGTGGTAGCACAAACAAATCACAAATTAAGTTAAAATGCAGTAGAAAATAAATTGACATGGTGATTTGTTTATGAATGGGGAAAATCTACATGGCAAAAACCCCACCGGGTGATTTTAAAGTGATCACTCTCGAGAATTCACTATTATCACAACCAGCAGTTAGAAGTAAAGGAATCTTAGTACTTTATACCAACCTACAGTTGAACCCTTACCCCAATACCCAATTGGACTTGTTCTGTAGTGACAATCTCTCATTTTTAATGCACGGCTCCTAGTACGTGACTAACCAATTTGATGTGCGAATCCCAATATGTAGTTTACTCACCAACTTGAGAAGGATGTTGGCTGCAAAGTTCTTCAGTTTATCACACGATGAAGATCACGAAACTCCTTGGTTACAAAACCCTACGGTGTACAAACACAGCAACTTCTTGAAAAGATAGATGAGCTAGGGCACATGTCTCCGGTTGACAATATGCTTGTGAAAAACTTTTGCATTGAGTTGCATCAGCTGTGACGGCCCTTAAAATAATCCTTATATATGTTTAGGGTTGTGAGAAAAGAAAGCCCAAATATCTATTCACGGATTGGAGTGAAATCAGCTCTGAAAAATTGATTTTCATAGACCTCGATAGATACCCTATCTGTCGAGAAGCTGTTAAGCATTGGGCTGAAACAGTTTTTTAAACCTTGATAGATACTAGCTGTCGAGCTTTAAAATCCAGCACTTTGCCACTTGTTTCTTGGACAAACTTGCATGGTTTTAACACTTGAACTTGAAACCTTGTTCCTTGAAGCATTAAACACATTCTAGATCTACCCAATTACAAGTAAAGTGCGTTTTGTCAAAGGATTAGCCAATTCTATATTGACATATGTTCCTAACATTGATTCACATATGTCCTAACAGGTGGCATGTCTAGGGGCACAAGGAATGAAGGAGGCCATGTCCCATTAGCCGCCCACAATTCAGAAGAAAGTTTTGGGAACAGAGGTTGGCTTAGGAGTCAGTACATGATGAAGGAGCCTAGTACCTTAGGTGAAACAGAAAGGGGGAACCAAGAAGGAAGGTAGCTAGGAGCCTTTCTGCCTTCCATCATCAGCAATGAAGAATCTGCCCAGTTAGAGGAAAGAGACAAAGTGTGAAGCAGCCAAAGCTCTGAGATGTCTTTTTAAAGACCTTGGGAAAATGATGAGAAGCCTTGACTTGGGAAGAGCATCTAGGATTACTCAAATAGGATATCCCATAAGAGGAAGTTTAGCTGGGGACTTTTGGGCTGCCAAACCTTAAAAGGGGAAACAATGAGAGAAAGAGGAAAAGACTAGCCACCAATGTTGCAGACATGACATTGGTTCTGGTACCCAGAGCACAAAAAAAATGGATCAATGGCATGGAAAAAAAAACCCTAGAAGCGGCACTATAAAAGGGGCTAGAGCTCCAACCAATGGGCATTCAGAAAAGAAGCACCTAATACACTAGAAAAGATACAAAAGAGTGCTGTGAGCTGGAAATACAGTAAAAGAGGGAGATACTGTGAGGGATCCTACGGAAATATTGGAGGATACACTTGGATTCAAAGGGATTCAAACCTTATAAGTCTTAGAAGCCCAAAGAGAGTTATCTAAGTCTGTGATTTTTGAACTTTATTGAACCTTGTGGCATATCCCAACGAAGTATGACTCAATGTATTCAAATACTTGATATAATGAAAATATAATCTCACTCTATTTTGAGAATCCCTAACGTTCTTTTATTTGCCCTCCTTTTAGTTCCTTTGCTATTCCTTAGTTATTTGTTTAAACCAATAAATGTGTGTGTGTGTGTGTGTGTGTGTGTGTGTTTTTATGTATATTTGTGTTGTGGAGCCCATGTCTTGTGCACAGATTGACTTGTAAACGGCCTAACAAAGCCGTAGTGAGCCAAACCCAGTCCACCAACTATTTACACTATCCTTTGGAGGCCCAGGATCCTCTCAGACTATTGGGCTTGGGCTCTGTCCAAAGAAGGAACCCATTCCTTATTCTCTCTCTCTCTCTCTCATTACTTTTTTTGTTTTTTTTTTTTTTTTTTCTATAGAAACTCTAAATTGCATAAAAAGTATTTCTTAAACCGAGTATTCAAGAAGAAAAAAAAAATTAAAGGAAATCTTTCCAGTTGAAGTTGCTTTGGTAATTTTTGCAAAAAATCAACACCTCCCTTCTTTGAGTAATGTTTATCGCAGACAACCTTATTTGGATTTTTCAACGAAAGACATAAAGAAGGGTTTTTACCATTTGGCTGGGGTATAGGAATTGTGAGCATTTTAGAATTTTAAGCCAACTGATACATTGGAGGGGAGAAAGACGGAAAGTGGAAGGGAGGGAGGAAAGACAGAGAGTAAAGGAGAATAAAGTTAAGTAAAATTGGCTTAAAATATACTAATCTTATATCAAATTTATTATACTTTTCCTTTCACTCCCCTCAATTCAAAACTTGCCATAAATTACCAAAAAGCCCTTCCATCCATCCTGTCAAATCCTCTGAAAAAATACGGTCAGGCCCCTAATTTTTATATCAAATTAATATCATGAATCATATAACTCAGTCAAAGGCTTAATTGGAAGTAAATAATGGTTTTGTCTGGTTAAAAAGAAGAACTGGGCTCATTTATTAAAGCGAAAGATCGTAAAAGTACGGACCAAGCTAATCTGATTATGAGACAAAATCAAGCCTTTGACATGATGGTGGAGCGCTCTGTCTCCATTGCCACGTGTCACCTTCCCATTTCCCTCAATGTTGGCCGTTTTTGAATATTTATTATTATTAAATTAATTAATAATAATAAATTAACAACAAAGATCCAACTCACATTTTATTTTTTATTTTTTAAGAAGCAACAAAGATCCAACTCACATTTTATCTTAAACCGCTTACAATTTCAGATTCTAAAGTTAAGGTCATTATAGTCATTTAAAAGAAAATCACCTCGCAGTAAACATGCAATACACGTTACATGCTTTTCAGTTATTTTGCCCGATCAATCACATTCTATGAATCACCAACACAGTGAAAAATTAAAGAATCCATTATTATTATTTTTATTACCATTAAAGCCCTCCAATTTCCCATTAATTACCCTTTAAACCCTCTCTTCCTCTCATTACAAGCTCACAGTCTCACACTGTGACTCCAACTTGTAAGTCACAATACAAACCCTTCATATCTCTCTCTCTCTCTCTCTCATTCTGAACTTGCAAACAACAATGGCGAACCCAAGTCTGTATGTTCTTCTACCTTTCACTTTTTTTCTTCTCATCCTCCATTTCCTTTTCTCCCAAGCTTCGAAAAACCCAGATTTGGAACCTCTCTTGGCGTTCAAAGCCTCTACAGATAAAGCAAACAAGCTTACAACTTGGAACTCCACCACCAACCCATGTACCTGGACAGGCGTCTCGTGCCTCCACGACCGAGTCTCGCGACTCGTCCTCGAAGACCTCGATCTCCAGGGCTCGTTCGAGCCACTCACCGCTCTGACTCAGCTCCGAGTTCTCAGCCTCAAGCAAAACCGTCTCTCAGGTCCCATTCCTGACCTCTCCAACCTCACGGCTCTTAAGCTCCTCTTCCTCTCTCACAACGACTTCTCCGGCGAGTTCCCGCCGTCAATGCCGACTCTTTTCCGACTGTACCGTCTCGATCTGTCGTACAATAACTTTTCCGGCGAGGTTCCAGTATCGGTCAACGGTTTGACCCACCTCCTGACGCTCCGGCTCGAGGAGAACCGGTTTTCCAGTTCTATTTCCGGTCTGAAACTCCCGAATCTGCAGGAGTTCAACGTCTCCGGTAACCGCTTCTCCGGTGAAATACCCAAATCTTTATCAGGTTTTCCCATTTCTGCTTTTGCTCAAAACCTGGGTCTCTGTGGGTCACCCATTCAGCAAAAGTGCAAAAGCCTGGTTAGTGATCCGACCCGACCTGGGTCCGAAAACGGAGCCATTGCCTCACCTTTAATACCGGGTACTAACCCGACAACCACAGTATCATCATCACCGAGTTCAGTTCCTTCAACCAGAACAACATCGGCATCGGCATCAAAATCAGAAAATACTCGGCACGCGAAAATAAGCAGTGTAGCATTGATAGCCATAATCCTGGGCGACGCATTGGTCCTAGCTGTGGTGTCTCTAATCCTGTACTGCTATTTCTGGAGAAACTACGCTTCAAAAATGCGTGACGGGCAGGGGAAGTCGTCAAAGCTGTTAGAGAGCGAGAAGATTGTGTACTCGTCGAGCCCATATCCTGCTGGGGCTCAGTCCGGGTTCGAGAAGGGTCGCATGATGTTCTTCGAAGGGGTGAGGCGGTTCGAGCTGGAGGACTTGCTTCGAGCCTCGGCGGAGATGTTGGGGAAAGGCGGGTTTGGCACAGCCTATAAGGCGGTGTTGGATGATGGGAATGTGGTAGCGGTGAAGAGACTCAAGGACGCGAGTGTGGGAGGGAAGAGAGAGTTTGAACAGCACATGGAGGTGTTGGGAAGGTTGAGACATCCAAATGTGGTTAGCCTTAGAGCTTACTATTTTGCAAGGGAGGAGAAATTGTTGGTCTATGATTACATGCCCAATGGGAGCTTGTTTTGGCTTCTTCACGGTACGTTCTTTATTTATTTTTCTTTATAATTAATTAGATGAAAATGTGGAGCTAGCTAGCGTTGAGATTTTTTATTATAGTATTTGCGTTTATTGGGTTCCAACTTTCAAGAGTTGTGCTTTTACTTTTACGCACATATATAAATGTTACTGCAATTTTTTAATTTCTGGGCAACCAAGCGTGATCTCTGATAATGTGCAAGCATTTAATGTAAGCCATGCGGTTGATGGCTCATAGCGCGGTGGGTGGGGAATAGTCATGGGCGCTACGCTATGCTATATATCGTTGGTCTCATCATTAGGGTTTTTAAGGTTGAATAATTGTCTGATGCAATTGGACCATTTGATGTGATATTAAGCTTGAGCAAAATCTTGAAGGTGGTTGTTGTCTTGTTGATGAGAGCTAACTACGATCTCGTACAAATGTATGTAGTAGGAGATTTTTTTGCTTGCTTTTTAATTTGGTCATGAAAAAGCAGTGGAGTGGGATCCACTCTCACAGTCACATCTTTTTTTTTTTTTTGAGAAAACTCTCACAGTCACATCTCGCTTTAGGAATTGAAACAGTTATGCAAGAAGACAGAAAAATGAATATATTTTTAACTAGCGATTTGGGAATTGGGTTTCCTTTACTTTACTGTATTATTATTATTATTCATTACAGACTGTGCACTGCTCGCAGACACAGACCCAGACGCAGACCCAGGAGCAGTTAATATACGTTGTCTCTTTTTTCTCTTTTTGTTCTTTTCCTGCCAGTGCCTGTACTCTTTTATCTATTTTTAAAATTGAACATGACCAAAAAGTGCAAAGTTATAGAACCCTATCCTATGCCTCATGTAAATTATTCTTGCAGTGCCCCGTACGTAATTATATTGAAATTAAAGGGGGGTTGTTTATTTTTATTTATATTTTTATGGGGACAGGTAACAGAGGACCCGGAAGAACCCCACTAGACTGGACCACGAGGCTGAAAATCGCAGCAGGAGCAGCTCGAGGACTAGCCTTTATTCACAACTCATGCAGGTCCCTTAAGCTCACCCACGGTAACATCAAATCCACCAACATCCTCCTAGACAAAACAGGGAATGCACACGTGTCAGACTTTGGACTCTCGGTCTTTGCTGCCCCCACTAATGGGGGCCCACGATCCAACGGCTACCGTGCTCCAGAATCATCAGACGGTCGAAAACTCACTCAAAAATCCGACGTGTACTCTTTTGGGGTTCTTCTTTTAGAATTGCTCACAGGGAAGTGTCCCTCTGTGGTGGACAATGGTGGTGGGCCCGGAGGAGGAGGAGGGTTCAATAGTGGGGTCGTTGATCTTCCTAGGTGGGTCCAGTCTGTGGTCAGAGAGGAATGGACGGCTGAGGTTTTCGATTTGGAGTTGATGAGGTACAAGGATATTGAGGAGGAAATGGTTGGGTTGTTGCAGATTGCAATGTCTTGTACGGCTGCCTCCCCTGATCAACGGCCCAAAATGAGCCACGTCCTCAAGATGATCGATGAGATACGTGGGGTCGAGGTTTCACCTGGTCACGACACGTTGGACTACTTGTCTGAGTCACCTTCCATGTCCGAGGACACGTGCGGCGCGAGTCAGTGATTTTTCTTTCTTTCTGAGTTTATATTTATGTTATAAACTACTAGTATTTGTTTGGACTTTGGACCATCTGTAAAAAAAAAACATGGCAATGGGTTTTGTTTTGGCTCACGAAAATCGGAAATTTTTTTTTCATCATTTGGGTTTTCTGCTAATTAAGAAATTGCGAGTGATTGCAATATATATAGAGTTCTGTTTTAGTTATGATCTCTAGCATGCTGACATTGCATGTTTCTGGGATACAAAAGTAGCTTTTAGCCACACTCTTGAATGATTGATACACAATATATATATATATACAATGAATTAGGATTTGATAGCCATCTTTATACGGGAAAGCAGCCATAATTGGTGGATGA
Source organism: Quercus aquifolioides (assembly GCA_019022515.1). Lineage (NCBI taxonomy): Eukaryota > Viridiplantae > Streptophyta > Magnoliopsida > Fagales > Fagaceae > Quercus > Quercus aquifolioides. Next base: position 46,944,679 of record CM032326.1, read on the forward strand.
TTAGTGTATAATTTGTATTTGATGAGTTACAGGTTTGAGGGATTATTATGATTAGGGGAAAGGATCCCTTCCACTTAATTCCTCTCATTCCATTTTTTTTTTTTTAATTTTATTGAGAAGGACATCTATTATTTTAGTCAGATGTGAGATATGCGGTATTAAAATAACCAATGGTTTTAAAAACCATATGTAAACCACACATAATCAAACAAATGGCACGATCATAAATTGGCTAAAATTGAAAATTTAAATGGAGAGAATTTTCTCCACATGCAACGACTAAGAGCATTCGCACTGGAGATTGCAAATGCCAAATGTAAGGAAAATTTGGCATTTCAAGCCCAAAGGAGCTCAGCATCTGGAATTGTAAATGTAGACTACTGCAAAAAATTTTGCAATTGTGCTACAGTGCAATTCTACATGTAGAATTGCGCTATAGCTCAATTGTAAAAATAAAAATATTATTTTATTCATTTTCTCTCTCATCGGCTCCTAACTCTCCCACTCTCTCAACTCTATTTGCCACGTCTCTCTCTCTTTCAGATTTCTCCCTCTCCCTTTCCCCTCTCTTAGTGATTTCTTCCTTTCCCTTTGCTTTCCTTTAGGCCACCATCGCCCAGGCCGCGTCTCGATGTTTGGCTCTGACGTGGTTTCGATGTTTTGCTCCAATGTGGGTGTGGTTTGCTCTGATGGTGATGCGTGTTGTTTGCTCCGATGGGTTCGATGTGGCTTCGATGGGTCTGGTGATGGTCTCTCACGAGGATCGGCGTGGCATGGAGGATCGTGACCAGTGGCATGGAGGGTCTCTCACGGTGCGATGCTCACGGACCCGATGGAGGTTGATCTCGCCATGGTTGTGGTGGTGAGTACTGTGGTGTTAAATCTTGTGGTGGTGGTGGGTCTTGCATTGGTGCGTATTTGTTTTGTTTGTGGGTGAAGATCGAGTGGGTTTGTGGTGGGTTAGTGGTGGAGATCGTGGCAAATCGATGGTGGGTTTTGGCAGATCGGCGTAGATTATTTTGGCATGGTTTCTTTGGAGGCGTGGTTCAAGTAGTGGGTTTTATTTGGCGTGGGTTGTGGTGTGGAGATTTGCTGTCCGATGTGGTGGAAATCGGTGTGGAACTGTGGTGGCTGTGGCATTGTGATTGGCTTCGATGGCTTCATTAATGGTTTTTTTTTTTTTCATTTTTTTTTTTTTTTGGGTTTGCTGTTATATGTGGGGTGTTTTGGTTTGGTTTGATGGTTTTTTTTTTTTTAACATGGTTTTGCTTTTGGTGGTGGTGTCAGGTGTGTGTAGTGCAACAGTGGTGGGCTTGTGGTGATGGTGGTTTCAGTAAATTTGTGGTTGTTCTTGAACAGAAAAGAATAAGAGAGAAAGAATAAATAATGTGTTTCATTGTAAATGATGATGATTTTGGGATATATTATTTTATTGTGTAGAAATATTATTTTAATGAGTAGAATAGGAAAATAAAAGTTGGGATGTTGGGAGTGTTGTAAAATGGTATGGTATAAATAATAAAGTAGGTTTTAAGATGGTAAAATAGAATAGTTTGAAGATTTCGGATGTGAATGCTCTAAGTATACAATATATATATATAGCAGAAACCTCGTATGGAGTGCATGAGCTCTTGCTATGTATCGCTCTAATTTTGCATCTACCCTTTTTAACTTTTTTTCATTAAGCTGTTTTAACTATTACCTAATAAATCACAGTAACTTCTTTTTATTATTATACTATAAAATATGGGTTATTATTGACAATTACTCTTGTGTGAGGCAAAAATAACCAAGGGCCCAAAAAAGGAGAAATGGGCTAGAATATGAGCCCACCACAATTAATTTGTAGAGATGGGAGAGCGAACCAACATTTGGGCTTCTTATCTGACGGATTGAAATCAAGAAAAAAAAGTCTAGATGGAAAGAAGTAAAGATTAATAAGTAAAAATGAGTGTAAACGGATGTATTAATGTTTCCTCTGTCAGCCGAGGAGCCTTACTACACTTGAGGTGTTATAAGCTTAAGAGTGTTTCTCTCTCTAATCTCTAGATTTCGGTCCCTATTTAGTGGGATTCCTCCCCCTTTTATAATGGTCTCCTTTACATCCTGGCCCTCCACTTGGAGGGTGGTTGATCTCTCACTAGATACTTGTCTTATCCCACCTTTGGAGGAAGTGTTGAGTGAACCACCGACTGTCTTGACACTATTCATGTGTCATTCAGCTATTAATGCAGTTGACAAAGTGTTACAGTGCATTCAATACGGAGGTGATGGATGCTTCTTGGGAAGTCCTCCTCCCCCCCCCCCCCCCCCCCCCCCCCAACCTTTTTATCCACACTTGTTACTATTTCTTCCCTTAGTTCATTCTTCCCAGCCTGATTGGAATTCATCTCATCCACTTCGGAAGACCCATATCCAAGGGACTTCTTAGAGCGATCCAGATCTGGCCATCAAGCTCATCTTCCAAGACCTCTTGGGTTACACAGCCCTGAGCCATTCAGTTGGGCTTGCTCATTCCTCGAGCTTAGTCTAGAAGAGGTACTACCCTTGGATCCCCCCCCCCCCCTCCCACAACTCTAAAGAATGGACTACCTTATAAAAATATACCAAACCTTATGAAAAGCTCAAACCTATTTATAATAGGCTATTCTATTTGTACCAATATGGTAGAGGGTTGTACTCAATCCTTCTTTGTTCATTAGATCCTAGTCCCTCTCTTCGTCGCTAGGTAGAGCAGCTTGGTAGCTCCCAAGGCTCATAACCTTGAGGTCATGGGTTCAAATCTCGTCTCCGCAACATTTTTTGACAAAAAATGGAGGCTGAAAACACTGACCCACTTACAAACTCTTTTTCTCCTCCCCCACGTGTAGATGAAACCCAACCAAGACCTTGGCTCACTTACAAGCTCTCTTTCTCTGTACAAGCTTCCCTTCAGACTACACACACTCTTCAATTTCTTTGAAAACAATGGTTTGCACTTTAGATTCAGTGATTATTTGAAGCCATAAATGCAAAAACTTAAGAGATTTTAGCGTTTGGACTATTGGGATTCAATGCAGTCACTTCCAACCAATTATACAATGCACTTAACACAAGGTAAAAGTGACTTGATTTATGAAATTGAAGAATTAGTTTCATTCAATGTTTGCTTTGCATATTGTAAAATCTATTCTTTTATATAAACCCGTCTTCTTGCGCCACAAAAAGTTATGCTTCTATAATTTCTCTCCCAATATTTACATTTCATTTTAAAAAGGTATGTTCATTTTCAAAATTCATGTTCCTCTTAAATAGTTTATTTATTGATTTTTTGTTGAATCCCAAAAATATTATGTTCGCTTGAAGTATTTAGTTTAACTCTCTAAAAGCTGTTTATAATTCAATAAGAAAAAAAAAAAAATTAAAAAACCAATTGTTAACCCACAGAAAAAATATTGATTTTTTGTTCAATCCCAAAATATTATGTTCATTTGAATTATTTATTTTAGCTATCTCTGAAAACTATTTATAATTCAATAGGGGAAAAAAAAAAAAACAGTTGTTAACCCAAAAATAAAAAAAAAACCAAAAAAAAGAAAAAGAAAAAAGGAAGTATTTTTCAAATACCTTTTCCAAAACCACATTGTTCCTCTAACAGTTTTGAGTAGGGAAATTGAGGGGGTGAAATGGAGGCTGTAAGGCTTGCATGCCAAAGAAAGCATATGATCATGTACAAGAAAAAGATGTCCAAGATGTATTCCACAAACATACAGTCGTCAAAGAAATTTGGAGGTGGAATTCATAGGAGTAAAAAGCCTAATGACATAGCAATGATCCATGAAACATATAATTGTAATAGAGCAAGACTTAACAGGCGAATGGTACTTAACCTTAACCGTACTCGAGAAAGTTGTAAAAATGCTCAATTTTTACGGCGATCAACCCCTTCACTTATAATTGTTTTTTCTCACTTGATTGTTGAGCTTATTGGTGATTTTTTTTTTCTTTTTGCTAAATTAATGGTGATGGTCCTACTACAACTACTGGGCAAAAATTTGGGAGACATCTGCCTACAAATGTTAGTGCCTTGGATGAGCATCTGTCTACAACTAAGCTTACAACTACTAATTTAATAATTATTCATAATTGTACTAATTCAGTAATTATTTTGGTTAGAGTATCTATATGGTTGTGACTTGCCTAAAAGTGTATTGAATCTTCACTTAGGCTAACAATACAGTCACCCTTGATGTACTCAGAAAACATGATAGTGATTAAACTTTTTCCTTAACAGAGGTTTGATCAAAATAAATTCTTAAAATAACCCACATGGGTCTTTCTTTTCGGTGTTTTGTCAAAGTTTCATTAACACTTATAGTTTTTTCAAACTCAACAAAATGACTAGTGTAGGGACTAGGTTTGAGGGAGTGGACCCAAGCCCAGTTTCCCCGCAATGAATTTATAGAGTATGGGCTCAAGAGCTAGGCCCTAGCGAGGAATGCAACGGCCATGCATGGTTGTACGTGGATTTCGGTAGGTTAGACGTGGGTCGGATTGCCTAATAGGTCTCCTCGGACGGGATTGTGGAGATTGAAGTTGTTCTTATTTCTTTCAAGTGAGGTTACAATGGTTGAGAGAAAATACTCTACTACAGTGTTCTCTCTTCCTCTAGTTTTCTTCCCCCCGTCCCCCTCGCATTAGGGACTTTTTACATTATATACTTCTCTCTCAGTTAATCCTAGCCCTACACTTGTTGATCAGCCCGGGTTCTGCTTGAGAGCCTGTCCCATCAACCGCACTCCCATACCTCCAGTGGGTTGCAGCGCCCCATGCGGCGTTGTTCAGAGGTCTTATCCTCATTAATGCGGCCAGGGCGTTAGTTGAGGGCATTTAATGTGGAGGTGACAGTTCGCCTGGGACTTGTTATTCCACCATGCTTCAATGTCCGGTGCTTGGTCCTTGCTATTCTGCTCCTTGGGTGCTTAGGGAGTTTCCCTTTAAGGGCATGCTGCTTGCCCACTCTCTGACCTCGATCCCCCGAGGACGTGGCCATCCTCGGCAATGCCACTTAGGCCCTGGGCTCTAAACTTTCGTCCTCGGACCTCGGACATTGGAGCGTCCTCGGCGTGGGCTTCTGGGCCTGGTTTGGAATGGGCCGGGGTTGCTGACTTATTCTGGCCCCACAATAGCCCCTCAAAATCTTGCTGTCCGCACCCTCGGGCGGAGAGGAGGATTTTGATATCCTCGGACCTGCGTCGTGTCCAATCGAGTCTTGTCCTTCGTCAGCGTTGGAGCCTTTTCAACTGCCCAAGGTGCGTTACTGGCGCTTCGATGCGCGTAACGTGTCTTGCATTAAATTCGGGCGGCTTTATGCTCCCCACGTTCAACGGGCAGATGACAATCTAACGGTGGAGATGTGTCTGGTACTTATGGGCGGGAAAATTCGCGCAGCTCTTCTTTCTAGGGTATAAGTACCCATTAGAACCGTTTCCTCACTTTTCATTTGCAATCAAGAGCTCCTGCGCCTCTATTCTGAGTCCAGCCAAACTTCCACCTCCATCTTCAGCACAAAAAGCCAGCCCGAGGAGCTCCTCCTCATTTCTGTAAGTCTCTCTGAGCTTTTTCCCTCTCCACTCGTCCTTCTCTTTCATTCGTTCATCTTTTAGTTCGCTTAGGCGTCATTTGGGATAGGTAGACTTAAGAAGTTTGTTGGCACTGAGGAGGCGATGGAGAAATTCATCGCCGATTACAAGATACCGGCCAACGTGGGCTTAAGGTATTGTGAGGAGGGGGAGTGGTACCTCAAGAAGCGAGAGGGCGAAGTGGTGATTCCTGTTATCGCTTTCCTTGAAGGGGGGATGAGGATCCCCATGGGGCCAATGATGAGGGGTTACCTCACCTACTTTCGGTTGACCCCCACCCAATGCGCCTCCAACATGTTCAGAATTCTGGGCAGTGTGGACGCCCTTAATGAAAAGATGGGTCTGAGGCTGACTTATCACGATGTCAACTACTGTTACAATCTTCAACATTTGAAGAACAAATCCTACTACATGAGGATGAGGGACGACAGGGTCCGGCTTATCCAGTGCTTCCCCGAGTCCAACAAGGGGATGAATGAGGATTTCCTCATCGTGTCTGGAGCGTGGCACGATGGCCTTCATTTTCCGACGACGGAGGGAGCACCAGGTGGGACAGTGGGAATAGGAGGGGATTTATGGATTCTAACTTTTTTCCCTGCGTTATTTCTTCTTGTACTGTTTGGTTTCTAACCACGAATGTGTTTTCTCTTTGCAGATCCGCACTCCTTTGCGCGCCATTTCAGCTTGATCAATAGGGAAGATTTGCAGAAGGTGCTGAGGTATGCGGAATTTGAGAACGAAGCAGACCACCAAGTCAGAGCTGCGCACAAGATTTTGGGGTACACTCCGCTCCAGAAGTCGTTTGCGGCCCCAAAGTACGTGATCAGAGCCAAGGATCCTCGGCTGCAGAAAATAAAAGTGACCGAGGGCGGTTTTGAGTTTCCCGAGGATCCCTCCACTTTCGGAGGTGTCACAGTAGCAGTTCCTTCGTCTTCCCATACATTCCCAGAGGCCGCGGAAGAGGACCTAGAGAGGGAAGAGGACGCGGCAGATTGTGGTTTTGCTGAGGACGATTTCAGCGTTTTCGAGCAACTGCATCAGTCCGAGGACCTTTCTGGGGACTTGGGTGATCCTCGTCTATCCGAGGCAGACTTCCTAACGTCAGCGACATCTTCTCGGCTTGAGATGGGCTACAAGAAGAAGAACCAACCCAGTCTGGCCGACCTACTAGAAGGGCAGCCGGGGAAGTCCAAGCCGAAGGTTCCTCCTCCTCCTCCAAAGACTCGCCCAACTCAGACCAGGTCGGCCTCGGCCCAATCTAGGCTTCCCCCTGCTCCGCCTCAGTCGAGTTCGCCGTCCAGGCACGAGCATGCCGATCCTAAGCCGAAGAAGGATAAGGGCAAGAGGATTGCCGAGGACAAATCTGGGTCCCCGCGGGAGGGGGATGGCAATCGTCGGCCATCGAAGCAGCTGAGGATAGGCTCCTCAACGCAGGAGAAACAGGTCGCACCTGCGCCCGAGGTTCAGGCATGGCTCCTCGCCCCAATGCTCCGTGGGGCTCCTCTGAGGGATGACTCTTCCCTCAGGGACTTTAAGGAAGGCGAAGGCGCGTTTGTGGCCGACGCTGTAGAGAGATGTCTGCTCCTTCCTGCGGACATGGCGGAGTTGGGGACTATGAGGAGTAGGGACGTCTTCCTCAGCCTCAAGCGTTACTTGGGGATGGTAAGGCCCTTAACAATTGTGTTTTCTGCCTTCCTTTCTTTTTGAGTTCGGCTAATCACCACGTATTTGTTTCGTTTGGCAGGCTGTGCAGGCCACTTTCAGGCTGGAGGAGGCGACCAATAGCCATGGAAAGGCCATGGACTTAGAGCGCGATAAGCGCTTGGAGGTTACTCGGGCCCTCAAGACGTCCGAGGAGGACCTTGCCAAGGCCAGGGAGGAGCTGAAGCAAATGACTCAGGCTAGGGCCAGTGCGATGTCAGGCCTTGAGGGTGCCCAAAGGCAAGCTGAGACTCAGACGAAACGCCTGGGCGAGGCAGAGAAGCTGCTGAAGCTTGCCGAGGAGCAGATAGCAGGCTTGACAAAGAAGGTGGCCGATGCTGAAGAGGCCAAGAGGGTGGCTGAGTGGGCCAAGGGCGAGGCCGAGAGGGCCAAGCTTGAGGCCGAGCAGGGCAGGGAGGAAGCCTGGGCCACCAAGCAGGAAGCTGAGGAGGCAGCCTACACTGCCGGGGCAGCTGAGACAGCAGCTGCCTACAAATCCCAAGTCCCTGGGGTATGTAGGCGCTACTGCTCTGAGACTTGGAGTGAGGCCCTCAGGCAGGCTGGGGTGGAGGCCTCTTCTGCCTTGTGGAAGGAGGAGAATGTGTACTACCCTCCTGTTATCCGCGAGGCTGCCCCAGATGGCTCTGAGGCCGAGGAGGCTGCTGTGGAAGCTGCTGCCACCCCGGGCGAGGGGGCCTCGGATGCTGGGGCCACTGACGAGCCAGTCCAAGGGAGTACTCCCTCCTTGGCGGTTGAACTGAGTGATGGCTCCAACGACGATGCACCTCAGCAGGCTGCAAAGCCCTCCCTCGACGCCCAGGTTTCTCCTGCCGAGGAGGCAGCTATTCCTGCCGTGCCTCTGCAGGCCATCCCCCTTAGTCAGGGCTCGGAGGACCCTGAGGCAGCTGCGGGCCAGCCACCCACCGAAGCGGGCAACTAGGCTCCTTGGCGCTTCTGCCTGCTGCACTTCATTTTTGCATCTTTTTCTTCCTTTTTGCTTTACTTGTAATGTAACTCTGTTGGTGTAATTCCCTTGAATTTAATGAAATGAGAATGTTATTTCCCCTTCTGTTTGTTGTGGCTGTTTGTCTACTTGAACATTATCTGCTTTTTCTTTACTTGCATGATTCTATTCTTCAATTGCCCCTCGGCCAATCGCGACATCAATTATTATGATGGGGGTCCCCTTGGAGTAGTTGGCCTCCTCGTAGGCCTGAGTCCGTGGACCATGCAGTGCCCTGGTTCCGTCTAACGCTTAGTGTTTCGAAGTAGTTAGTTTCCCCATAGGCCTGAGTCCGAGGACCATGCAGTGCCTTGGTTCTGTCTAACACTTAGCGTTTTGAAGTAGTTAGTTTCCCCATAGGCCTGAGTCCGAGGACCATGCAGTGCCTTGGTTCTGTCTAACACTTAGCGTTTTGAAGTGGTTAGTTTCCCCATAGGCCTGAGTCCGAGGACCATGCAGTGCCTTGGTTCTGTCTAACACTTAGCGTTTTGAAGTGGTTAGTTTCCCCATAGGCCTGAGTCCGAGGACCATGCAGTGCCTTGGTTCTGTCTAACACTTAGCGTTTTGAAGTGGTTAGTTTCCCCATAGGCCTGAGTCCGAGGACCATGCAGTGCCTTGGTTCTGTCTAACACTTAGCGCTTTGAAGTCGTTAGTTTCCCCATAGGCCTGAGTCCAAGGACCATGCAGTGCCTTGGTTCTGTTTAACACTTAGCGTTTTGAAGTGGTTAGTTTCCCCATAGGCCTGAGTCCAAGGACCATGCAGTGCCTTGGTTCTGTCTAACACTTAGCGTTTTGAAGTGGTTAGTTTCCCCATAGGCCTGAGTCCGAGGACCATGCAGTGCCTTGGTTCTGTCTAACACTTAGCGATTTGAAGTGGTTAGTTTCCCCAAAGGCCTGAGTCCGAGGACCATGCAGTGCCTTGGTTCTGTCTAACACTTAGTGTTTCGAAGTGGTTAGTTTCCCCACAGGCCTGAGTCCGAGGACCATGCAGTGCCTTGGTTCTGTCTAACACTTAGTGTTTCGAAGTGGTTAGTTTCCCCATAGGCCTGAGTCCGAGGACCATGCAGTGCCTTGGTTCTGTCTAACACTTAGCGCTTTGAAGTCGTTAGTTTCCCCATAGGCCTGAGTCCGAGGACCATGCAGTGCCTTGGTTCTGTCTAACACTTAGCGTTTTGAAGTGGTTAGTTTCCCCATAGGCCTGAGTCCGAGGACCATGCAGTGCCTTGGTTCTGTCTAACACTTGGTATTTTGAAGTGGTTAGTTTCCCCACAGGCCTGAGTCCGAGGACCATGCAGTGCCTTGGTTCTGTCTAACACTTGGTATTTCGAAGTGGTTAGTTTCCCCACAGGCCTGAGTCCGAGGACCATGCAGTGCCTTGGTTCTGTCTAACACTTGGTATTTCGAAGTGGTTAGTTTCCCCATAGGCCTAAGTCCGAGGACCATGCAGAGCCTTGGTTCTGTCTAACACTTGGTATTGCCGTCCGGACATGTGGTCCTAAGTTGAAACAGGTTAGGAATCGGAATTCAAAAAGAAAGACTGCTTCATTAATAATAATACCTTTTCAGGTTATTTACATTCCAGGGGCGAGGTACAGGTTTTTCGTCTAGATCTTCTAAATAGTATGCGCCTATTCCTGCTACAGAGGTAATTCGGTAGGGGCCCTCCCAGCTGGGTCCTAGCTTTCCCTAGGATGGGTTCTTGGCGGCCCCGACGACTTTTCTCAGCACCAGGTCCCCCGGTGCTAGCCGCCTGAGTTTCACGTTGGTGTCATACCCTCGCTTGAGCTTTTGCTGGTAATAGGCCAGCTGGATCATTGCTTGTTCCCTTCGTTCGTCCACCAAGTCCAGGCTCTCCCCCAGCAGTTCATCGTTGCTACCGGGAGCGAAAGAGCTTGTTCGCAGCGTCCAGAAATTCATCTCCAGGGGGATCACCGCCTCGGTACCATAAGTCATGGAAAAAGGTGTTTCCCCTGTTGACCGCCGAGGAGTAGTCCGGTATGTCCATAAGACGTGGGGCAGCTCCTCAACCCATCTTCCCTTGGCGTCGTCCAGCCTCTTCTTGAGCCCGTTGACGATAACCTTATTGACGGCCTCTGCCTGTCCGTTTCCCTGAGGGTAGGCGGGCGTCGAATATCTGTTAGTGATCCCAAGTTCGCAGCAGTATCTCTTGAAGGCCTTGCTGTCGAATTGGAGCCCATTATCCGAGACGAGGGTATGAGGGACCCCAAATCGCGTAACTATGTTCCTCCAAAGGAATTTCTTCACGTCTACATCCCTGATGTTGGCTAGTGGTTCGGCCTCGACCCACTTCGTGAAGTAGTCCGTGGCTACCAGCAGATACCTCTTGTTCCCTGGCGCTTTCGGGAAGGGTCCCACGACGTCTAAGCCCCATTGGGCGAATGGCCATGGACTGGACAATAAGGACCCCTCCTGGCTGATGGATGTTTGGGGCGAACCTTTGGCATTGGTCACACTTCTTGACATATTCCTGGGCCTCCTGCTGCATTCCCGGCCACCAGTATCCCTGGGTGACGGCTCGGTGAGCTAGGGATCTCCCCTCTGTGTGGCTTCCACAAATTCCTTCGTGCAGCTCTTCGAGCAAGGATTCTGCCGCTTCGGGGTGGACACATAGAAGGTATGGCCCGGAGTAGGACCGCCTGTACAGCTTGTGATCCTCGGACAACCAGAACCGAGGAGCTTTCCTTCTTATCCTTTCTGCCTCTGACCTCTCCTCAGGCAGGACGTCATCTTTGAGGAATCTCATTATGGGGTCCATCCAGCTGGGACCTATCACAACCTGATGGACGGGGACCACCCCCTTTGGCTCTTCACTTGCCCTTTCCAAGTGCTCCACAAGTATGATCCGAGGCAGAGCCTCTGCTGAGGAGGTTGCGAGCGTGGCTAGTGAATCAGCGTGACTGTTCCCACTCCTAGGAATATGGGACAGGCTGAAGAGGCCAAACTCCAGCTGCAAGCGCTTGACTTGGCTCAGATAATCTTGCATTCTTGAATCTCTGGCCTCCATCTCCCCCTTCACCTGTCCTACCACCAACCTGGAGTCTGAGAACATCTCTATCGACTTTCCTCCCAACCTTTGCACCATGATCATCCTTTGCAGCAATGCCTCATACTCGGCCTCATTGTTTGTGGCCAAGAATCCGAGCCTCAGGGACTTCTCGATGATATGATCCTCAGGGGATACTATTACTAGCCCCACTCCAGACCCCCTCTGGTTCGCCGCGCCATCAACATATACTTTCCAGTGCGGCGATGCCGGAATGGAGATTGCCCCAACTGATTTCTCATCCGAGCTCTTATCCTCGGCTGTCACCTCTACGACTGGCTCGGCGAACTCGGCCGTCAAATCTGCCAGGACCTGGCCTTTTATGGAAGTCCGGGGCATGTACTTGACGTCAAAAGCCCCTAGAATTGTGTTCCATTTCGCAACTCTACCTGTGTAATCAGCGGCCCGGAGTACAGCCTTCAAGGGCAGTTGGGTTAGGACAACCACCGTGTGAGCTTGAAAGTAATGGGGGAGCTTTCTGGTGGCGTGGACCACTGCCAGTATGGCTTTCTCCAGGGGTAAGTACCTGATCTCTGCTTCGTGCAGCGACTTGCTGACGTAGTAAACTGGCTTTTGGACGTCATTGTCTTCCCGTATCAGCACTAAGCTCACTGCGTGGGGTGCCACTGCCAAGTAGGCGTATAGGACCTCGTCGGGCTCAGGATTGGACATGATAGGCGGCCGGGATAGGTACTCCTTGAGTTGCCGGAAAGCTGCGGCACAATCCTCGGACCACTCAAATCCCTTCCATTTGTTGAGCAAGAGATAGAAGGGCCTGCATCTGTCGGCCGACCTGGAGATGAATCGGTTAAGCGCAGCGATCATCCCAGTAAGCTTTTGGATCTCCTTGGGGTTCTGCGGAGGCTTCAAATTGTGAATGGCCTTGATCTGGTCAGGGTTGACTTCGATCCCACGGTGGGTGATCATGTACCCCAAGAACTTGCCAGAGCTTACGCCGAACGAGCACTTTGAGGCATTAAGGCGGAGCTTGTGCTCTCTCAGGACGTCAAAAGTGCGGCCGAGGTCCTTCAAGTGCTCGGACACCAGCTTGCTCTTCACCACCATATCGTCCACATAGACCTCGATGCTCTTGCCCAACATCGGCTCAAACATCCTCGTCATCATCCTCTGGTAGGTGGATCCGGCGTTTTTCAGGCCAAACGGCATGACCTTGTAGTGGTAGTTCCCAATGGGTGTTACAAAGGCTGTCTTCTCTTGGTCCTCCAAGGCTAGTGGGATTTGGTGATAACCCTGAAAGGCATCCAGGAAGCTCATCCAAGGATGGCCTGCCGTCGCATCAACTAGCTGGTCTATTCGTGGCATTGGGAAAGGGTCTTTCGGGCAGGCTTTGTTCAGGTCTGTGAAGTCTACACAAACCCTCCACTTCCCACTTTTCTTCTTGACCACCACAGTGTTGGCCAACCATTTGGGGAAAAAGATCTCCTTGATGGCCCCCGCGTGCTTAAGCTTATCGACCTCTTCCCTGATCGCATCAGCGTGCTCCTTCGATGGGCGGCGATGTGTCTGCTGCTTGGGGATCACAGATGGGTTGACGTTAAGGTGGTGACAGATGAAGGACGGATCAATCCCAGGGGCGTCGCAGGGGTCCCATGCGAACACGTCAAGGTTCCTCTTGAGGAAATCAAGCAACTCCCCCTTCTCCTGTGGAGGCAGCTGGGTCCCTACTTGGAAGAACTTCTCCGGATCATCGCCAATTACCACCTTCTCCAGGTCTTCGCATTTAGCATCCTCGGCAGGTGCATCCGGAGGCGTCACCTGGGTCTTTAATTGCTATGAATTACCCTCGGCTGCGGCCGAGGACTGTGCATCAATCCGATAGGATATTGCGGCCACCGTGCACTGCCTAGCCGTGGATTGGCAACCTCGGATCTCCAAAACCTGGTCCCCTGATGGGAATTTCACCTTCTGGTGCAAGGTGGAGGCTACGCCATCCAGGGCGTGTAGCCAGGGCCTTCCTACTATGGCCGTGTAGGGGGAGTAGGTGTCCACCACTATGAAGTTCACCTCCACCACCACTGGGCCTGTCTGTACGGGCAGTCTGATCATGCCCTTTGGGATGACGAGCTTTCCGTCAAAGCTCATTAGGGGGGAGCTATAGGGTGTGAGGTCTTCCTGTTTTAGCCCCAGCCCCTTGTAGAGGTCTGGACACATGACCTCGGCTGTGCTGCCACCGTCCACCATCACCATTTTCACATCATAGCCCCCTATTCTGAGGGTGACGATTAAGGCGTCCTCGTGTGGTTGGATGGTCCCAATCTTGTCCTCCTCCGAGAAACTCAGGGCTGGGGGAGGATTCCTTCTTGACCTCTTTGGCCCCGTCCGAGGATCCTCGGCGGGCGGTTGGGCCACAGACAACACTCGCAAAGGGGGTGTGCCAGTCCTTCCTGGCGCGACCAGGATTATATTGATCGTCCCGGCGGGCTGCCCCATGGCGGCGTCCCTCCGAGGCTCTTGGTACGTTTGGCCCTGACGATTGTCGGGGTTGAGCAGCAGGTGCTTCAGCTTTCCTTCCCGGACCAGCTGGTCCAGGTAGTTCCGGAGGTTCCTGCAGTCCTCCGTGGTATGTCTGTGGTCCTGGTGGTATTGGCAGTAACGGTTCTGATTGCGCCTCTCTGGTTCCCCAGCCATCTTGTTCGGCCACCTGAAATACGGTTCGTCCTTTATTCTTTCCAGCACCCTATGCACGGGTTCTCGGAACACGGCGTTGACGGTTTGAGCATTGGTCGCTCTAGATTCTCCTCCGAAATCCCTCCTCGGTCGGGCGTTGTTATATCGGTCCGACCTGAAATCTCTTCTCTCTTGAGGGACGACCTTATCCTTCCCCTTGCCTTGCAGCATATCTTCCTCCACCCGCTTGTACTTGTCAATCTGATCCATCAGTCGCCGCACATTGGTGGCGGGTTTCCCGGCCAGGGACTCCCTCAGGCCGTGCCCCATTGGTAGCCCATTCTGGAATGTACTGATGGCGACGGCGTCATACTCGCCGTCCAGCTCATTGTAGATCTCCCAGTACTTGTCCGAGTAGGCTTTGAGGGTCTCCCCTTCGCGCATGGATAGGGACAGCAGCGCACTCATGGGCCGAGGAGGCCTGCTGTTCGTGACAAAGCGGGAGCCGAAGGCCTGGGTCAGCTGTCTGTACGAGTCTATGGAATTCGTCCTTAGACCGTTGAACCACCTCATCGCCACAGGTCCCAAGCTGGATGGGAAGACTTTGCACATCAGCGCCTCATTCTTAGAGTGGACAGCCATCCTCTGGTTGAACTGGCTCACATGCTCCACGGGGTCCGTTTTGCCGTTGTAAGCAATGAAGGTTGGCTGCTGGAACCGCCGAGGAAGCTCCGCCTCCTCTATACGACGCGTGAAGGGCGACCTGGAGAGCTGGTCCAGCGCCCTGCTCATGGCGTCACCTCCCAAGCTCCTGGGGGTTGGGTTGGCACGCCTACGCCTCTGGTAGCGCTCCTCCTCGTGGGAGAAAGTCTCACTGGGGGGCGTCCTTGACCTTTTCCTGTATTCCTCGTCACTCTCGTCGTCAGAGGGCAGGTCAGGGCTGGGTTTGGCCCGTCTTCGCTGCGCACGGCGCAGTTTCCTCTTCAGATCATCTATCTCGCGCTGCATGGCCACCTTATTATCCTCTCTCTGAGGAGCGTGGCTATGGGCCTCTTCTGATCGCGTGGCCTGGCCATCATTGCGCCTCTGGGGAACGTGCCCATCCCCCTGGCTTTCGCTCGCCGTTGGAGTATGCACGCTTTCTTCTCGAAATCTTCTGTTGTCGTTCTGACCGCCCCCGGGGTCGCCATAGTTACCCTGATGCCTTGACTTCGCCGGTTCAAGTCGATTCGGAGTTGCTTGATGAGGGCCCGATCCTACCATGCTTGACTGTTGTCCTTACTAACGCACAAGTTCTTCCCACAGACGGCGCCAATTGTAGGGACCAGGTTTGAGGGAGTGGACCCAAGCCCAGTTTCCCCGCAATGAATTTATAGAGTATGGGCTCAAGAGCTAGGCCCTAGTGAGGAATGCAACGGCCATGCATGGTTGTACGTGGATTATGGTAGGTTAGACGTGGGTCGGATTGCCTAATAGGTCTCCTCGGACGGGATTGTGGAGATGGAAGTTGTTCTTATTTCTTTCAAGTGAGGTTACAATGGTTGAGAGAAAATACTCTACTACAGTGTTCTCTCTTCCTCTAGTTTTCTTCCCCCCGTCCCCCTCGCATTAGGGACTTTTTACATTATATACTTCTCTCTCAGTTAATCCTAGCCCTACACTTGTTGATCAGCCTGGGTTCTGCTTGAGAGCCTGTCCCATCAGCCGCACTCCCATACCTCCAGTGGGTTGTAGCGCCCCATGCGGCGTTGTTCAGAGGTCCTATCCTCATTAATGCGGCCAGGGCGTTAGTTGAGGGCATTTAATGTGGAGGTGACAGTTCGCCTGGGATTTGTTATTCCACCATGCTTCAATGTCCGGTGCTTGGTTCTTGCTATTCTGCTCCTTGGGTGCTTAGGGAGTTTCCCTTTAAGGGTATGCTGCTTGCCCACTCTCTGACCTCGATCCCCCGAGGACGTGGCCATCCTCGGCAATGCCACTTAGGCCCTGGGCTCTAAACTTTCGTCCTCGGACCTCGGACATTGGAGTGTCCTCGGCGTGGGCTTTTGGGCCTGGTTTGGAATGGGCCGGGGTTGCTGACTTATTCTGGCCCCACAACTAGGATTCACAATTTTAAAGTCCTATCAACTATATGACCTTTTTCAACATTTATATCAGTATTTGATAGGCATAAGAGTACTAATTGGATTTATTTTACTTTTGAAAATCAGTTTCACCATTTCATATTAGCTCAATTGATAAAATTTCTAATAATTGAATAAGAGATCTGGGGTTTAATCCCCCCACCTACATCAAAAACTAATTAGTGTCTTGGTCTAATGATAAAGAACTATCATAAAGAGTGGATGCTATAGGTTGAAATTTTCTTTTAAAAAAAAAAAAAATATATATATATATATATATATATATAAGGAAATAATTAATAAAGGAGGAACTTATGTTGCATGGTCATAAAGATGATTTTTTATATGATATTTTAAAATAAATTTATACCGTGGCTGTGCATCGCACAAGACTTTGGCTAGTTTGTATAAAGGTAAATAGCCTATTTGGTACAAAAACTTTAAGTTATATGTCAATTTAATCTTTAACTTTTCAAATGTGTCAATTTAGACCCTAAACTTTTGGTATTGTGTCAATTTAATCTCTGATTGATGGAAAATGCTCACAATTATTATTAAGTGCAGAGATCATTTTGACACAATACCAAAAGATTAGGAACCAAATTGATACATTTAAAAAACCAACCAAATTGACACAACATAAACGTTAGAGACCAAATACGTAATTTACCATTTTCGTAATTTACCATTTAAAAAGGAAAGGATTTTTATTTTTTATTTTTTATGTACACTTTGTATTGCAGACTAAACAATTGTATGCAATATACAGTGTAAACCTATAATTGTCCCAATATGAAATCTCTGTCACCAATCTCCTCCTTCACTAGCCAAGTATAATTGTTATTGTCATCGCAACCTCTACCATCCCTTTCATTGTCAGCTACTCAAGAAAGCAAGGAATATGTGGATCAACATCGCCTTTGCACCAGCAAGAAATCAAATTTCTCTTCCTATAGAACATAGGCAACCATTGCAAAATTAGCATGAGCTTTGGTAATGAGGAATACAGTTGAAGTTTTAAGTGATTCAGGAAGAAACATCATAGGATAGTGGCGCAACAAGCATTATATATATTAAAAAAAAAAAGAAACCTAGGTGCTCTTGTGAGAGACCACACCCCTATCCCAAACCTTTCAATAATTTTGGTCTCCCATGGGAATGGGTCGTGTTAATGCCTCTCAAGAGATAATAGAAGGTTTTACTGATGATATTATCCCTCCTAGGTCAAGGGTTTTACAATAGAGTCGTCACTTATTTAATTGGAAAAATAAGAAAACCAAATTGAAAAGTGCATCATTCTTGAATCAATTATCATTCCAGATCCTCTGGATCTTTTCCTTTTTCATTTGATTAGTTTCTATTTTCAATTTGGACCTAATTTCCTCTGAATTTTTTTACTTCCTTTTTCTGATTTTTTTTGGTCCTCAAGTTCAGAAAATTAATTCCAAATATGTCTAATTAATTAATTACTTGTCTAAGTAATCAATTTCTGCCCATTTTGTTGAGAATTAATAAATTCTTTGACTTGGATTAAATTTGATGTATACAACCTCACCATAAATACTATCCTTAGCCAGTAGGAATATGACACATCATTTAATTTAAATTAGACTAAAATAGACCAATTAGAATTAAGAGATCATAATCCCTTATGGTCAAGACCGGTTTCATGCAGGTGCACTTTACCGTTGAAACTTGTTTCTTTGATATCTTTTAATCTAGTGGTTCGATTAATGCTCATGAACTATTGTTGATTGTTATGACCTCAAGAATTTTTATTTATTTATTTTTTTTTATGAAAAGAATTTGGAGATCAAACGGCCAAAATTACAGTCTTTCTTTGGAGACATGAGATTGTGATGATGTGCAATGCAATGCAAATGATTTTAAATGGGATGCGCAAAATGGGATGTCTACAACTCTAAGTTGGGAGGTTAGGTTGGTTTCGAATTTTGCTCATAATTTAACAACAAGAAGTGCTAGTTATTTGGATTTTTTTTTTTTTTTTTTTTTTCGGAATGAATTCAAACGAAAATATAGATGCCCACTATTTGGCCAAATGGGTTATGTAACAAAATGGATTTGAAGGTGATCTATTTGACGGTGTAGGCAAAGGAAGGGATATTTCCCTCTTTCTTGGAATGAAGACAAGACAACTAAGTTGATCCACACATTCCTTGCTATATTGAGCATACAACAATGAACATGAGGGTGAAGGATGTGATGGTAGAGGCGAATAAACTAGTATTGATGCCGGTTTTTTAACATGTTTTTAGCCTAATAAGAAAAGCCCAAAACAAGAGGAAATAAAAGCCTAACTTACACTCAAGTAAAGAAACAAAGGACGCATGATCTCGAGTAATGCCAAAACTCCAAGGTGGGTGAATAAGGTAAGGTTTGAGCTTTGTCTTTCTGCATCCCAACCATGCAAGGGGAGTACGACCTAGGGATGTTAAAGCTCAGAGGGAACTGTTTGGTGGAGGGGAGAAAGACCTTAGTTTGGCATCCTGCCGAGATCTTTTGTGGGAGATGCACATTCCTGAAAAAGCATCTTTACCATAAATGGAAATGGCTGATAGGAGCCATGTGATGCACGCATAAGAGTATGCCCAAATAGAATTTTTGAGTCCCTTACTGTTTTAGTATGAATGGGTTAGATGGCTCTATTGCAGATTAGAATCCATCCAAAATAAGAGAGTTCTCTATCGTAAGGCCCAAACTAAGGCTTCTTTAATGGGTGTCCAATGCCCAAGGAAGGCAAAGGCCAATAGGGAACATGATGGGGAGAAGAATGTCTAGAGCAAGCAAAAGAGTAGGTGAGGAAAAGGGCAAAAAAGTGAAAACATTCACCCAAGCTTGGGTATAAAAGTAGTATTACCCATGAATGGGTAACACAAAATTCAAGGTAAAAGCATATGAGGAAATAGATAGAGCTAAGAAGAAAAAGTAGAGAGTGGTATATGAGGAAAACTGAGAGTATATATGGTGAGAATAGAGAGAGTTAGCATGCATCATTAAGACATCTTTTCCCCTCTTACAAAAAACCATACTTTCTGCAGACTTCCCAATGCTTAGAATGACTATCTTGACTCAAGTCTCAAACCCACAAATTTATGACCATTATTGGCAGTAAGGTTGGGTGAGTTGGGACTGAGATCTCTGTAGTTCGTTTTTTGCAATGTGCACTTTATAAGTATTTATACCTATATTATATATATTCGTTTATTTATTTGTTTTTTTAAATATATGGGCTAATGATATGTGAGCTAATAATTATTAGGCTATATTTATATCGTTCTTTGTTGCTTTAGAGTGTGTTGTTTGTACAGAGATTGGTTCGCAAGGTCCATATTGCAAAGAGAACCAGGCTCAACTCCCTCAAACTTGAAAAGCCTTAGCCCAAGTCTGCTGACATAACAAAAAAAGGCACCTACAACTAGCAAATAATGTCATTTCTAACTCTAAGCAAAGTGTGTAGTTAAACAAAAGTGTTTCAAAAGTCACTAAAACTAATAAACCAAAATGGTGTCATGTAAATTAAAAGGCCAAGCGTGTCCCATTTATAAGGGAACATGTATCACTTGCAAGTTGGCTAGAGTATAGTTGGTTAACCTGTTAAGACTAGCACCATATGAGGTGGAAAATTTAGTTAGTTTTATTCTCTCTCTCTCTCTCTCTCTGTAATGTATTCAATACATTGAGTAATATACACAAAAAAGATATTTTCTCTCAAATATTCCTTAGTTTTCATGGTATTAGAGCCTTCCATGGCTGAAACTACAAGCATCACAGTTTTTGCTCCATTTACCAACCATCGACAAACATAAACGCCTTCATTATGCCCCATGCTCCATTAGCCATTCTCTCAAATGTGGCAAATTTGATGTCAATCAAGCTAGATAATACTAACGATTTGTTATGGAAGCATCAATTCACTTCGATTTAGAAGACTTACTCAATGTTTGAGTACATTGATGGTTCTTTACCACTACCAAATGAGTACCTTCTTGATGATCAAGATAACTCAACTATGGTTTTGAATCCAATGATCGAGCATTCTTGGCTCTGATCAATTCCATACATACACCTTTAGTGTTATCTATTGTCTTGTTGGTCTTGAATCTACATAGGAAGTGTGAAATACTCTCAAGAAGAGGTATGCATCTATCTCTAGATCCAATATACTGAATCTTAAAGCTAACTAGCTTCAATCAAGAAAGAAAGTGACTCTATTAGCACCTTCCTTCAACGCATCAAAGAAGCCAAAGGTGGGATTGCTGTTGTTGGTGCTTGTCTTGATGATGAAGAACTCCATGTTGTACTGAAAAGTCTTCCTCATGAATATATATACCTTTCTTTACTTTCATTAGAACAAGAAGTGATTCAAACACTTTAATGAAGTGGATGTTATGGTTCTTGCTAAGGAACAATCCATCAAGGACTATGGTGAGATCTATAAAGATCAATTCGTTATGGCTATGATTGCAACTACAAATCAAAAGCATGATCCCTCCTCCAATTCCTTTAATCAATCCAGCAATTAAGGAAGAGGTAATGATAGAAATTCTAATCAAAGAGGTAAAGGCATAAATTATTCCAACAATAGAGGCAATGAAAATTACTCCAATAATGGGAATAATAGTCAATTTTATCAAAATAATAAATTTGGATCTAAAGGTTCTTCATCAGTACCAATCAAATAGGCCTACTTGTCAAATCTATCCATAGATTGCTATCATAGGATGGGTTACTCTTACCAGGGTAAACATCTTCCAACAAAGCTTGTAGCACTTGCTTCTGGTCCTCATTTCCAATCCAATGATTGTTGGATGGCTAATTTTGGTGCCATTGACCACATTACCTCTAATCTCAATCATCTACTTCTTCAACAACCTTACGTAAGGGTTGTCTCAATTGTCAATGGTCAATGTCTTCCTATAGCACACATTGGCAATAATAATCTCTTAACTTCCTCTTGTGATTTTAGAATGAATACCATACTACATTTTTCTCAAATTGCATCAAGTTTATTATCAATTCAAAAACTTTGGTTGGATAACAATGGTGGGTGCTTGATGCATATGATGAGTATAACATTTAGGATTAGATCTATGGGGAAAATCCTACAAGTCTTTCCTCTTGTGATTTTAGAATGCTATTTTGTAGCCCATTCCTACCAATCTTTCCTCAATTACATTTTCTAATCCTTCAAACAAAATTACTAGTTTTCTTTCAAACAATAATCAATGGCAACTATAGCATTAGAGCCTTGGCCATCCAAATGCAAAATCTTTACAAACAGTTTTATCTACAATAAAGTCTTTTGCTAGTAATTTGAAGTCAACTTTTTTATTTCTATAATTATTGCCTTAATGCCAAAATGCATTACCTTCCATTTCCTAAGTCTTATACTACTACTAAAGCACCTTTTAAACTTGTCCATATTGATGTTTGAGGGCCTACATCTGTCACTACAATAAACAGCTTCAGATATTATGTGGTATTTGTGGATGATTGCACTAGATTCTCTTGGTTGTTTCTAATGCATAATAAATCATGTCTTTGATATCTTTGTTCATTCCAAGATTTTTATTGAAAATAATTTAATGCCAAGTTAAAAGCTTTAAGAACTCCTTTCAATTGTTTTTGTTCCAAATATGGCATTCATCATCAGTTTTCTTGCCCTAGAACTCCTCAGTAGAATGATATTGCTGAGAAAAAGCATAGGCATATAATTCAAACCATCCTTTGCTTTCTCAAGCTCACCTTTCTCATATTGGTCATGTGCAGTTTGTACAACCCTTTCCTTATCAATAGGTTACATGTTCCTAGTGTACAATTTGTCTCTCCATGGTCTAGACTATATCATTCCAATCCTAATCTTGACTAATTCAACACCTTTGGATTTTCCTGTTACCCTCTTCTTTGACCCTATAACACTCACAAATTACAACCAAGAATTGCAGAATGTATATTTCTGGGTTATCCTACTCAATCCAAAGGTTATATATGTCTTGACTCCATGTCTCACAAAACATAAATTTCCAAAAATGTTATATTCAATGAAACTAGTTTTCCTTTTCATTATTCATTGAATTCCAACACTTCTCAATCTCATACATCCAACCCTCCAATTTGGCTTCCAACTTTATTATCCTTTAATCATGCCATTCCTTCTCAATCTCCTCAGGTGTCTCATTCTCATCAGGTGTCTCATTCTCCTTTACACTCTACTTTACTTTCAGTTTCCACTTCTCCATCTCCAGTGTCACCTTTGTATTCTCCTCCAATAGTTTCCCAATCTCATACTGAGCCTTCCATTCCTACACCTTCCTTGTCACCTGCAAATCACATTTCTCCAAATGCCTCAAATGTTGCAGGTTCACCTTCCATCCCAGCTGTAAATCAGTCCCTTGTGTGCAACATTCAAACTGATACACAACACCCTGATACATAGGTCCTTGTGTGAAACATTCATCCTATGTAGGCCAAATCTAAATATGGTATCTTTAAGCCTAAGAAATGTCTTGCAATATCTATTGTAGACAGTACTCAAACAGAACCATCTATCCACAAGATTGCAGCTAAGCATCCTCAATGGGCTAAGGCTATGCAAGCTAAGTTTGATGCTTTGTAGAGATAGCATACCAGCTATATTTCACCGATGAAGATGGAGATTGGTGAAGGAGATTTGAGGTTATTTGATTACAAGGAGAATGTTAGGTTTGTTTGTAAAGATTGCATAGTTAGCCATTGCAAGTGATATGATCATGTAGATAGGAGAGAGGAAGTTCTATCTTCTTCCACCATCTGCTTCCATTTTAAAATGGACTTAGTCTAAGTTTTGTATGAACTTTGTTTGTATTATTCTCTTAACAACTGTCAAATGAATAATAAATCTCATGACTTATATTTGCATGAACTCTTAATCCTGAGAGAATAATGGACCTGATCATGAGGTGTAGGTTGCTTTGATATATCAGGAGTGAGATCTAAAGTCACGGTCAAAACCTCAGTATATTGGGCAGCCACATTTAGTGTTGATGGAACATATATTCTCAAGATGGAATTCATAGTCTCTTAACGGAGATACAAAATATTCCCTTGAGATAAGTTGGGTTTGTTATTCAAAATGTTAGGCCTAACTACTTTAGTAAATAGTTACTAAAGTATATATTTATGAAATTAGATTTAATAAATATATGATGAATAACTTAAAGGATTAAACTGGGTACTCAAGAATTAAAATGTAGTAATTTACAAAGTGACAGTCTACATTCATGACTTTGTATTACTATGAATATTTTATGAAGGGGTTGTATGTATAATAAAGTCTTGTGATATAATTTATTTACAAGGCCTAGAGTGCAATTATATTTATATAGTGATATTAAATATAATTAATGGTAACTTTGGATTTGTAAAGAGTTGACAGAAAAGCCCAAAGCCCATTGGAGCTAGTGTCTTATTTGTTCCCTTTTGGTCCCACTCCAAGTCACATACTAAAGCCCAATTAGGAAGGCCTGAAAGGCTAGCCCAATTAGATAATCATTTATAAGGAGAGAAACATACAGAATATTTGAGAGAACATGAATTGGTATGTATGTGAGTGTTGGACACTCTTTCATTCTCTCTAGAACATACACATATAACTGATTGAGAGATGACACTTCTTGGGCATCAAGTGGAATTGGAGTGAAGATTAAAAGTTTTTCCCAAGTGCTTCTAATCTTTGTTTTTGAATTTCATCGCATCAAGGTACACTCTCTTGTTCTTATATTCTGAAACTTACATAGCACATGTTATCAATTGAGAATGAAGTAGATCCATTAATTTTCCGCTGCATACATGCATATTTCCATCTAGAGAATAAATAACCCTTTGTAACCATCTCATATGCCAGCTCTATGGAGCAAGCCTCTTGCATTTTGTGGTCCCACACATCAGTTAGGCCTACAACCTATGAGAGGCGCATCCCATGAAACAAGCACATCTCAATTTGTTGTTTTTGTCTCTCTCTATCTCACTGGTGTATGAATCCTTAAGGACTAAGATTTCTATCATTGAAGCAATAAGTGTGAGGAAATGACATTAAGAAGAATCTACCAATTTTTCAATTTGCTTCTACAAAATTCTGAATTATGATTTTGTTATTGCTCACATGGGCAAAGCTGACTCAAGGCATTTTGAGGCATAAGGCGACTACTTTAAGTGGGGCAAGTTCTTATATTTTGAATATTAATAAAAGATTCATTTAATTTTTAGTTTTTTTTTTAAATTTAAAATCTATTTTTTAGATGTAAAATTACAAAATAAAACAAATCCATTGTATTACTCAATCACTATACAATTAAAATAAACAATATTTATTGAGTGTTCACCCAAATACTAAAAAATTATGATTGAAAATTTTAATAAAATTATATATTTGATATCTCTAAATAAACTTTGAGTATATACACTCTAAAAGTGAGAAAAATGAATAGTCATTGCCACATCCAATGAAAAGATTTTTCTTGAACGGGTTTTTCTTTGATAAAAAAAATTTTAATTTATTGGTGAATATTTGTAGCTTAATTAATACATCTATTGGTACATGGATATCTCTATTGATAAAAATTTGGGAGCTTTTTTTATTAGGGCCCTCAATTTGTTGATTTTGCATCTCTTTCTGTCTCACCGGTGTATTAATCCTTAAGGATTATGCTTTCAGTTATGGAGGCAATAAGTGTGGAAAAGAATCTACCTATGTTGAAGACATGGAAGCTGCTAGATATTTTGGATTTGGAGAAGAGTGACATTCTGTTTATTTGTGTTTTTTTTTTTTTTTTTGAGAAGTAGAAGAGTGTGACATTCTTTCTTCTGAAAACATGATCTTCGCCTTGTTTAAATTTGTTCCTTTTTTTCAATTTTTATTATTATGCTATTACCACAAAATATAGGCCCATGAAGATAAGAGGGCTTAGAGACACCAATAAATTTTTAAAAGACTATAAGCCATCACTTAATTTAGGTTGAGGGAAATTAGATTTTGTACTATAGTTTTCTTTAAAAAAAAAAAAGATTTTGTACCATAGTATTAATACAATTGAATGAATAACAAATGGTATTGAAATATCTAAACCTAGCTAGCTGTTGAAGTGCATGACCTTTGGTGCAAACTTCAACAGCCTATCCAAAGTAGCATGTGGAAACTTCCTCGCAAACAAGAAGCAAATATTTGTTATCCTTCCATTATACTCACACAAGCTTCCACTCCTCAATACCTTCAAAAGCGCAGGGGTCACTTGTGCTCTTTGATACTCAGCTGGGTGTGGTCCACGTCTTGACCAATCAACCCAAGTCAAACTCCTATTTGAATTGTTCTCCCAAAACCCTATACTCACAAATGTTGGCAAATAATGTTCATCAGCATAACATCCACCATGGCAATGCTTCTGAAAAACTGGGAAATATTTTCGATCAGACACGACTTCAATGGCGAGGTCTCGATCCATTTCGAACCATTGGGACCCTTTTCTCCATTGCCTAACTGTGATTTTTGGGTACATGTGGGGATTATATCGTCCACGTCCAACGGGGCTAATCTCATCATAGGCCATTACAAAATTTTGGGTGGAGTTTATGAGGTAAGAGTAAACTGTGGAGAAGTTGAAGAGAGGAATGCATGCCTCTGAGAGAAGTACAAAACGTTGGTTTGAGAAATCAAGGAGTGCATTTGCTAGTAAGCGGCGCTCAGCCTCAATCATGTTCACCTGACCCCATCCAACTTCCTGCATCAATTTGGTATGAAGATCAATCAAGAGTAATCTAGGAAACATGTCACAACTTTGTTAAAAAACAAAATGTATCCTTAGCATTTCTCTTTATCTAATTTTGTTTCTAAAATGAAGCTAAATAAAAATTATTATGTGATAATATAATAATATATTCCTATAATTAATCTTCAATTTTTCCTCATCTCTTACTTTTTGTATGTCACCATTTCAGTACTTTTTAATGTCGCATTCCAGTTTGGTCACGACTCACAGAACGAGTGAGTAGTAAGTACAAAACAAAATCTTTGCAATGAAACTGAAATTATTTTTGGAGTTTTTGAACACATGCATGGTCTTATACATGCCAAAAATGGGAATCCATAACCATAAATGCTGTTATAACTTACTTATTAATGAGGCACACCTTGGTTTGGGCCTTTGGGGCCTCTAGTCTACTTTAATTGGTGGCTGAGTTACGGATACATGGGTCTTTGTCTTCAATTATGCATAAGTAGTCGGTTCCACTAATACTTAAGGTGGTATACTAACCATAGATGAATGTAAGAAGATTTATTCAAGAATAATAATAATAAATATATAAGAATGGAAACTTAGGCCTGGGAGTGTTGGGAGGGGAGCTTCAAAGAAATGAGACCAGAGAGTCAGAGACCAGAGACCGAGTCTTCCTTGGGATGTTAATTGAATTGAGTAACCAAACTTGCTCTTCAAAGTTGACCAATAAAATCTTCAACTTTATTTCTCTCGTTCTTTCCAATTTCTATAAATAAAACCGCGAAATTTACTCTTTTGCCCTCCTTTGGTTCTCTTTTGCTTTCATTTCTTTCTTTCATTGCAATTTCTACTTTTAGGAGCAACTCTCCCATTTTTGGTATGTCTCAAACACTACTCAGATTTACGTATTGTGAGGAATAAATCTCATAAGATAATTTTTCTGCTTATAGAGCCTAAAAATTAGGTGATTATGACAATATAGTTTTTGTTGGCATTGCCATTTACCTTAGGTCTTAATTGGCCAGGATTTCTAGGCAGATATTTATCTATATTTATATTGTTTAATGAGGAAGTATATCTAGTGAAGAAATACCTATTAAACTCTCTACATTAATTGGACACAAGCATTTAACTTAATAGAATTTGGGTACATTTTCGTAGCCACAATTATAGGAGTACTTTTATTCAAACTTATTTTTACTAAAATAACCCAATGAAAATAAATTATACCAAACAAAACTACGGATATTCCATGATTCAAATCACATATTCTAAAAAAAATTATGATAATAATCTATTACCGACATGATTTTTTTGTAAACCAAAATTAGATAGTTCTATGCAATTAAATAATGAGATGGAGGACACAGACTGCTATCCTATATTGTTTTCACTTTTCATCGTTAGCTTAAAATGCACTTTGAGCGTCTTTTTTCAAAGTATAACTGTTTTAAACTTAGTGTTTTAGTATAATTTTTTCAGACGACCCCTGAAAAACAAGCTGGACCAAACAGGCAATAGGTAAATTTTTTAGACTTTATACTAATGCGTATTATCAATTTAAGGTGGATAATAAAAAATCAATTAGTTCATCAAAAAAAAGAAAAGAAAAAATCAAGTAAGAAATAACCTGCTCAGAGAAAATTTATAAAATTAAATAAAAAAATGGTAAAGAAACTGACCTGACTAGGAATTCTTCGGCCACGAAACACCGGACTTTCTGGCACTGATTCATTATAAGATGGACTTGAATGCACATAAATTGAGTACAAGCCTTCATGCCCCTTAAAGAATTTCTCCCACAGAGGAGCCATTATAACAGGACCCTTTGTCAAGAATAAGAAAGCAACCTTGGGAACTCGATTAAATGGATACTCACGAATCTGAGGAGCCATTGAAGCTCTCCATAGCAATTCTTCATCATCCATGTCATGCATGACTTTAGGCAGTTTTAGGTACTCTGTCAATCCTATGTGACCAACTTCAGCTGTCAAATTCGGCACTAGAAATTGCGATGATGTTGAATTAGCGGAAA
Source organism: Quercus aquifolioides (assembly GCA_019022515.1). Lineage (NCBI taxonomy): Eukaryota > Viridiplantae > Streptophyta > Magnoliopsida > Fagales > Fagaceae > Quercus > Quercus aquifolioides. Next base: position 46,972,624 of record CM032326.1, read on the forward strand.
ACGAGAATTTGGCGAATTGTAGATTAAAGGAGAAGTTTTTTAGGTAGAAACTAAGTATGACACCAAAGGTCAAACCAAAAGCAAAGAGGAGGAAATAAAAAAGAATTTTTTGTAGCTGTAACTGGGCATTATTGAAAAGCTTGGAAACTGCGATTATTGAGTTTTCTTTTGGAGCCTTCATTTTAGAAGAACTACTAGTAATTTGTGTGGTAATTTAAAACAACAACTTTTTTTTTTCTTTACAAGAGAGCTCTAGTAGTGCTCAATAGAAAGATGAACAGTTCCTAAGTTGATGCAAAAGGTTCTTTTCTTTGAGGACAAGAGATACCAATCTCCAGTCTAAAAATTCAATTACAACAAAATTGGATGCTTTACTATCATTCAAACAATAATAGTAATGATATTTGATAAGTATATCTCAATCAAAAATATAACAAGAAAAAGAGTATGCAGTGATTATAATACAACTGAATAAATCAAGAAATTCTGAAACCTGTATCAGAAAGAAGGGATATGTTGTTGATAGATTCACAGAGAGAGAGAGAGAGAGAGAGATGGCTTAGAGAGATATGATTGTGCCCTTAGCCATCCACACGCTGTTGAATGTTGATGATGGCTTTGTAGACTTATGGGGGGTAGGGAGACTCGTCAGGTTTCACTTTCTTTCTTTCTAAAGCAGTTTTAAGTTGATCATGCCAGTTTAGTCTACCTTTTTAACAGGTTCCAAAACTATTTATGTCAAAAAAGGACTTTTATTTTATTTTATATATATTATTATTCATACATATAGCCAATTATTATAAATTCACCATATATATATAAAAGTAAATAATAAAAGAGAAATGGAAAAGGCAATGAATGGTTAAATAAAAATCAAAACCGCTTGGTGCCGTATGTTACTGCGAGACCTGAAACGGCAAATTACAGACGTTTCCAATGGACTTTGAAATTCAATTGTAATTGAATTCTCAATTAATACGATTAGCCGCCGACTAGTATTTCTAAAAGAAACGTAGTTTCCGTGTCTAGCAAGTAGCAATTAGCAAAATAGCAATGCTATCAAGTAGTAGTACATTGCCAAATAAATTGCCAAATACCCACGTGGGATTAGAGTGAAAGTGCGAAACCAAACCAAGGGCTTCCTTCTTCCCATTACTTGGGACTTGGGAGGAAAGTCTAACCAATCCCAAATGACACGGTGCATGGATATTCCAGTCATTTTCAAAGCTCCTTACATGTTATATATATATTTTGCAAATCACTATATGTTTTACACCTATATCTTTTCTTTTCTTTTTTGTACATTTTTCAAGTCAAGTCCTTTTGTTTATTCCACGTCAAAGAAACACCAATCAAGAATTTTAAGTTCATCTCTCCATGATTGGCGGCCATATGTGATATAATGGAAGTGGTGTATATAATTAAAGATAATCTTCCATGAAAATGATATATCTTCCATCACAATAAGATATATAAATAGTTATGAAAAAAATTAACAGTTATTAAAATATTTTTGTCCCTAGTGTTAGTCTTTCTTTTCAATAATTTTTTAATGGAATATTTCAATAACTTTATGAACAACTTCTTTTCACAATTATTGATGGGTATATAATAAAAGTTGTGTCAACGAGTAAAGAGCAATAAAAAGTGATATTACTCTAATTTCATGAAAACAATTTTAAGGGCAATTAAAAGGAAAAGAGTAATGCTATAGACACAAACTATTTTACAATATTTTTACAAACTGCTGATGTGGCGTTAATATTTTCCAAATAGTTATTGCAAGTAAAAATGTGATGTTAGTGATGAGCTCATACTGGAACTAATAAGAATTTGCCACATCAGCAGTTTGTAAAAATATTGTAAAATAGTTTGTGTCTGTAGCATTACTCAAAGGAAAAGTAATATGTCCCTAACGGTACTATTATTATAATGAGTTTAAATTCTATAAAGAATGTGGTATAAAACTCAAGTTTTACACACTCCGATCCCAACATTGCACATCATTTTATCTATATATATATATGTATGTATATATAATAATAGGTGAAGTAGAGAGAAACTCGAATTAGAATTACAAATTAGAGTTTTAATTTTGCGCCATGTGTCAAAAATTATTTATTCTTAAAGAATTTTTTTTTAAAGAGTCAAATATGGGACTACATCATAAATATTCATCAAAGTGAGTTATTAAGTACAAAAATCAAAGAATCTAAAATAAATGAATCGTAAAAAAAAAAGTGCTTCACAATATTTTTTTTTTAAATAGACAATTTACATTTTATACCTAATAATATCCTTACAAAATTTTTTAAAGTGTTAACAAAATATAAAAATGACTATCAATAGTATTTAAATTATATATATAAGAATTATATTATGCATCTTATTGTATATTTTTAAGTGTATTCATGCATATGTATGAGGTTACAAGCTAGTTACATATTAAAGAATAAACACAACCACACCCAATCAATTCTAATACCAATATGAAAATCCAACCAAATTGGAAGTTTATTGAGATGTTATTAAATGCAGTAGGATGTATTAAGTTTGAAGTAAAAAAAATTAATGTGACAATTTCTTATTGGATTATGTAAAACATGAATTTTACACTCCATTCTTACCGGATTCGAACTCATATAAAATTATTATTTTTGGATATGATGATTCACTGAAGTCTGCATTGTTGAAGATTTATTTCTCCTGGATGAATTGCTGAAGATTATGATTGTGCATAGTAAAAAAAAAAAAAAAAACAAGTGCGATTGTCATTAGAAAGGGCCAAACTGAATTTGTTGCAAACAAAGGGCACCTTATTGGAAAATTCGTTATCCCTTATGGATCATCCCGAAAGAAAAGGACAGATCAACCAAAATAAGTAGGTAATATATGATATTCTTTCTTCTCAATTCTTCAAAAAAAAAAATTCTCAAAGTTTAATAAAGTGGCACACTAATAATATTAATATATATATATATATATATATATATATATATATATAGCTATTATCATAGAGCTAAGAAGGAAATTGAAACAACCAATATTTCATTAATGAAATTGACATAACTTGGTTTTTTTTTTGTTTTTTTATTTGAGAGATAGGTATCTAGAGTATCATGTATTGTATCGTAAGATCTTTTTTGATACATTGTATCGTAAGATCTTCAATATGAATAAATATAATAATTCTCATATTATTAAAGCATACCTTCACTTTTTGCTCATTATTTGTATTAGCTCTTATACTCTTTTTTGCAAATTCATTCCTTTTCTTTCCTTTTTATTATTATTTATAATTACAATAATTAATGGAAATTTTGCAGGTAAAACTCAGCTTGTAAAATGGTTAAGGTCACAATTAATTTATAGTGTAGGTTTAAAACAATCCACAAGGAGAGATTTGAACAAGAACTGAAGTTTACTTAAAAAATGACGTAAAAAGGCTATCTTTTATATTTCTTTACAAAGATTACAAGTCTCTCTCAAAAACAAGCTCTAAACCCATGCTTATCCCCCTATTCTCTCTCTATTTCTTTATTTTTCTCTCTTTTTTCAAAAGAATGTCCCCTTCTTTTTGACCTTATCCCTCCTTATATTTGCTTTGCCTTCTTCTATAGCATGTGTTGCCCTTGACCCTTGTACAACTAGGCAACTTGATGTCCCATTGGGCTCTTCTTTCCTTATTTTTCATGATGCAGGGAGAGTTTTGGGGCTCTTTGCACTATTCAGACCAATCATTCAGCAATAAATGCAACTATGCAAGATAGGTGGGCTTCATTAATACGAAGGTGATTGTAGAACCACCAAGAAGCTTCAAAAGGTTTCTTCAAATAATTTTGCATGTCCCAGAATCTATCTTCAACACCTTGGGCAATGCTTCATCCTGTATTGCTCGGTAGAAACTTATCCTCGAAGGTCATCTCGGATGAAGCCATGTCCTCGAACAGAGGGCAATGTGTCATTCAATCCGTAGTCCGAGGTTTTGATTTAGACCTTATTGTTAGGGCTTGTGTCGGGCTTTATTTTCACATACAATTTATAGTAAAATTAATAGAGCGTAAAATATTTAAATCGTAGTTGATTTTTTCATATATGAAAATTGTGTTTTTTTTTTTTTAGTTTTTATTATTGCTATATTTTTGTTTTATTGACTTGTATATATTTAGATATACAAAGCAACTTTATTATTTAAATTATTTAAAATTAATTAAATTTTTATATATTTCATAATCTTAAAACTATCCATATAATCTAAATGTGTAATCTCTAATTTTTTTTTTTTAAATCTTGATCTAAAATTTTAAAAAACATATATTAATTATGGTCAATATGATTTAAAAGACAATTCACATTTTACAAATTGATTAGCTGAAGAAAAAAAAAATACTTTAAATAATGTAAAAACTAACTTGATGTGAATATTTTTGTTATACATGAGAAAACAACATATATGCTAAATTCCCATTAAAAAAAACATATGTGTTAAATTTCTGGCTCCTATCAAGAAATTCAAGACTCCTCCAAGCTTCGCTTCACAGTGTAGTAATGTATTCTCAATTTCCCATTTGATGGCTTTGAATTTTGATTAATCCCCACAGAGTCAAAATAAGGCTTCCCATATTCGTACGTTGACCATTACTTTCAATTTGTTATTAACAAGTAAAAACAAACAACAAAAAAGTTAGTTGAATGCTATCTGAAGGACCAAGTCAAATTTTCAGTTTCTTTTATATATATATATATATATATATATATATATAGACACACTAATGTCATAATTTTCCATTCATCTCAATTTTTAGATTATGACACAACCAAAAAATAAAAAAAAATAGCTTTAGAGCTATCATTTAACGATTTCATCTCAATTTTTTTTTTCATTCTTGTTGTTACTTATTAGTGCAAAATGAGCAAGATGTTTGAAACTCTTGGCCCTCTTGGCCTGGAATGGTGTTTCAGCAAAATCGAAGATTCAGAAAAACTAATATACGAACTTAAAAAGCAAGAGAGAGAGAGAGAGAGAGAGAGAGAGAGAGAGAGAGAGAGAGAGAGAGAGAGAGAGTAATAAAAAAAAAAAGTACCTAGCAAAAATCATTATGAACCAACCATGGAACCCTTATCTTCTTTGTGGGAAAGCACCAATTTATTACAGGTAAGCGGAATTCTTTTCAAAATTGAATAGTATTGAAAGAAAAGAAGCAAAGAGAGATATATATTTGTAAAGTTGTGATTTTCAATTTTGTTATTGTTGACTTAAATTCTGTTTTATTTCCGTATCAAATTTGATTGTATTTCTTCAATCATTTCACTATATGTTTGTGGGATTCAATGTAATGGGTTAGTGTGTGAAATTAGTGAAGAACAAAGGATCTCACACTCGTGAGTGGAGCACCCACAAAAAGTCACGTGAGGAGCACATGCTGGAAGTTGAAAGGTTTAAGTGCTTGATGGCATCTCACGAGTGGCTCGGACCTGACTCGCAAGATGCACTGCTAGCCTATTTGTGTGCTTTTCCTCATTTCTTTACCCACACTATATAAGCCCACATTACCCACGAAATTGTAAAAATATTTTCATAGAGAAAATCCTAGAAATCCATTTAAGAGTTAGAGATTGCACACCCACATTTCTCTACATATTTCTCTTAGTTTTCCTCTACTCCTACCTCTCTAATTACATATCCTTTGAGAGGTTCTTAACCAAAATGCATACCTCACACATTCTAAGTGTAGTGAGTTGTTTTGGTTCTCATGGGAAGCATTGGATGAAACCATTCTTTGGTGGATGCAATTGGAGCTAATTGCGGGATCCAGAAAGCTAGTGGAGATTGGCTCGGTGAAGCTCGTTGGTAGTTGAGACTCAAAGGATCTAAGTATAGATGGTAGTTTAGGCTTGGAGGGTCTATATTATAATCCTTGTACTCCAACTTATTCACTAGTGGATTAATTCAGGTTAGAGGGCCACAGAGAGGATTTTACGCCGAGCACTTCGGTTTTCCTCTTCAATAACACATCGCAGTGTTATCTTGTGTTTGCATATCTCTTCCCTTACTCCTTGTGTTTTACATGTAATTGTTTTTTATGTATGCCCATGCACTAGGAAGTGGTCCCGGTTAATTGCGCTTTGATTACTCTTATTCCGCACTTAATTGAGTAGATTAAAAGCAATTAAGCCGTAATTTTAAAATTAGGGGTCTAAACAAGCTATAGTAGTTCTACTATTGAGCTTTCAGTATTGGTGTAGTTATAAATTGTAGAAACTGTTTTTATTTGAATTTCAATTGAAACGTGGGGCATTTAAATTTATGTGGGGTGTTTTAATGAGGATATGTGGTAGTGCCTAAATTTAAGGAATATGGATGAGAAGTTATAGTAATGGTTTTATAGGAGGAGTGTTTTTTTTTTTTTTTTTTCAAATTCAAATTCAAAAAAAAAAAAAGAAAAAAAAAAAGGAGATTTGAGGTAAAACAAAAACAAAAAGGTGAACTTAGGGATTAAGAAAACTAGAAATTCAAAAAAATAAATACAAAATACAAAAATGTGAATTAAGAAAATCGGAAATTCAAAAAAAAAAACAAAAAAAAAATTAAATAAAAGAAACCAGTGAGTCTTGATAAAACCAAAAAAAAATCGAAACATGGTCTTGAAGGAAATATCAAAATGGACTGATAATTTTTATTTTTATTTTTATTTTTGGATAAGTTTAGTTGACAAAAACAAAAGGGTGAGATTAGGGATTAAGAAAATTGGAAATTCAAAAAAAAAAAAATACAACAATGTGAGATTATGTATTAAGGAAACCGAAAAATAAAATAACATAAAAATAAAATAAAAGAAACCATGAGTCTTAAAAAAAAAAAAAAAGTGTCTTATTTTGTAAGCATTTTAAGTGGAGTTGGAGATATATTTTTACCGGGTTGTCCCCAAGTTTTGTCCTTATTAAACCTAGGGTCTAGAGGTATCTCTAAATCACATAAAAGTCTAGTTCAAAAATGGGAATCCTGTTATAAATAGTGTGAGTACTAGACTCCACCTTAGCAGGATATTGTCCGCTTTGGGGAGCCAGTCCCTCACGGATTTGTACTCTTCGACCGAGTGAGAGTCCAAGGAGGGTTTCATAGTCTCAGCCCCTTGAACTGGTATCTAAAGCCTTTGGCCTTAGTCCCACATCGGAAGGAGTTCCCTCCCACTAACCCCTTATAAGCTTCTGGAGCAAGAGTTAGTGTACCACTACTACACATGTGTAGTAGTGGTACACTAACTCTTGCTCCAGAAGCTTATAAGGGGTTAGTGGGAGGGAACTCCTTCCGATGTGGGACTAAGGCCAAAGGCTTTAGATACCAGTTCAAGGGGCTGAGACTATGAAACCCTCCTTGGACTCTCACTCGGTTGAAGAGAACAAATTCGTGAGGGCCTAGCTCCCAAAGCGAACAATTATCCTTTGTGTGGAGTCAAGCACCCACAAATAGTATAGATATATAATTCGCAATTTTTGTTACAATGTTAAGGTTGTATATTATGATTAGAGTCTAATGAAAATGACATGGACTATATAATTTTTTTTTTTTTTTTTTTTTTTTTTTTTTTTTTAGATTTGAAATTTATATTATACTGTGGGGGAGAAAAGCCCAATCCAACTTATTGGGCCCAAGGCCCTATCCGAGGACCACTGTTAGTCCGAGGAGACCAGGACGCAGTCAGGCCCATATGAAAGGAGAATGTCCGCAGACGAGCACGTGCATTGTCCGAGGAGATGCTCATACGGACCCGACGAGGTTTTTGTCCGGCACGTGTCAAGCGATCTGTTTGACAAGTGTCAAGGGAGAAAAGGGACCTCGGACACACGAGAAGGTGACAGGAACAGAGAAATATCAAGGAGACAGAGTTCAACCACCGCATTCAATGCACTGCACCTACCCTCCTGGCCGCATTTATGTGGAGAAGACCCCTGAACAGTGCATCCTCAGCTACCGCCACTCAGACAGGGCTAAAGGGGGAGTGTGATGGGACATGCACTCAAGTGGACACCCAGATGGTGAACAAGTGGACGGTGGAGATGGAGAAAGGAAGTACTATATAAGAAAGAGAGGTCTCTGATAGGAGGGGGCAGAAAATAAGAGAGAGAAAAGAGCATTTTATTTTACTGTAGCTCCAGCATTTGTAACCTAAGTTCATCAATGAAAATCACCTCCTCGGACGAGACATTCACCTCTGTCCGAGCACATATTAAATCAAGCCTTCCTGTCATCATTGCCGTTTAATACTGTTATTTTCATTATTAGCCTAGCTCTTTCACCCACTCTCTACAAATTTATTGTTTTGGGTTCAGTGGGCTCCAAATCCACATCTTCTTGGGCTTGGGCTGCAGAATCTGACCCTACAATTGGCGCCGTCTGTGGGGAGAGCTTGTGCAAGAGTGAAAACAACAGTTGACAATGGCAGAACAAGGTGAACAACAAGCAGAATCCAGGGCATCCCAACACGTGGACCATTTTGTCAACTTAGAGAGGAGACAAAACCGTGAGGGCAGTGTACACACTGTGCGCCTTAGCCAGAGCCAATCACAGAGCGGAAGTCACATGTCCCATGCAGAGAAGAACCGTGACTTACAACTGGAAGTGGAAAAACTAAAGAGGGAGTTGCGACACGCAAAGAGGAAGCGGGCTTCCTCGTACTCTGAAGATGATCTTGATGACGAGCAGGACGTCTCTTATCAACACAAGTCCAAGACACCAGCTAGCGAGTCCTACACCTATGTAGAGGAGTCCCATCGTAAAAGGGAGCGTAGGAGCCCATCACGCGAGGACATGGAGAATGATGCCATGAACAGGGCTCTAAATCAGATATCTAGATCACCCTTCACGCGCAGGATAGAGGAGGCCAGACTCCCTCGGCGCTTTAACCAGCCAACGTTCACCGTCTACAATGGTAAAACTGACCCCGTGGAGCATGTGAGTCATTTTAACCAAAGGATGGCTGTCTACTCCAGAGATGAAGCTCTGATGTGCAAGGTTTTCCCTTCCAGTCTTGGGCCCGTTGCTATGAGATGGTTTGATGGTTTGAAGGCGGGCTCCATCAACTCCTTTAAGGAGCTCACTCAGGCATTCGGCTCCCGTTTTGTTACGTGCCGAAGAGTGGCCAGGCCTCTCTCTTCCCTGCTATCCTTGTCCATGCAGGAAGGCGAGTCCTTGAAGGCATATTCAGACAGATATTGGGAGATGTTCAATGAGGTGGAGGGCAACAACGATGCAATGGCCCTCAGCACGTTCAAGCTCGGCCTCCCTACTGACCACGGTTTGAGGGGATCCCTATCTGGCAAACCAGTCACAAACGTGCGTCAACTGATGGACCGCATAGAGAAGTATAAGAGGGTTGAAGAAGATCAGCAGCAGGGCAAGGGAAAGGATAAGATTATCCCTCAGGAGAGGAGAGATTCGCGGTCGGACCGGTACAATTACAATAAACCGCGGAGGGATTTTGCCGGACAATCAGGATCGATGAATCCTCAATCGGTCAACACCGTGTTCAAAGAGCCAGTGCATCAGGTCCTGGAAAAAATTAAGAATGAATCATTCTTCAGGTGGCCGAACAAGATGGTAGGAAACCCCGAGAGACGCAACCACAATCTCTACTGCCAGTACCATCAAGACCATGGGCATACAACGGAAGATTGTAGGAGTCTGTGGGATCACCTAGACCAGTTGGTTCGCGATGGTAAACTGAAACATCTTCTGCACCCCTCCAGCGGCCGAGGGCAGACAGGCTCGGGGCCACGCAGGGACGACCCCTCAAAGCCACCGCTTGGGACTATAAACGTCGTCTTCGCTGCGCCGGGAAGAACAGGGTCCTGGCCTTTGAAAGTTATGTCGGTAGGCCGACCACTCACAGGGGAGTCGAGCCGAGGACCGAAGAGAGCTAGGTCTGGTGCCCCGCTGGTTATGGGATTCTCGGACGAGGACATGATCGGCACCATCCAACCCCATGATGATGCACTAGTCATCACCCTCAGAATAGGAGGGTACGATGTAAAGAGGGTGATGGTGGACCAGGGCAGTGCCGTGGAGATAATGTACCCGGACCTCTACAAGGGGCTAGGCCTAAAACCCCAGGATCTGACGCCGTACGATTCCCCCCTATTCACCTTTGAAGGAAGGCCTGTCATCCCGAAAGGCCGGATACGCTTACCTGTGCAGTCCGGCTCCGAGGTGGTGGAGCTGGATTTTATTGTCGTGGACGCATATTCGCCCTACACGGCACTCGTAGGCAGACCTTGGATTCACGCACTTGGGGCTGTCCCCTCTACTTTGCACCAGAAGGTCAAATATCCCTCAGGGGGACAGATACATGAAATCCGAGGAGACCAATCTGTTGCTAGACAGTGCCTGGTGGCCGCCATTCAGCATGAGGCCCCAGCCGAATCCTCGGACGTAGCTGGGAGGGATTTATAGCAACTACAGTCTCGGGGAGTGCCTTCTGAAGCATCGGATGAAAGCACTCGGTGTGAGGATCTGACGAAAGTGATCATTGGAGACGATCCTGACAGGTTCTTCCAAGTCGGATCTCAGCTGCCTCTTCAAGAGAAGGAGGAGCTGATAGAGTTCCTCAAGCAAAATCTCGACGTGTTTGCCTGGAGCGCTTACGAGGCCCCAGGGGTGGACCCGGAGTTCATATGCCATCATTTGAAGGTGAATCCACTGGTCACCCCCAAGCAGCAACCTATTCGGCGCCCATCCAAGGAGCATGCCGACGCAGTGAGAGAAGAGGTGGCAAAACTCAAAGCAGCTGGGGCTATCAAAGAGGTTTTTTATCCCGAATGGCTAGCGAATACCGTGGTGGTAAGGAAGAAGAGTGGGAAGTGGCGAGTATGCGTTGACTTCACGGACCTGAATAGGGCATGCCCCAAAGACCCGTTCCCTATGCCGAAAATCGATCAGCTGGTTGATGCCACTGTCGGCCACCCTCGGATGAGCTTCCTGGACGCCTTCCAAGGCTACCACCAGATACCATTAGCCCTGGAGGACCAGAAGAAAACTGCTTTCGTCACCCCTATTGGCAACTACCACTATAAAGTGATGCCGTTTGGCCTGAAGAACGCGGGAGCTACCTACCAGAGGATGATGACAAGGATGTTCGAGCCACAGCTGGGCAAGAACATTGAGATTTACATAGATGACATGGTGGTGAAGAGCAAAGTTATAGCCGAGCACGTGAAAGACCTTGAAAGTACTTTTGAGGTTCTACGGAAATACAAGCTACGACTAAATGCCTCTAAGTGCTCGTTTGGGGTAGGGTCCGGCAAGTTCTTGGGATACATGGTCACCCACAGAGGAATTGAGGTCAACCCCGACCAGATAAAGGCCATCAACAACCTCCGAGCTCCTCGGAATCCCAAGGAAGTTCAAAAACTGACCGGAATGACTGCTGCCCTCAATCGGTTCATCTCAAGATCAGCAGACAGGTGTCGGCCCTTTTTCTCTCTGCTCAACAAGTGGAAGGGATTCGAATGGACTGAGGAATGTGCTTTGGCGTTCCAGCAACTCAAGGATTATCTGTCTCGGCCACCAATCATGTCCAGTCCTGAACCAGACGAGGTACTGTTCGCCTACATCGCTGTAGCTCCCTATGCGGTGAGCCTGGTGTTGATACGGTCAGACTCTGGTGTACAAAGGCCCGTCTATTACGTAAGCAAGTCGCTGCATGAGGCTGAGATTCGTTACTTGCCACTGGAGAAGGCTATCTTAGCAGTAGTGCTTGGCACACGGAAGCTACCTCACTACTTCCAAGCCCACACGGTGATCGTTCTCACACAACTCCCACTCAAAGCTATACTCCGAAGTGCCGATTACACTGGTCGGATTGCCAAGTGGGGTACAATCTTAGGGGCTTTCGATATAAGATATATGCCCCGCACATCGGTCAAGGGACAGGTCCTCGCAGATTTGGTGGCTGAGTTCACGGAGCCCCAGCTAGAAGAGGTGAAGCCCACGTCGGGCATGGATGAAAAATCAGTTGGCATGGGCTCCCAACAGAATCCCTCCCATTGGGAAGTATATGTCGATGGCGCGGCAAACCAAAGAGGCTCTGGAGTTGGGCTAGTATTGATATCCCCCGAGAAAATCATTATCGAGAAATCGCTAAGGTTGGACTTCTCGGCAACGAATAATGAAGCAGAGTATGAGGCCCTACTGATGGGGATGACTATGGTCCGTAGAATGGGTGGGAAGTCCGTGGAGTTGTTCTCGGACTCAAGATTGGTAGTAGGTCAAGTACAAGGCGAGTTCGAGGCAAATGACGAAAGAATGCAGGGATACTTGGGTCGTGTTAAACATCTGCAATCAGAGTTCGAATTTTTCAGTTTGCTGCACATCCCCAGGAATGGCAACTCACATGCTGACTCCTTGGCCACGCTAGCCACCTCTTCGGCACAGGACCTGCCGAGGGTCATCCTCGTCGAGGACCTGCACAGGCCTACAGAGACGAAGTCAGGGGGAGTCCAGGTTCACCAGATCAGGGCCGGGCCGTGCTGGATGGACCCTTTAATCAAATTTATCAAAGAAGACATATTGCCCGAAGATAGGGGAGAAGCCGATAAAGTTCGGAGGAAGGCGACTAAGTTCTGGTTGTCCGAAGACCAGAAACTATACAAACGCTCTTATTCGGGACCATATTTGTTATGTGTGCATCCCGAGGCGACTGAGACACTGCTAGAAGAGTTGCACGAAGGAATCTGTGGGAGCCACACCGGAGGCAGGTCCTTGGCTCACCGAGCCCTCACCCAAGGCTATTGGTGGCCTAACATGCAGAAGGAGGCACACGAATACGTCAAAAAGTGCGATCAATGTCAGCGCTTCGCTCCAAACATTCACCAGCCAGGGGGAAAACTCAATCCACTATCTAGCCCATGGCCCTTTGCCCAGTGGGGCTTGGATATTGTGGGACCCTTCCCCAAAGCTGCAGGGAACAAGAAGTACCTCCTGGTCGGAACAGACTATTTCACCAAGTGGGTTGAAGCCGAGCCACTAGCCAATATCAGAGACGTTGATGTGCAAAAGTTCGTGTGGAAGAACATTGTCACACGGTTTGGAGTTCCTCACACCCTCATCTCGGACAACGGTTTACAGTTTGACAGTAACGCATTCAGGAATTACTGCAGCGAGCTGGGAATTACAAACAGATACTCCACTCCAGCCTATCCCCAGGGTAATGGCCAAGCAGAGGCTTCCAACAAGGTCATACTGAACGGCTTAAAGAAGAGGCTAGATGATGCAAAGGGCAGATGGGTAGAAGAGTTGCCACATGTGCTTTGGGCTTACCGAACTACGCCCCGCAGGTCCACTGGAGAGACCCCCTTTTCGATGACCTATAGGGCTGAAGCTGTCATTCCCCTGGAAACAGGGTTCCCAACACTAAGAACTAGCTCATTCAGTCCAGCCGACAACGACGAGCAGCTACAGAAGAGCTTAGACTTGATTGAGGAAAGAAGGGAGAATGCAATGGTTCGGTTGGCACACTACCAACAAAAGCTCAGACAAGGCTACGACGCTAACGTGAAGCTGAGGCCTTTAGAGCCCGGTGATCTGGTGCTGAGGAAAGTTGTGGGCACCGCGAAGAACCCAGCTTGGGGAAAATTAGGACCCAATTGGGAAGGACCATATCGTATCACTTCAGGCGCTGGTATTGGGGCATATTTCTTAGAAGACCTGGATAGTCATGTAATCCCTCGCCCTTGGAATGTAAATAACCTCAAGAGGTACTTCTATTAATCAAGTCTTCTCTTCAATTGATATACCAATTCGCTGCGTAAAGTTTTCTCTCAAGTGTTTAAACTTAAATCCAATCATGCCTGTAGTCCTCGGACCAGATGATTAGGGTTAGTTAGCACTCATTCATCGCTTTCTCTCAAGTGTTTAAACTTAAATCCAATCATGCCTGTAGTCCTCGGACCAGATGATTTGGGTTAGTTAGCACTCAGTTACAGTTCTATAGTGTTTAAACTTAAATCCAATCATGCCTGTAGTCCTCGGACCAGATGATTTGGGTTAGTTAGCACTCAGTTACAGTTCTATAGTGTTTAAACTTAAATCCAATCATGCCTGTAGTCCTCGGACCAGATGATTTAGGTTAGTTAGCACTCAGTTACAGTTCTATAGTGTTTAACTTAAATCCAATCATGCCTGTAGTCCTCGGACCAGATGATTTGGGTTAGTTAGCACTCAGTTACAGTTCTATAGTGTTTAAACTTAAACCCAATCATGCCTGTAGTCCTCGGACCAGATGATTTGGGTTAGTTAGCACTCAGTTACAGTTCTATAGTGTTTAAACTTAAATCCAATCATGCCTGTAGTCCTCGGACCAGATGATTTGGGTTAGTTAGCACTCAGTTACAGTTCTAATAGTGTTTAAACTTAAATCCAATCATGCCTGTAGTCCTCGGACCAGATGATTTGGGTTAGTTAGCACTCAGTTACAGTTCTATAGTGTTTAAACTTAAATCCAATCATGCCTGTAGTCCTCGGACCAGATGATTGGGTTAGTTAGCACTCAGTTGCGGTTCTAGTGTTTAAACTTAAATCCAGTCATGCCTGTAGTCCTCGGACCAGATGACTAGGGTTAGTTAACACTCCGGTGCGGTTCGTGTTTAAACTTAAATCCAGTCATGCCTGCAGTCCTCGGACCAGATGACTAGGGTTAGTTAACACGAGTACATTCGAATTCTATAATCAAGCGACAGGTTAGTCAATACCCCCACGCGGCCGGTGCCACTGGGGCTCAGTGTTAAAACTCCTAATCGCGTTTAAATTGTTTCTATTTATAAATGCTTCCCTAGTTGTGTTTAGTTTGAAGCCGAGGAATAATAACTTATGTTTAACTTGAAAAGACATGCAAACCATCATTAACTCTTGCTTGGTCTATCCTTTTCAATATTAATTTTGGTTACTTACACCATAAGTATGATGTATCAAGCAGATTTATTTGCATTATTTGGTTATAAGTGCAATGTACAGTTGTATGTGACAGTAGTAATTAGTAAGGCAGGTATTTAAAACATCATAGACAAATGAAAATCCATTTCATAAATAAAAGTATGGTTTACAATTCTTCGGATAAAACAAAAGAAAGCACAGGTGCAAAAAGTAAAAGCCCTATACGTCTATTCTTTTGCCGAAGGGAGCACGGGGTCAGCAGCCTGGCCTATCCGAGCAGTTGCGTCAGGGGCTCGGTCCTTGGGCTCAGAAGGAATTTTCTCTTCGCCTGACCCTTGGCCTTTCTCTTTGGCTGGCTCAGCTGGCTTATCCTTGCCGCTTGGCTGACCAGTTTCCTTGCTTGCACCAAGAGTGAGTGGGGGAGCATAGCTGACCAAAGTTGGCTCCGAAGCCTCTGGAAGCTGTGGAGCAGGAGGGGAATCAGTTCCTGGGAGCTCTCGGATATCAGGATCATAGTATACGCTCCCAGGCAGCCTCAGCTCCGAGTCGGCAGGGACTCCAGCTGCATCCAGGGCTTTGCCCCAACTTATGTTGCAGTAATCTCGGCTGACCGAGGCGAACTGCTCTAGAAGCTGGGACGTGGCCGTCTCTACCCCCAGCTGGTAAGCTGTCTTCTTTTCAGCCTCAGTCGCCTCCTGGGCCAACTGGGCTTTCTCCTCGGCATATCGGACGCTGTCTTTGGCTCTTCGGAGTTCATCCCTTAGCCCGTTTACCAGCTCCCTCTCGGTCTTCAGATTGGCCTCTGCCGCCTTTAGCAACTTACGCTGGTCCTCGACCTGCTTTTCAACATTCTTTATCCCAGCGTCAAGGCTTTTCTTCTGGCTGGTCATCTCCGCGAGCTCCCGGACAGACGGGCATAATCGTCCTTCAGTTGGCCCAGAGATTTCTCCGCCTCGTCTCGGGAGCAGAACGCCGCCTGGGTCTCAAGGCGATTCTTCTTGTCCCACTCCTCGGCTACGTAAATCTGCTGAGTGACCTGCATGATGGAAACTCTAAAGGTCAAACGCAGGAAAATGGGAGAAGCAAAAATCAGTGAGATAGCTAATCGGATTGAGGTTACTTACGATGGCTAAATCCCTCTTGAGGGATCGAAAGAGCTCCGCCTGGTTGAAACGCCTGAAGGACTCCATGTCATGAGGGAGGAGAAGTGGTTGCTGCAGGGCCTCAGCAACGTAGCCGGCCCTCCCCCCATCATAATTCCTGAGGGAGGTCTCCCAGAGGATTGGAGCGCCCTCCAACTCCAATTTTGGAGACCAAATCCGCGGTCCCCCTCCTCCTCGGCGCACCTCTGCCACTGTGCCCTCGTCTCGGCTTTCAGTAGACGGAGCCCTGCGACTTCGGTTGTCCTGTGCCACCTTTTGCTGCTTGGCCCCCTTGGTTGGTGGCACCTGTTTTTCCTCAACCTCAGTGTGGGGTCTCTTCTTCTGCAGTTTTAGCATGGGTTTCAAGCTTGGGTTAGGGATCTGGGTAGGCACCAGAGGAAGTGTCACCAGTGTCTTGGATGTCCCGGCATCTTTCGGGTCGGACTTTTGCCTCTACCCTTCATCAGATTCCTCAGATCCATATCTTCGTCCGAGGAGTCTTCTAAATGAGTGGCTAACAAGTTAAGTTGGGCGCCTGACTGCTCGCAGGCTTCTTCCTCGGCGTCAGAGATCTCTACCACCTGGTTCACTCTTGAAGCTTCTCCCTCAAACTGAAACCCGTCTATCTGGTCTTCAAGCGAGGAAGTGGAAGAGCCAGCCCCCTCACCTTCAATCTCTTGTCCGAGGGGAACTTGCTGGAGTGGTTGGATAAGGGGAGGCGCAGCCTGAGGAATTGGACGGGGTACAGGTTCAAGATCGTCTGGCGCCAAGAAGCCCTTCCGACCAACGTCGATACGCGCAAGGCGATGATCTCCTTGGACGATTGCGTTGCCGACCGGTTGAAAACCTTTTGACTTCGCTTTATATCCAAGAATAAGGGGAGCAGATCGTAGTTGCCCGTCCTCGCTCACGAAGATCTCCGACCTTAAAAGATAGTTGAGGGCAACGATATTCGTTAGGCTGAGCCGAGGAGAAACTTGGTTCTTATCTGTTGCAAGTAAAAAGAAAAAATGGTCAGAAGCTCAGAAATAGCGACCGAAGAGAAATCAAAGACAGTTAAAAGACGGGAGCCCTAAGCCTATGGTCAGGTGCGCCTAAATCTACATGTCACACCTGGCTTCCCAGGCTTGGTAGGGCAACCAGGGCCGTTGCGCCAGGCGCCCGAGACGATCACATAGTCGTCTTTCATCCCTTTGTTGGATTTGGGAAGGCAGGAAATGAGCTTGACAACATCCGACCGGGATTTTAAGTAGTACCCAGCATCTCGCTGGCTATGGCATTCGTACATATGTACCACGTCAAGCCAGGTAAGTCCCAGCCCCAAATGGCGCTCAAGGTCCTCAATCGCTCCTAGGATCCTAAACATGTTGGGCGCGCATTGCCAGGGAGTAAGTCTATGGTTCCGAAGGTAGGCAGTGGTGATGGGACCCATGGGGATTGTCATTCCCCCTTCTTTGAAGGCGATGAGGGGGATAACCACCTCTCCCGTCTCCCGGTCTGTTAGTATTTTTTCTGGGGGGCAATACCTCACGCCCACGTTAGGGGGTATGCGGTACGCGGTCCTAAACGCCTCTATTTGCTCAGGGCTATCCATCATGTACTCGAGTTTCCCCATGGTACTTAAGTGAAACGGTTGGCCGAAGAGAAAACTAAAAGATTCGGTGGGCGACGACTTACAAGGGCCAGACCGGAGAAGCGACGACAGGCTAGTAGGAGGACTCGTGAGGATTCTGAGTAAGATTGGCACCGGTGACTGAGAGATTCGGACGGAGAAATTTGGACGGAGTGAGGCGTCTGTTCTTGCTGGAGCGTCTGAAGATGGGAAAAGTGAGGAGGAAATGATTTTCTCTGAAGCTTTATACGGGGTCAAGCGAAGGGTCAGGGGCACTACCGCCCAAATCATGAAGAAAAACCACAGCCATTGGATCAATCAGCCACCGTTGGATGCGAAGGACGAAACGTCACTTGGTGCAGTTAATGCAGCGCCTTGGGAATAAGGAAACCGCAGCGGCATTAATGAGGCGTCTGCTCCCACGTTCACACGTGCCAGCTCGGTTGTGCGTGTTTCTAAGTTTTTGCTCCGTGGCAAGTCAAAATCCTACTTTTTCTCCTCGGATGCGAGGGAAAAACTACAATTTTGAGGGGCTATTGTGGGGGAGAAAAGCCCAACCCAACTTATTGGGCCCAAGGCCCTATCCGAGGACCACTGTTCGTCCGAGGAGACCAGGACGCAGTCAGGCCCATATGAAAGGAGAATTTCCGCAGACGAGCACGTGCATTGTCCGAGGAGATGCTCATACGGACCCGACGAGGTTTTTGTCCGGCACGTGTCAAGCGATCGGTTTGACAAGTGTCAAGGGAGAAAAGGGACCTCGGACACACAAGAAGGTAACAGGGACAGAGAAATATCAAGGAGACAGACTTCAACCACCGCATTTAATGCACTGCACCTACCCTCCTGGCCGCATTTATGTGGAGAAGACCCCTGAACAGTGCATCCTCAGCTACCGCCACTCAGACAGGGCTAAAGGGGGAGTGTGATGGGACATGCACTCAAGTGGACACCCAGATGGTGAACAAGTGGACGGTGGAGATGGAGAAAGGCAGTACTATATAAGAAAGAGAGGTCTCTGATAGGAGGGATCGAAAAATAAGAGAGAGAAAAGAGCATTTTATTTTACTGTAGCTCCAGCATTTGTAACCTAAGTTCATCAATGAAAATCACCTCCTCGGACGAGACATTCACCTCTGTCCGAGCACATATTAAATCAAGCCTTCCTGTCATCATTGCCGTTTAATACTGTTATTTTCATTATTAGCCTAGCTCTTTCACCCACTCTCTACAAATTTATTGTTTTGGGTTCAGTGGGCTCCAAATCCACATCTTCTTGGGCTTGGGCTGCAGAATCTGACCCTACATATACCAAGGACAAAGTTTAGTTACAAAATTGGTTGTAGCCTAAGACTATAATCTTACTCAATAAAATAAACATTACTACATATTTTGTAAATCTAACTAACCGTGAATTGCATGTTTTTTACGCTCTTAATACACAAGTCAAATTTTGTGTTAATAAGATATTATTTACTATATGATCTATAAGCTTATATTTTATGCATAATTTTAAGCTATAAAAATTTTAATTTAAACAATTTATTGATGACATAGTTATTGATCTTTAATTTTCTAGAAAATTTGCAAATATGAAAGATATAAGAAGAATATGTAATCCAATGGTGAATTTGTCAAAATTCATCTCCAATAAAAAGATATTGAGTATAGTTTTTGTTTTAGGCTACAACCAATTTTGTAGCTAAATTTTGTCATTATACCAATCACAAGAGTCTTGTAGTTTAACTTATACCTTATGGCGTTTCTAATGAGAATGTCCAAGATTCAAATTCCTTCATTCCCAACTATTGATGTATCCAAAAACCCTTATCATCTTAATAAATTGTGAAAAAAAAATTGTCTTTTTAACATTACTCTTTGGACAAAATTTAGCTCCAAAAACATTTTGAGTTTTCTTTTCCAACCCATTACATAGAAAATTATAAGATTGATTATGTGTATTATTTAAACAAGTCACATGATTCATTAAAAATGTCATATGACTAAAATTACCCACAAATAGTATCCTCAATTGTCATATAATAGGTTGAAGCAAAATAGCTCCAAATAGGTTTAGAGCCAATTTTTTTTCCTTTCTTTTATTACATGTGAAGGAAGATACCATAATTGAAACCAAGTCCTCCCATTTTGAGGAGAAATAACAATATTAGAGACCCCCAATTCACATGTTAAAATAGTGTTGGATTTTTTATAAAAATATTATATTTATTTTAATACTCATTTATGTGTATCAATTATCCCTTAATGTCAGATACGTTGATTGCTAAATTTTGAAATTCAAATATAATTCAAAATTTGAATAACTTTTGTCAATAGTTTTAATCAGGAAATTTATGAACAGTAACGTGATATTAATGCCATAATTGCTAGCATATTTGGTTTTATTACAAATATATACTTTCCATTCTAAAGGTTTTATATTCAAACGTTCTTATTTGAATATGACATAATAACATTATATATAGAAGATTTTCAGCACTTCAATATACTGCTATTGCTGAATTATTTTATGTTACCGTATATACACAAGTGTTTACCATTTGGTTCAAGGAAAGTCAAAAACAAATGGCAATATTTATGCATATTTGAAATTGTATTACATGGTTTGGCTTTTAGTCTTCAGCCACTTTATGGAACATTAAATGCATAGCATCATGATTCTTTCTTTTCTTGTCCTCAACATACACTTTGGCAAAAAGTTGACCGGTATATATATATATATATATAATATGTATTCATGACATTGATTTCAATATCTTTA
>CM032326.1:46993185-47105685 GCA_019022515.1 Quercus aquifolioides
GGATAAAATAATATGGAAATGCTAACGAATGCCCTCAGGGTACTGGTTAATAATCCATTTAAAGAAAGTTTTTATGGAAATGAAAAAGAAAGCAATTAATATTTTGACAATTTTTTCATTTCCCATAAAAGTAGTAGTAAAACTTTTCTAAAATAGATTATTAATGAGTACTCTAAGGGCACTGATTAGCATGATCTATAATATTTTGAGCTTTATGAGGTTGTTTTATATTAAATCTCACTCTTTGAAATTTCAAATTACACCCTCTACTTTTAAAAAGGTTTGACTCCAACGTTAACAAACTACACATGATGTCAATGACTGATCCATGCACACAAATCAATGGAGATGGAGGGTCGCCAAGTCCAAAATGTATAATACCTAGTTTGGGTACGATTTAGCTCCTCTCTCTCTCTCTCTCTCTCTCTCTCTTTCACGCATGATCACATGATCAATTGGTTGAGATTTGTGTTTATAATCTGACTGCGTTTGATTAGAAATTGGAGATTTCTAGGGATCATGTATGGGCAGTTCGAAATTGTGTTTGTGATTTTGTACCCTTGTGAATTTTTGTTTGTGAATTGTTTTTTGGCTATGCGTGTGTGTGTTAAAAAAAAAAAAAAATTTATTGTAGATCTCATGCCCATAAACCAAGGAAGTTAATATCGTACTAATACTAGTCGTATTGGGGAAATATATTGTACCAGCTATTAAACTGATACAGGTACTTCTTCAAAATGTGTTGGATAAAATACTGGATTGTATCGACTGTATTGAGGATATTTTGGGTGTTTAGGCTAGTACAATAAAAAAAAATTGGAAAATATGAAAAATTAAAAATTTTTGAAAAATTGGGTTAATTTACTTGAGCTAATTTTTACACTTATAAAATATGTGAGTCTTTAATTTTATATTGATAAACATAAAAATTAATAAATACATTCTTACATAAATAAATTAATACACACACATATAACAATAATCTCAAAATAGTACACAAGTATTAATCGGTACTAAAATATTTTGTTCCTTTGGCTAAATTGAAAAAGCTTCCGGTATAAAATTGACTCTATTGTCAAAAACTTGTGGGTGTGCAATATTGTGTAGCTGAAAATGGTGAAAGAATTTGGAGAAAGAAAGTGTTTAGCTACTAGGTTGGAAGGAGAGAGAAAAAATAAATATTTAAACGAAATTGGGAATAAATTACTGAGGCCAGCCAAAGTAGGAATATTTGAAAAATGGTTAATTAAACTAGAAAAAATTTAGTGTCTTTTTTTTTGGGTTAGTTTTGCTAAAAAAAAGTGTAGAGGTTGACGTGAATACTATTGGTAGTAAATAACTAGCTAACTAGGCGTGTGGTGTTGTTGTTATCAGTCAGCAGTCGCTACTTTATATGTAAGAGCATCCGCATTTGGGCTTGTAAATGCCAAATGTTAAGAACATTTGCATTTAAGCCCCAAAACCCATCAGCAATGGGAAGGCTAAATCCTATATGCAAAAAAAAAATTTGAGATTTTGCTACAGTACCATCTCAAATGTAAGATGGTACTGTAGCAAAATGGTATAAAAAAAATATATTTTTTAATGCTTCCTCTCATTATTTTAATTTAACCGGCCCTTTCTCTTTCTTCTCTCATTTTTCCTCTTTCATTTCTCTGTCTTGCTTCTCTCTTTTTCTTTCTGCTCTCTGTCTTCTTCTTGCTCTCCGATTCTTCTCAGCATCTTCACTCTCTCCGGCAACTCTCTAAATCGGCGGTGAGGTTCTAAATCGGTGGTGGGTCTCTAGATCGGCGGTGGGTTTCTAGATCGGTGGTGGGTCTCCGCTTCTTTCGAGGGTGGGTCTCCGCTTCCTTCGAGCTTCGGCGAATTCGCTTCCTTCGAGCTTCGGCGAAGCTTCCCAGCGGCAAATCCGCTTCCTTCAAGCTTCGGCGGTGGTGGGTTTGGTTTTTTCCCAGCGGCGAATCCGCTTACAATTCTCTGGGTTTTTTTTTTTTTTTTTTTTTTTTGTGGTTTTGATGGTCGGATAGGGTGGTGGTGGTGGTGTTGATGGTCGGAGGGCAGCGGCGTGGTTCTAGTCTTTTCTCTGGTTTTTTTTTTTTTTTTTTTTTTTTTTTTTTTTTTTTTTTTTTTTTTTTTGCGGTGTTGATAGGCGGATAGGGTGGTGGTGGTGGTGGTTGTGTTGATGGTTGGAGGGCAGTAGGTGCAGTGGCGTGGCTCAGGTCTTTTCTCTGGGTTTTTTTTTTTTTTTTTTTTTTTTTTTTTTTTTTTTTTTTTTTGTGTTGACGGTAGTTTATGGGTTGCCGGTGGTGGTGGTGTGCAACGGTGGTGTTGATTGTGGATCTTGGACAGAAGGAAAGAGAGAGAAGGAACAAATAATGAATAAATAATGTGTTGTATTGGATAATGGTAATGGTGAGATATATTATTTTATTATGTAAAAATATTATTTTAATGAGTAGGATTGAGATATAAAAGTTGGGATGTTGGAGAATTGTAAAATTGTATTGTATAATTGATAAAGTAACTTTTTGAGGTGGTAAAATAAGATAGGATATAGAATCCGGTTGTGGATGCTCTAACTAACTAAATAAAGTTTGAGGATAAACTCTACATTAAAAGGTTGAAGTCAGGTCAAGCTGCAAAACATTCAAATACATAATAATGATAATATATACATATAGGAATGGCTCGAATTTTCAACAGTCTAAGATATGAGGCGGATATGGACAATCTCCATCCACTACTTCAAGTTGCAGTTAGGTTAGCAAGTCAAATTCACCCCCCTCAAGGCTTGACTCCACTTTATCTTTCTTCTCTCTTGCTATATCTCTACCCTCCACAATTTTTAAGATCCACAGATGAGTCAAACAAACTTGCTTCCCACCCTTCTATCACCCATTTCTCCGATGATAATCTTATGCATCCTCTTCTTTTCCCTTGTACCAAAAAAATCCCTAGGTGCAGTGGACCCATACTTCCAAGCCTGCAGTGTGCCTAAAACCTGTGGTGATGGACAAGCCATAAGATTCCCATTCTACATCCAAGACAAGCAAAACTCCTCTTGTGGCTACCCTGGATTCAACCTCTCTTGCAACAATAATGGCCATCCAACTATCCTCATATCCAATAAAAATTACACCATCCATGAAATTTTCTACCAAACCGAGACGCTTAGAGTCTCAAACTCAAATCCAAACTCCAGTTGTATACCTTCTATAAACAACATATCCCTTCCGGGTAGCCGGTTCGATCTAGCACCAAACCAAACCAATCTATTTTTGTTTTATAATTGTAACTCTTCGGTGCATGAGAGTTGGCCTTCAGAGTTTTATCCTAGATGTTATAGCGAAAGCGACACCGTTCTGGCCCTGTCTAGACAGGACCCGAAGCTGCAGATCAGCAACGTATCAATGGAGTGCAAGCCTTCGGTTGTAGCACCGGTTGAAGCTTATGGTGGGAATATTGGA
Source organism: Quercus aquifolioides (assembly GCA_019022515.1). Classification (NCBI taxonomy): domain Eukaryota; kingdom Viridiplantae; phylum Streptophyta; class Magnoliopsida; order Fagales; family Fagaceae; genus Quercus; species Quercus aquifolioides. Next base: position 46,996,653 of record CM032326.1, read on the forward strand.
GAGTCGTTGAGAAATGGGTTTGTGCTAAAATGGAAAGCCAGCAACTGTAGCATTTGCGAGGATAGTGGAGGGAACTGTGGGTTCGATAATATGAATTATTTCAAGTGCTTCTGCCCAGACAGGCCTCATGCTTGGAGCTGTACTAATACTACTCGTCTGGAGTATCTTCCTGGTCAGTTTTTCTCTCTAGAAATTTCTCATTCTTTTTGGTAATAGGAAATTTCTCCTTCTCAGTCTAGTCTTGGCATTATTATGAAACATTTGAAATTTACTGTCCATTAGCCAAATGTGTCGCATGCTAGGCTTAGCATATCCACCTTTTTTACTTTTAAGTTTAGGAGTTGTTGACGATCCAATCAGGCCAAAAAGAAAAGACTTCTGACTGTTGAGTCTAACATGTTGTAGAACAGTAGAAGCAGAAGTAGAACTGTAAATTTTAGTGGAGAATGAGCTTTACCAAACTTCTTTACAATTTCCATTCCTTTTGTCAAACAAGCAAAATACCGTCATCTCAAACAATCGAAACCCCCCGTGTTCTTATTCTATTATATATGAGAATGAGAATAGAGAAATTTTAATTTAAGTACAACGAGTACAAACGCTGGTCCAAATTATAAGAACATTGACCCAATTTTATAAATTAAATGTGGGAGGAACTTAGATAACTGCATGTGATATGGGTACTTTTATTATTTTAATGTCAATTTGGCCTTGTCTTCCAACTTAGGTTGCTCTTTACGTTGTATCAAAAGTAAAGTTAATACCCGTGAAAAGCTGTTTCTAGTTCAGAATTCAGATTATCTTCATTTCTTTAATTAATGCCCTATCGCCTATGGACAGACTCAAAAGCGTGCTACCTGCCTTTTAACTAGAAATGTGATTATTCTAATTAAAATTGGGTTTGTTGTTTAATTATATACAATAATATTTAACCTCTTTATTATAATTTTTTTTTTTGCTGAATACCTCTTTATTATAATTTACCCAATAAAAAAATCTACCTACTATCTTATGTAATCTTTTCAGTGGTATAGTGGTCCATTACTTTATCAAAAGGTATTGTGGTCCAATATTTGCATGGTTTATATTAATGAATAGTCTTTATATAAAATAATGTCTCTGGAAAATGTGGGGTGGAAGTCATTATCATACAATTAAAATTAATATTATAGGGTCGGTTTATTCTCTATCATCAAATTTCATTTCTGCATGCCAATGGGGGCTTGGCTGAGTGAGTAAGGTTCGGACGCTTCGTGCAACACACCTAGGTTCGAGTCCCGCTGTTAGCAGGTTTCCATTGGTGGGTAAACTTAGTGGTGAGGTGTACTCACAAATGTGAGGTGACTCCACATAGTAGTACAGAAGGGCCCCTGAGATCGGGCTATCCCGACCGAGGCCACTAGCTCCCTGTCCGGGGGTGTAATATGACCATAAAGACCCCATTTTTTTCTTTCTCAATTTTTTTTTTTCATTTCTGCATCTTTCTCAAAAAAAAAAAAAGAAAAAAAGAAAAAAATCTTTTCTGCATTCCTACATGTAAATTTCATCTGATTCACATCCTCTATAATTAAAATTGTGTAAAAACAAAAAAGGGAATTATTCAATATTCTTAAGAGTATATTCCCTCTTCTCGCGTGAAGGGTGAACTGAATTTTGAACTCCCTATTATATAAGATAAATGGATCTCACTTTGGAAGTGCTGAAACTTTCTTGAATTTCATGTACCAACGGTCGTTTTAATTGTTTTTATTTATTTATTTATAATTTGATAATTACATAGAGAGAATTTAAACTCTGAATATTTTCATTAAAAACTTCAAATGTGCTAATTACTTGTGTAACAATTCTCTTGGAGTCTTAGTTTATTTATTTATTTTTGAGAAATACAATAAATTTTTAACCAATAGCATCGGAAATATGATAATTAATTTTTATCATTAAATTAATACACCAACTGATTTTTAATTATAAAAAAAAAAAAAAAAACCACCGAAAAACACGAATCTACATAACATATAACTTTTTTTTTTTGGGAGAAGAAGAGTCTACATAATATGAGTGCATGCATTACAATGCCAACAATATATTATCAGTTTATAACCCTTTATTTATTTATTTATTTTTTGAGAAATACGATAAAATTTTAACCAATAGCATTGGAAATATGATAATTAATTTTTATCATTATATTAAGACACCAACTGATCTTAAAAAAAAAAACCACCAAAAAACACAAATCTACATAATGTATAACTTTTTTTTTTTTTTTTGAGAAGAAGAGTCTACATAATATGAGTGCATGCAATACAATGCCAACACTATATTATAAGTTTATAACCCTTAATAATTTATTTTTTTATTTTTTTGAGAAACTATAACCCTTTATTTCAAATCAAGCACCAGCATCAGGTACTAATTTTTAAAGTCGTTGTCTTACGATTTAATACTACTAAACACCTAATTGATGCGTGAAGGGCACACTTTCAAACTCAATTATTGGATATCTGTTGTCATTTTATTTCCAAATTGATTGGGAGGAGAAAACGGCCTAGGAAGGTATAATTTCAGTTTATATTGGAGGAGACCATCAGACCCATGCCATTTTAACTTTAAACACTTCAACTCCAATTATATGTCTATTTCTATTTCATTTAAATATTATTGTTCAAATAAGTTTTTTTTTTCTTTTCATTTGTTCTTTCCCAATTCAACATTTCCGAATCAAACATAACCACTCATCCAAAATCCGCAACCCATTTGAACTTGCGTCGATTAAAAAAAACAAAAAACAAAAAACAAAAAACAAAAACAAAAACAAAAACAAAAATTTACAACCCATTCAACCCACAACTAACATCAACCCCAAAAAATCCACAACCAAATAACCCAATGAACCAGCAATAATCCAAAATTTTGTAGTTTTAGTAGTCACAGTGAATTAGTGGTGGTTGTGGTAAGGTCTCGGCAGTTGAATCTGTTTGTGTGGTAGTTAGGCTTGGTTTGGATACGGATGAAAAGCAGACGTGTTTTGCGTCTGCGTTTCCTGCTTTTTTTTTTTTTAGCCGTGAATGTTAACTTTTGTACATGAACAGTGCATCTGTGCACTGTTCACAGGACCCGCAAACATCACTTTCAGCAATTTTTTCATTAAAAATGGGTCTCATGGTACTATTTACACATTTAAAAATTATTTTGCTACAGTATTTTTCAGTTTTCAGTTTCAATTTTCAACTATATCCAAACAGACCCTTAGATCTATTTTTGTGTTAGAGAGAGAGAGAGAGAGAGAGAGAGAGAGAGAGAGCTTTGGCGATGAAGAGTGTTTCGCTAGAGTTATTTAAGTAATGTTCATTTGTTAAATTTGCTTAGTATAATGTTGAGCCTAATGCACGATAGTTTTGGGTGACTTTAGTTATAAATTTACTAAAACATTAGTTTGACTAAACTAATGCAAGTGCTCTTACATTACAAGTACTCACTAGTTGAGATTCCGTGCAATGTACATGAAGATTTTTTTCTTTTTAATATGAAATTTGATGATAATGATAATTATTAATAAGCATTTGTTATGATTGTGTTTATATATGAAATTATATATTTTACCATTAGGCATTTATTATTATTATTTTTTTTGAGAAATAATTATAACATGCTGCTAATCCCGCAGCTCGAACCCTTTCCCCCCCTAGACCTCAAGCACTTTGTATATGAAGAGGTGCCAATTCAGCTACAAGGCCTTTGGCCATTAGGCATTTATTATGATTGTGTGTGTGTGTCTTTTTTTTATTTATTGGGTGTTATAATTGTATTTGTATATGGAATTATATATTCTTTCATTTAAAGAAAAAAAAATGATGTGTTAAGATAGAAATTATATTATATTCCATTTGAGTGAAAGATAGAAATTTTTCATGTTAAAACTAATAATTAAAAAAAAAAAAGAAAAAAAAAAGACAAAGTTCAACCTTTAAACTTTTGGAGCCTTAGACTTTAACCCACACTAGGAAGATGATGTCTTTCTTATGTACAATGCACATGACTCATTTAACCATACTTAATCCAATCAACCAAGTGAGTCATGTGCATTGCACTTGACAAGAACATATGTTATCCTCTTTTTGGGAGTAAAGCTTAAGGGTCTATTTGGTTAGAAAGATTTTAGGGAGGATAGAAAATAGATGAGAAAAAACATTTTTAGTGGGTGTTTGGTTGGAGGGAGGAGAGGAAAAAAAATTGTGAAACCCGGGTGTTTTCTCCCTGTACCCACCAAAATATTCTCTCCAAAATGAGGAGAAAACTAGATGAAAAATGCTCATGGCTTGAGCGGACAAAAATGCCCATGTGAACTTTGCACATGGGTTTTGTTATTTGCGAGTTTGCATCTTTCTTTTTTTCCCTTTGATTTTTGTCTCTCTGTTATACTATCTATGATCTATCTTAGTTTTTTTTTTTTTCATTTATTTATTTTTTTTCATCTTCTTTGGTTGTTGTCTTTTCCTGTACTTCACATTCGGTTTTTATTTTATTTTATTTTATCTTCCTTTGGATTGTTATCTTTAAAAAAAAAATTGTATCCATACACAATATTTTAATTAAAAAAAATGTTACTTTTTTGTTTGTTTTATTTAATAGGGATGTAATTGTAAATTTATACTAATTTCATTTCCAAAAAAAAAAAAAAAGAGTTTTTCATCTCTCAACTTTTTCATTCTTCCAACCAAACTCAAATGAGAAAAAACTAAATCTCTATTATCCTCTATCTTTTCTATTTCTTCCTCATTTTCTATCCCCTTACTTTTCCACCCCTCCAACCAAAAGGACCCTAAGTGTATAAACATGTTTATAACTCACTTAACCACACTTAATCCAACTAACCAAGTGAATCGTGTGCATTGCACTTGACAAGAACATTTGTCATCTTTCTATTAGGGGGTGAAGCTTAAGGTTCTAAACATGTTTGGAGCCAATATATGGGAAATTAAGTTGTATCCAGTGCAAAAAGCTCCCACTTTTATGGGGGTATGAGAGAGATTATGATAGACAATCTTATCTCAAATTTATTAGAGAAACGTATTCCGCAACATACCACTGTTGGTGAAAGGAACTTGTGGGGCCAGAGAGAGCCGAGCAACCCCGGCCCACTTTGAACCAGGCCCGAAGGCCCACGCCGAGGACGCGTCCAAGATCCGAGGACGAAGCGTGAAAGCCCAGTAGTCCAAGAAGCCATGCCGAGGATGATTACATTCTCGGATGTCCGAGGTCAGAAAGTACGCAAGCAGCAGTCCCTCAAGGAGAATCTCCCAGGGCATCCAAGGAGTAGATAGCAAGTGCCAAGCACCGGATATGGAAGCATGGCGGAGGAGCAAGTCCCAGATGAACTGTCACCTCCACATTAAATGCCCTCAACTAACGCCCTGGCCGCATTAATGAGGATAGGACCTCTGAACAGTGCCGTCTTGGGCGCTGCAACCCACAGGAGGGATGGGAATGCGGCTGATAAGACAGGCACTCAAGTGGAAACCGGATTGATCAACAAATGTAGGGCTAAGATCAACTGGGGGGGAGATATATAATGTAAGAAGCCCCTCTTGAAGAGGGGACGGAGGAAAAACCAGAGAAGAGAAATACTGTAGCGGTTCATATTCTCTAACCTTGTAACCATTCTGAAAGAAATAAGAATAACTTCAACCTCTGTAATGCCCGTCCGAGGAGCCTTATTGTGCATCCTAACCCACGTTTAGTTTATCAACGTTTACGTACAACCATGCATGGCCGTTGCATTCTTTATTAGGGCCTAGCTCTTGAACCCATACTCTACAAATTCATTGGAGGGTTAGCTGGGCTTAGGTCCACTCTCTCAATCTGCGGAGAGCGCTAGAATCCGGTCCCTACAGAACTAATAAGTATTATTAAATTTAAAACCATGGGAATGGTCAATTTTTTGTGCTTCTTTGGCAAGAAGTGCCTTCTTTATTCCATACTATGTAACATTAAACACGCTTCAAATGGCATTGAAAGAATTTATTATCAGACTAATTTAAATATCTGTTTTTTTTTTTAAGAAATAATAATATTTATTAAAACACATGAACACGAAAGTAGTATCTACTTTAAATATTTGATTCAAACATTGATTTGTAAATTAAAAATAAAATAGTAAATATTGACCTTTCCTCTAGTTTGAACTTATGATCATTCTGGCTATTCTGACTTCTTTTTTTTCTACAACTTTGAATAGTACACGCAAAAAGTTTTTAAATCATAGGGTACATATCATATCATACCATATGCACAATAAAGTCAAAATATATTTCAATATTTATTTTCATAATGTTTTATTATTTAATCATCTATTAGAATTGTTTGAATACAATAAAAGTCTTGGTAAGTTAGATTTTTGTTGATTTTAGTAATAATTGGTTTTTTTAAGTTTAATTTGACAAACAATTAGTAAGCTAGAATGTTTTATAGAAATATTGGCCAATACTAGTTTTTTTTTTTTTTTTTTTAATTTAAATATTTTTAGTTCACCCGTGCTATCAAAATTTTAATTTTTTTTTTGATCAAAAGTCTGTTATTGAAAATTCTAGGGAGTAATTAATTTGTATACCGTATGAGTATATTTCTAGCCATGTCACCATCCATTGGCCTTTGTTAAATCCAACGGTTAAAAAAACTACTAGCTATGTCACCACCCTTTTAAAATCTACCTAGCTTTGTTGATTCAATAAGTGCCTAAATTACCTTCAAATTTAGAGTATTGCTTTTAAGGTGGGCTTGGGACTTGCACATTATTAGCTAGGTTTTTTTTTTTGTAAGTACACATTGTTAGGATTATTAAGCAATAATTTTGTAGTGAGATACTGATATGAAGGTAAAAGATAAGTTCATCAAAAAAGAAGGAAAAAGATAGGTGATGTTTTCCCATAGGAAAGATGGAAGATATTGTTAAGATAAAACGTATGCTAATTGGCCTTCAATAGACAAACGTGAAACACCATAAAAGGATTTTTAGAAAAGTAGAGAAAGGTAAAGCTGAAAGTGAATGCCACTAGTACTAATAATTCACTCCTCACCAGTCACCATGCCTCTATACTTCCTAGCTCTCCTTGTGTTGTTCCTCAATCATGTCCCTCCTAATGGTCTTACACAACTCATTCAGTTGGAAGGCATTTTTCTTATTTAGGATCAACATCCTCATCTTTTCCTTCTTGTTAGAGTCTGTTCTGCCATCAAACAGTACAAGATATGAAGCTTGCAAACCTACAAATTGTGGTACCGCCCCAAGCATAAGCTTCCCCTTCTATGTTTTTGGGACGGAAACAGATCGCTGTGGCTACCCAGGTTTGGAAATTGTCTGTAATCGAGGTAAGCCTGTTTATAGGACCCTCGAAAGGCAATATGTCATCCAAGATATCTTCTATGAAAACCAGACATTTCGGCTGGTTGATGAAGAATTCGCTAATAATTCTTGCTTTCCTCCTTACAAGTTCTCCTTTGAACTCTCTTTCCTTGAGTTCACTCCCAATGATGCTAAACTGTTTTTCTTTAATAACTGCACGGCACCACTTTCTGTTAGTTTTGAGAGATCTTTGATTCCATGTTCTTCCAGAGCCACAAGTGGTTCTTTTGTTGCGTTAGTGAAGAAGGATGAGCACTTGAGCGAGAGTACTGCCTGTAGGCCTGCGATTGTACCTGTTGAAGTGGAGGGAGGGTATTCTAATCAAACAATAAAAAATGTTAACTACACGAAGTTGTTGAGGGATGGATTCACATTGAAATGGAGAGGAAGAGGATACAATTGTGCTGACTGTCAAAGAAGGGGTGGGCGATGTGGGTTTGAAAAGGGAAATGCTGTATGTTATTGCCTCGATGGAAAGACCCATAAGCTTTATTTCTTTTTCTCGATGAATTAGCTTTGCTTCTTTATTATTTTAGATCTAGATCTTATTCTTATACTAGCCTTATTCTTATTCTACCCTCGTCACATGCTCTTTGCGTGCGATGAATTTTTTTTTGGTCTAGTATCATAATTTTCTATTCATCTCTTTTTTTTTTTTTACAAGATAGAATTTTACTCTAATTTAATCTAAGTGTATATGTGTGTGAGTTTCCCTCCTAGAGACTTGAACCCTGTCCCTTTCCTCTCACTTCACAAACATTTATACTTGTAGAATGATCACCGCACCAAGGGTGCGCTGTGGTTCATCTCAATTTTTAGATTATGACACAACATAAAAATTAAATAAAAGAAACAAGTAAGTCTTGATAAAGTTAAAAAAAAAAAAAAAAAAAATTAGGCGATCTTGAAGGAAATATACAAAGTGGACAGAAAAGAATTTTTTTTTTTTTTTTAATTTAAATTTTGGATAAGTTTGTTTTGAAGACAATAGAGTGTCTTATTTTGTAGGCATTTTAAATAGAGTTAGAGATATATTTTTATTAAGTTATCTCCAAATTTTGTCTCTGTTAAACATAAAGTCTAAAAGTATTTTTAAATTACATAAAAGTCGTCCAAAGAGGATAATCCGGTTATATATAGATAGTATGTATAGATAGATATATCTAAGTTACAGGAAAACTATAAGAGCCATAATTGGCGTGTGGGCAGTTCAAAGTTAGTTTCAGGTTCTTTCTCAAAAAAAAAAGAAAAAAAGAAAAAAAGAAGAAGAAGAAGTTAGTTTCAGACTTTTAGGTGGGCTCAATTTGGGTTCAGCCGATTTTTATTCGACTAGTTTGATAAACTTCATCCGGGGCATTGCAGTTTCACATAGGGCCTATAAAATGGCTACCCAACCCATGCAAATAAATTCAAGGTTGCGAAGCCCAAGGCCGACTGGGCATGTTAAATTTATCACCCCGTAAATGGGATCAAATCCACAACTCTTCAAGTCCGTGATGTTACCGTGTTTTGTTTTGTTTTGTTTTTTTTTTGGGTATAGAATATGGATTAGTACATGGTGGTGCTTAAAAAGTTATATTACTATTTTTAGCATCATCAAATACTAAAATGTGACTACATTGGTGAAGTCAAAGTTATATTTTTTGGCTCCACTACTACAGTGCACAGCTACTTTTAGCTGTGCACGGTAGCTCATAGGTAAAAAAAAAAAAAAAAATTATAAGTTAAAAAAAAAAAAATTATTAAAATGTTATATTCACACTACTTTTTAATAAAAAAAATCTATTTTGGTTGTGTTCACGCTACTTTTTAATAAAATTTTTATATTATTTTAATAAAATAGCTAAAAATATAGATCTATTGATGTTAGGTGCATTGTAAAGTGAAAAATAAAAATAGATAAAGTAGTTTTTTATGGAATTATATTGCTAAATTTATGGTTCTACCTGAATTTTCTACGTGACTCAATTAGGTACGCAAAAAAAGTTAGGTACATAATTTTTATTTGCCCTTTGTTTTTTATTGGGTAGGGAGGAAGTCAAGCTCAGCATTTTATTGAGTCGGTGTGTCGAACCTGATCTCATCCTTGGGAATGCCTGAGGCGTTACTAAGTTAAAAGGCCCATACAAAAATTTTCGTTTGCTTTGATGTTTTTTACAGACTTTTGTCTTTGTCAATTTCGGTATGTTAGATAGAAGATTCCTACTTTGATTGTTTTTTTCTTATTCCTGTACCTTATTCATTAAGCAACAGAGAAAGCCCCATGGTGTCAAACGTTGATGCAGAAAATTATAATGGCCAGTTGTTGCATCAAGCCCCATTTGTCTGTTTTGATTACAAACAAATTTCATAGCTTTACTCCACCTGCTCATCTAAAAATACAGAATTGGGGTAAGCTAGAGAAACGAAAAGGCACACACATCCCTCAGGCCGCCCTAATGAATTTGACGAAGAGATGGAGATTTGAGAGAGCTAGGAAAAGAATGGTTAGAATTTTTGAAACAATCCTGAACTTAAATATTTATCTATATATATGTGACTTTACAATAACTGTACGTTCCTTTGTCAAGTGTCACATTCTCTTTAGTCTTTAATCCGTCTCATATTTCACTAACATATCCCAATGACCGCTACTGAAGGAAAGGCCTATTTTCTACCCATTACATAAACTTTGAAATCAGATGTGACCATGGCCAGGATAGATATTTTTTTTTATGTCCCTCTAGCACCCACCACGTTAAAATTTTTCAAAGATGCCAGGCCAGATGCTTTTCCTCTTTAAATGGCTTTGTTTTTTTTCCCCACACAAGATTGCTGGAGACTTTTCCAAAGTTTGTGGACCACACAGCAAACTTTTAGGTTTATCATGAGAAAGACGCGTAATTCCACTCAAGTTCCTACCTTCTTCTTCCTGGATCAAAGCTGTAACCAATCTTGTTCGTGTAGATACGAGAACTAGATAGCCGACACGTTTCAGGAGCCTTTTTTTTTCCTCCTTGGTTTGAGTATTTTACTTAAACCAGCAGAAAAGATTTCATAACAAAGTTTTGAGTGTTGAGAGGTTTTGAAGAGTCAGCGAGTCAAGTTTTTCTACTGCGGCTCAATGGGGAAGGTGAGTAGGAAACTCTCTTCTGTTGACTTCGTAACTTGGTTATATGAAGGGATTTCCCGATGCACATATCATGTTTCACATGTACTTCCACCTTGTTCTAACTTTTAGTCTGCTTTTACAAGTCTTTCATACCCAATTTCCAAGTCAGCTACTGTGTTAACCAGAGAAATTACTTATATTAGTGACTAAAGATGAAAAGAAGCTACAAGAACACGAGGTTTTGATTAAGAGTAAGAGATTCTTGGTGGTGATTGGAATCTTGGAATGGCTTCTGTCTTTCTGTGTGTTTTCTTTTTTATCTCGCACCTTGTGTTGCTTTATTCGGCTGAAGGAGAAGAGACATACCCCCCAGGCTGTCCACCCTTTGTTTGCGGAAAAGTCGGCAAGATTCGTTTTCCATTCGCCAATGACAAAAGGCCAGAATGCGGTTTGCTCATCTTACATGATTGCGGAGATCCACATCAAATGAAAACCCCGAAGATCGAACTGGGGAGGAATAGAACACTACTGTACGATGTTGAAACCATCTATCAGGCTGATACCATACAAATTAAGGATCCACAATTGCAGTCTGTGTTGGATTCCAATCGTTGTGAATCCTTAAAAAATTGGACTCTTCCCAGTCCCATCTCTCCATTCATCTCTTTTCAACGAGTCCCAGGCAACCTGACCCTGTTCAAATGCAACCGTGCTCTCAATATTCCTCCCCCTACAGGTTTTGATAGAACAAATTGCAGTATCTATGATATCTATTATAGTCCACATTATAATTTAACGCCCTCTCCACCTAAATGTCCAATTATTCAGCTCCCATTGAACAGGCAAAATAAAGGTAATGACCTGTTTAGATTGTTATCTGCTGAGATTCTTCTTGAAGTGCGTGTGACTGGAGATTGTCGCGAGTGTTATATCAAAGGTGGTCAATGTAAGACTAACAACAAAGGAAAATTTTATTGTACCAATGGCACGAAAGGTATGGGTATAGGAATAATGCAAATCTATTTGGATGTGCATGACATACATTCACGAAAAAAGCACATAAATTTCTTTATAAATTTTAGGTAGTTGTAGTTATTCCTAATACATGTACTGCTATTTCCGCCCAAATTAGTTTCAAATTTGAGTTATGAGACGGAATTAATTAATTATGTTCAATAAAACTTATATTAGATACATATGACACGGTTTTGACTGTGTTTTGTGTAAAGCAGTTAAGATTTCCATGCATGCCAATTTGGCTGCATCACATTAATCCTCATTGTTAAACTAACACCATTTTTGTATATCTATTCTTGCAGGGAATAGCAAAAGGGTATTAGTGATTGGAATTGGTAAGATGCCTCAATCATATTACTTCTTGAATTTGATATTCGTACATAAATAGAAATCCAATTATTCTTTCTGAAAGTGATAGATTTTGTTATTAATCGCATCTAACTTGTCAGTTTGAAGAGATCATTCTTTTCCCCTTCACTGGGTATGGCTAGTAATCAAAGCTTTAGAGCATTAACTACATGCTAAATTTCCTCATTTTCTCCACTGCTGTAATCCCAGAGAACTTGCATTGTGCCTTCAAATATAATGATGAATAATAAGGATAACATCACAAGACTTACAAAGATGTCCTTGACTATTAAAATTTATGCGTCCGCATGAATTCCTTTGTAAACTTCAATAGAAAATTTTCTCTCTCATGAATTTCCTTCATTGCTGCCCGACATTCTAAACTTAAATTCTTCCTCTCTCTGCTTTAGCTACTGGATGCTCGGCCCTTATATTTTTCTTGGTCATTGGCGTTGCTATCTTGGTTGTTTACAAGAAAAAACATGCTTCGCAAAAATTGCTGTCAAGGACTACTTATTCTGATAGATCCTCAAGATCAGACTTGGAAGGGGGGAGCGTCTACTTTGGAATCCCTGTTTTCTCCTACACTGAACTTGAAGAAGCTACAAACAATTTTGATATTGAGAAAGAACTAGGAGATGGAGGATTTGGAACTGTCTATCATGGTAAGATGATAAACACACTGCTTCAGTTTCAAGTTCACCTAATTACAGCATAAATTTTTCAAGCAAAAGTGAAAAAAAATTAAGGTATAAAAATTAGAAGAAAAAGACTTGGCTTGCATCTTATTACATGGTCTGTTTTTCTCAATTAGGCAAACTCCATGACGGGCGGGAAGTTGCAGTCAAGCGCCTATACGAACACAACTACAGACGAGTAGAACAGTTCCTGAATGAAGTTAAAATCCTTACGTGCTTGCACCACAAAAATCTTGTCTCCCTTTATGGGTGTACTTCACGCCATAGCCGTGAACTACTTCTTGTGTATGAGTTCGTGCCTAATGGTACTGTTGCTGATCATATTCATGGCGATCGAGCAACACCAGGTTCACTCAAATGGGCAACTCGTTTGAGCATTGCCATAGAAACTGCCAGTGCTTTGGCTTATCTCCACGCTTCTGACATCATACATCGTGATGTAAAGACTAATAACATTCTCCTTGATGACAACTTTTGCGTCAAAGTTGCAGATTTTGGGCTTTCTCGGCTGTTCCCCAATGATGTCACCCATGTCTCTACTGCTCCTCAAGGGACTCCGGGCTATGTTGACCCAGAATACCACCAATGCTACCAGCTTACTAGTAAGAGTGATGTTTACAGCTTTGGAGTTGTCCTCATTGAGCTCATATCATCTCTGCCAGCTGTTGATATGGCTAGGCATAGGCATGAAATTAATTTGGCTAAGTTAGCCATAAGCAAGATTGAAAAGTGTGCATTCCATGAGTTGATTGACCCACATCTTGGTTTTGAGTCAGATAATGAAGTTAAAAGGATGACCAAATCGGTGGCAGAGTTGGCCTTTCAGTGTATACAAGAGGACAAGGAAATGAGGCCTTCCATGGATGAGGTTTTGGAGGCTTTGAAAAAAATTAAAAGTGGTAACAATGATCCAGAGGAAGAGGCATATGATGATGCTGGGATCTTGAATGTGCAGCAAACAGCTTCACCGGATTGTGATGAGGTTGGATTGTTGAAGACCAGGCAACTGCCGCCACCTTCACCAAATGATGTGACTGATAATTGGACTAGTAGGTCTACCACACCGAATGTGAGTGGTTAAATTTCTTCTCCTTTATAATTTTTCAAGTAGATGATAAGGTTATGTTTATAGAATCATTATCAGTGCACTTGAGGGGGTTGAAATTTCATTTTCTTCTCCCTTTTTTCTTTTGTGTTCATATAAGGCATATTATTGATAGGTTAATGTTTGAGGGAATGTGCATATTTAAATTGAGTTATAGTGATGTTCATTTTTTGTAGAAATTTTTTATTAAGACCACAACCACACAACCACCACCCCCCCCCCCCCCCCCCCCTCTCTTCTCACTTCTTTTTAGAACTTTACCGAAATTGAAATAAGCAGTAGAATCAAGAATGCATGGTTTGAATTGTTAATACTTGCTCAGGTGTCAGTGACAATGCCCAATGGATGTGATACAATCAAATGATAATGTTTGAGGGAATATGCATAATTAAGTGGAGTTATAGTGATGTTCATATTTTGTAAAATATTCTGATCAACCCCCCTACCCTTCCCTCTCCCCCAAAACCCCTTTCGCTTTTGATTAACTTATTTTCGGAACTTGTACCAAATAAGAAATAGGCAGTGGACTACATGGTTTAAATGGATAATATTTTGCCAAGAGTTTTGTAGTTCATTTTTTTTTTTTTTTTGAGAAGAAGATTTGTAGTTCATTTGACTCTTCTTATTTTTAAATAAGACATTCATGGTTTAAATCTCTCGTTACATTGTAATTATTAAATTTATTAAAAAGAATTGTTAATACTTTATTGCTCAAGCATTGATGGCAATGCCCAATGGATGTGATAAATTCAAATGTTCTCATTATATAATTGTGGCTTCAAGAACATATCTACATATCAATAAAATCATCATATTTATGTTTTTCTTCTCATTTTATAATATACTAGCCGCAGACCTATGCGTTATATGGGAATATAAATATTATGTAATGAGATATAATATGTCATTTTATCATTTTTGTGTGTTTGATTAATATTTTTTTAAGGTGAGCTGTATTCTTCTAATTTCTTTTGTAGTGTATTATATTTACCTAATATACAACTAAACTTTATAAGTTTCAAATTTATTATTCAAATTTCTCATCCATTAAGGAATAAGAAAATTATCATAACAATCAAAACTTATAACAAAATTACAATGTTATCTTAACCAAACTTAAAATAAAACCAAATCAATACAAAATAGACTTAATAATCAGTGGGCATATTCAAATTCATAGCCATGTATATTATGTTTTGATATAAACTCAAATTCCTATTTAAAAAAAAAAATCTAATTATTAACTTAAATCAAAATTCAACCAAAGCTATAAAAGGGAAATATAATATTTTCTGATGGGAAATTAAAAAAACACAATATCAAAACACATTTAATATAAAAAAGAAAAGAAAAAGAAAAAGAAAAAGAAAAAAAGAACCATAAACCTTAATTAGAGTTATAAGAAAGAAGAAAAATCCACCAAAGGGGGGCCGGGGGGGGGGGGGGGGGGTGGTGGAGAGAGAGAGAGAGAGTACTCATAGTTTTTGTATGAGAAAAATATGGATTGAATGAAAAAAATGATATCAAATTTATACAAAATAAAATGGGGAGAAAAAAAGTCAAAATATAAGAAAGAAAAAAAAGAATAAAGAAAGTGTAACGGTAAAGTAGAAAGTAGTGGGGAGATAAAAAGACAAAAATGAATGTGAAAAGTTGGAAAAAGTGTAATATTATGTATGAATTAATAGGGAAAAGAAGGGTTTTTTTTTTTTTTTTTAATAGGGAGAAGAAAAGTTTAAAAAGAGAAAAGAAAATATATAAAATAAATGGATGATATGGTTGCTGATGTGGCTTAATAAGAGCGTAGTAATAATAAATGACAACCTTTAGCTTTTAGATATGTGTGAGTGTGTGTAGGAGGTGGGGGGGCCGAAAAAGGTGGCACCGAAGGCCCAAAGGCTAAGAGTTGGGCTTTGAGTGTGAGCTCACTACAATTAATTTGTTTAGAGATGGGTATGGTAGACCAACGTGTGGATTCCTTATCTTACGGCCTAACTTTGGAGAATATGTATCAGACAAAAAGAAAAAGAAGGATTTGAGCATAAAAAGCCTAAGTCTTGTATTAATATTCCCTCGGCTGGGCGAGGAAGGTGTTAAACAGCTTATAACAACTCAAGTGTAAGTAGTTTTTTTACCTAATCTTTTGTTCCGATCCCCCTTAATGAGGGTTTCCCTTCATTTTATAGCTGCTTGCCCTTGATCTTGACCCTCTAGCTGTAGGGTGGCGGATTTCCCCCAAATACTTGTCCCATCCCTCCTTTGGGGGAAGTATAGGGTGTGTTACAGGCTGTCCAAACACTATTCAAGTATCACCTTCTTCATAAATGCGACTATCCTAGTTGGTGCAATGCATTTAATGCAGAGGTAATGGGTGGCTTCTTCATCACACCTCTCATTCCCTTTTCTTCGTCCCTTGCCAGGGCGGCTTGCCTCGATTTGAACCTCCTAGTGGTGGTAGCATTCCTCTCTCCCTCCTCAGGTTGTGAGAGATCTCGATTTGATTCTCCTCTCCAAGCATTTTCCATCAGCTCCTTGGGCCCATACACTCCTCGATTGTGGCCCAGTATGGGTACTGCCCTTAGATAACCCCATAAAGGGCCCAAATCCTCATCGGTTGCAGCTCAGTATTAGTGGACCCCCCACAATATATATATATATATATATATAGATGTTATGTGTTATAACTTATTGAGTCAAATCCTAGTTGCCAACCTAGTTGTCAATATATATATATATATATATATATTAAAAATAAATTCTTTTCCATCAGGACCATCACCTTCATTGTCACAACTCGTGGGTGGATTAATAGGTTTAAGTAAAAATTGTCACCCCTAGTCACAATCACTAACTCCACCAACACCATCCTCCCAAATCTGGTTTAGTGAAGGTGAGAGTGAACCCCAAATAATTCTTTCTATAATTTCTCTCTTTTTTTTTTTCTTAGATTTTTTTTTTTTTTTTTTTGGGTCAAAACAAGGGGGATGGGAAATGAGGGAGAGAAAATAAGAGAGAAAATGGATTTTTGAGTTGTTTGGTTAAGGTGGAAAATTGGAGAAATTTTGGTGGGGCCCAGAAGTTTTCTCCTTGGGTCCTCCAAAACACAATCTCCCCAAAATGGAGAGAAAGTAGTACAAAAATGTTTGGCCAAATTGCCCACGTTACTAGCTCCATTGTGTTCTACTATACTGCCATTGTATTTTTTATTATTAAATTGAGCATGATTGATTTTATTTATTTATTATTATCATTTGTTTGTTTGTTGGTTTGTCTTTATATTTTATTTTATTTTATTTTATACTTTTTAATTGGATAGGATTGGTTGTTTTAGTTAATTCTTTGTTTTGTTTTTGTTTTTGTTTTGTTTTTTTTTTTTTAATTGGGTATGATTTTTGCTTTAATAAACTAGGTATGATTGCTCTTTTGCTTTTTTTTTTTTCTTTTTCTTAATTGGGTGTAATTTTTTTAATAAGAGCATATGAGTCAATTTATATAAATTACCTTTTCCATTCTCTCACTTTTTCTTCAATCAAACAAATTTTTTTTTTCATCTCTTCACTTTTTCACCTTCAACCAAAACACCATGAGAGAAAACTAAAATCTCTTCTATCCCTCCATTTTTCGCCATCTTCCCATTTTTAACTCACCCCCCCCCCCCCCCCCCCCCCCCCCCCCCTCCCGCCCCACCACTTTTCCATCCCTTTAACCAAACAGAAACTTAGAGTTCCTCTAATTTTTTTTTTTTTTTTGGGATAAACTTCAATATCATTAGGAAGAGAAAGAGGGGCAATCTTCCTTAAAGGCGAGCTCAAGAACTCCTGGAAGATTGTATCTATGATGAGGTCCACTATTATACAAACACATTAAAAACTTCAAACCTTTTTTTTTTTTTTTTTTGAAACAAAAACTCAAGCCTATTAAATATTTTCCTTGGATTGAAGCAAAAATGAAAAAGGTATGAATCAAAGTGTTTGTGATCCCTACAAGATTTAGACTTGGTGAAGGCCTCAAGATTGACAAACGGAATTGCAATTTAAATCTCATATATATATATATATATAGAGAGAGAGAGAGAGAGAGAGAGATAATATAGACAGAAGACACAAAGAATGAGGAAAGAGGGAGTGGGACTCGATTGGAATTTTTATAATAAATATTTTAATTTGTTTTGTTAGATAATTTTTTTTTAAAGGTGGAGGTGTCAATGAAGGACCTTTGTCATTGTCGGCACCTACATTAGGGATGGGAATGATGGTGGTGGTAATGGTGGTGGATCAGTGCTGACAATGAAGATGAATGAAGATGAAGAGAAAGGGTTTATAATAATAATAATAATAATTGTAAGGACACAAAAATCTGGCGGCCCAAACTCACTTAAAATAGTGAAATTTGTGCCATCCAGTTAGGCCCAAACCAATAGATATTTGTAAAGAGAGTGGGGTAAAGCAAGTTGGGCTTAGCCTGAGGATTCAGACAGAAAAGGAATGAACAAAAGCCAAAGATTAAGTATATAAATGGTTCTTTACAATCTTGCCCGATGACGATGTTCTTGCACAAGGATGTACACTCTTCTCTCTCTCTCTCTCTCTCTCTCTCTCCCTCTCTCTCTCTCTCTATTCTTGTTCTAATCTCTTTTTCTTCATTTTTCTGGGATCCCTTCATTTGGAAGTCCTCTTTCTTTATATACTCCTCTACTAATTGCATCCTAGCCCTCCATCTACAATCCCCCAAACTCTCCTTAGGACACTTGTCCCTTTAAACTTCTGTTGAAGGTGATAGAAGTAGATGCTTAGCTGTGAATTCTACTGGTCAGGTAATTTCCTCATTAATGCAGCTGATAAAACTGTTGCCAGTCATTTAATGCAGAGGTAGTAGGTGAGCTTTCATTGGAAACTTCATTCACCTACCTTGACTCTCATTGAACACTATCCTCTCCATTCAGCCTTCCAAGAAGTATTTTGTCCCCTCTCCTCCTATCCTTGGGCGGGTCCCCTCCTCGGACTTAGAATACTTTTATAATGATAATCATAGATTATTGTATCTTTCCTCGGTCCTCCGGTCCACACAAAATTCCTCTATCTCTCTCTCTATCTCTCTCTCTCTCTCTCTCTCTCTCTGTTTTTTAGATTTGGATAACTGAAAGTATCATATCAAGGTTTAGAGGAAGAGTAAGGCAGCACAACTTGACTTAGTTTTTCTCTTAGATCAGTGTCTTTCTCTCAAATCGGTGGGTCTTTCTCAATCAGATCGTGATTGTTAGGTTTTGGTTTCAATGGGTTTTTGGTGTTTTGGATTTTGAGATGTCTTGATGTTTTGGGTTTGAGATGTGGTTTTGATGTTTGATTTGCTAGAGGTT
This sequence comes from Quercus aquifolioides, assembly GCA_019022515.1. Classification (NCBI taxonomy): domain Eukaryota; kingdom Viridiplantae; phylum Streptophyta; class Magnoliopsida; order Fagales; family Fagaceae; genus Quercus; species Quercus aquifolioides. Next base: position 47,015,670 of record CM032326.1, read on the forward strand.
TTAGGTTTTGTGTGTGTTCTTGTGTTATGGAGGTTATTGTATTTGTGATCTTGTATTCTACTTGTATTCTGAGTTTGTGTTCTTAAGATTAAATTTTCTGGGTTGTGTTCATGTTTAAGATGAAATTAGATTTGAATTTGAAAGTTCGAATAGCGTTGAAAACACTATGAACGTTTAGACCCCCAATTACAAATTATCAATTCAAGCTTATTATCAAACAATTAATGTGCGGAACATGAATATAAGCCAAACACAGAATTGATAAACAATCTTAGCCAATTATAATCACATCCACAACAGAAAATAAAAGGCAAAGATAAAGGGAAGAGAGATGCAAACACAAGGACAACACGCGATATGTTATTGAAGAGGAAACCGAAGCTCTCGGCGTAAAACCTCTCCTCCGCCCTCCAAGCGGTCAATAATCCATTAGAAAATGTAGTTGGGATACATGAACAGCAATAGACCCTCCAAGCCTAATCTACCCAGGTACCTAAGCCCTCCAAGCTTCTTACTCCAACGAGGTTGCGCCGAATCTTTTTCTTCTCTAACTTACCGGATTCCGTTATAACCCATAGCATCAACCAATAATTGGTCCCTTCCAAACTGCTTCCCTTAGCACCAAAAGACCTTCTCACGGACGTGGGTGTGGTGAGAAAAATGATTTGGTCAAGAACCTCTTAAGGATGTATCAATGGAGAGGAAGCGAGTAGAGGAATTTGAAGAGTCTCTTAGTGAAGATTGGGGATGAGACAATCTTGTTTTTCTCTAGGGTTTCTCTTAAAATTCTCTCTGGAAGCTCTCTACATTTCGTGGGTATAAGGGTCTATATATAGTGGTGTGTGTTTGAAATACAAAGAGACAGTTTTTCTCAAACAGGGTAAGTTGGCGGATTGGCCTCGCGACTGGTCTAAGTCGCGAGTTCAAGCCGCGAGATAACGGCCTGGCCAGCCTGGGACTTTTGTCCTGTAGTGCGACAGCTGGCGTGACCTTTCACCTCCCCGCATGCTTCTCACGTGTGCTACAGTTGGCGGCTTGCAAGTCGCGAGTCAGCCGCGAGTCCCTGCTTCTCTGCACAAACTTAAGCATTTCTTCACACTCTCTCACACACTACCCTTACATGAATCCCACCTAAATACAGGGTTACTAAGTGCTAAATTACAAGCAAATTGGCACGGAATAAAGCTAACAAGATGGTTGATAAAATTCAACCTTACAGAATTCATGTTTATTTTGGATTTCAATTCTAACCATGGTTTGATTTGACCAAATCTAAAATTGATGAGGATTGGCTCGTGGTTTGGTGTATTTTATTGATGAGAATCGGCTTTGGGTTTTGATGTTTTTGTTTTTGATTTGATCGTGGTTTGAATTTCGTTAGTTGATTGTGTTAGAATTGTTGAGTTTGATCATGGTTTTTGTATGTGTTTTTCCCTGTTCTGATGCTAAGAAAATACAAGAAAAGAAAAGAAAAGAAAATCTTGAGTTTTTAATTTTTTGGGCAACCATGTTCTTGGGGGAAGAACGTTTAGAACAATCAATCATTTTCTAGGGAAGAACAAGAGAAAAATCTACACATTCTTCCGAAAAAATAATGAAAAGAAAATTAGAAAATTAGAAATTCTTTGTTTTTAAATTTTAAATTAAAATGCTAAAGTGGCATATTTTAAATACCAAATAAATTTTTTAATATTATTTTAATAGACACATCAACATTTATCGTGCCAACAGTGCACTTCGTTTGCCACATCATTAATTTCCGTTAAGTGAGTGATTGTAAGGATCAAAATAGAACGCATTTTTCGTTTTAGGAACTAAAAGTGGTAAAATAGAAATGTAGGGACCGTAAAAGAAATGACTCCAAAATATAGGGATTAAAAGTGCATTTATGCCTTTCTATTACTATATTTTTCATTACAATATTTGCATTCGACTTTCTAAAAACATACCTATTTTATATTCTAAAGAGCTAATTTATCTATTCTACCAACTTATTTTACAATATACTTAACATCCCATTTATAAACCCAAACGTGAATGATCTTATACATCCTTAGTATTTTTCCTTGATAACAAAGCTAAATAATGATTTTCAATTTTTTTACAGCTTTAAGTCAAGAATAAATTAGAAATAGAATTTACTTTTTTGAGAATCAGAAATAGCATTTAGGGTATGTTTGGATATCGCTTATTCTACTGAAACTGAAAATTTATTGTTAAAAGTACTATAAATAAAAGTAAAAATTAGTTAAAATAGTACAACTCATGAATAGTATCAAAAAGTACACCATAAATAGTAGTACAAATAAGCTAAATAGTGAAATAAAAAATGTACCGTCATCGTTTAGGAAAAATTATTCTGTACTCCCTATTTTCCAATTCATTCCCTGAAAAAAGAAAAAAAATAATAATTCAGTTAATAAACTCAGAAAGGAGATGCAGCCTCTGATCTGTCGAGATAGTCCATTGTTTGAGCTCCTCTTTTGGTTTCATTGGGGGTAAGAAGAAAAAAAAATCAGAAAAAAGATGCAGCCAATCACAACAGATCCCTTTCTACTTCTAGTTTATCCTTAACTCATTACTCATTTCCTAAAATCATTAATACCATATTCGAAATCACTTAAATCCAAAAAGTAGAGAGAGACATAGAGAAAGAGCGCAAGAACCAGGAGTGGAGTTGTCAACTCTTCAGAAATTCAAGCTGCTGTCTCCTCAGCCGAACCCACCACCATCAGCAACTGACCCGGTCGACTTTTTCGCCGCAATAGAGGACGATAAGAAGTAGAAACTAGAAAGAGAAGGATTTTGCGGCGGCGCAGGGTCATAATCTCAAGGACCTGCCAATAGGTACCAGCCATTTTAATGTTCCCGTTTTTTTTTTTTTTTTTTTTTTTTACTTGCCTTGGAATCTAATAGTTACATTTCTGTATGAGATTGAAGATTCCTAATTTCTTGTTTCAATACAATAAGCACGTCAGAGAAAACCCCATAAATTAAAAAATAACCATAGACCAAAGATTGATATTCAAAAAAAAAAAAAAAATTACAATTGAAATTGTTGCATTACCTTCCATCTGTTGAACCCATTTCTCTGTTTTAAAAACTTATAGCTACATTTCATTTTTCGGATAAGGTCATAGCTGCACTTTAGTAATGTCAAACACAAAACTGGGAGAGAGAGAGCCCAGAAAAGAATTGTGGAAACATTTCTGACCTTAAAGTATTCGTTTGTGATTTCACTATAATTGTGTTCCCCAATTTGTTTACCAAAGTCTCCTACTTCTCCCACAAGTGATCAAAAGACCACTACTAAAAAGCTCATTACATTAACTTTGAGGGTAGCGAGCATGGCCCAGAATGTTTGTCCACCGTTGTGTTTGGATGAACTTATTTCTATTAGTATTTTTAGTTTAAAAAAACTGGATCAAATTAAATTAAATTAGACAAATAAACACATTTTATGTCCTCCTGGTACCCACCACCTGAAGATTTTTCAAAGATGTTGAAGGCTCTTCTTGTTTAAAGTTTAAACTTCAGATGGGTTTGTAATTTTTTTTCCTAGACCACTCAGAAACTTTTCCAAGGTTTTTGGACAACATGGCAAACCTTTTGTTTGATTATGAGAAAGAGGGTTGATGCGAATATCGCTACTATGTTACTAAAATCTTCACTCCCAAAAAAAAAGGGATTCCATCTAATGATGATGACCTGTGTGCACACTTAACTGCTGATATTGACCTTGAAGTGTTTGTGCCTGATCATTGTATCAGTTGTTATGATAGGGGACATCAATGTTGGCAATCGGCAGCACAAAAGTGGAAAATTTTATTGTGCCATTGTCACTGCCAATGCAGCAAAATATTTGGATACTCACTTATCTATTGATTCATGATAATGCATAAAAAATTATTTGTATTTTTATGTTGTAGTTATTTGTAATACATGTTTGTTATTTTTCTGCCATAAGCCACTTGTCTTCAGCAATGGTTTTAGCTAATTTGGATTAGTTTCAAATTTCGGTGATAAGCAATAGAAATAACTTTGTTGCAATGAAACCTATATCTTGTACATTTGACTTGGTCTTGTCAGCACTCTGTGCAACCCTGTTAAGCTCTGAACGGATATAATATTAGCTGCGTCACTTCAATCTTCATTGTTTATGTTAGAAACACTAAATAAATAGTATTGTATTTATTAAGTAATAAAATATACACGAGTACCTTTATATAAGAGATAGAGTATGTAGTACAAGTATGTGTGTTATACAAGTGAATAAGGTGGGCGTATGACCCATAGTCTATTACACGCTAACAGCCTCTCTCAAACTCAAGGTGGGTATGAGACCAACTTGAGGTTGTCAACCAAAGCACCAAGGCATTCCTTAGGATGTGACTTTGTGAAGATATCTGCAAGTTGATATTTAGAGGAGACTGAGAACAGCTTGAGAGCACCATGGACAAGATGATAACGGATAAAATGATAATCAATCTTGATGTGTTTAGTTCGTTCATTAAAGACATCATTGTGAGCAATATGAATGACACTCTGGTTGTCACAATAAGGAGGAGTGAGTAGCAAAATGTGATATCAACAAGGGTACGATATTTTGCTTCAGTACTGGAGCGGGCCACAATGATTAGTTTCTTACTTCGCCAAGAAATCAAAGAAGAACTAAGAAGAAAACAATAACTAGTGGTTAACCTTCGATCAGTGGGATCTACTGCCTAATCAACATCAGATAATGCATGGAGAATAAGAGGAGACTGAGCAGAGTAGAAAAGGCTATGAAAGAGAATGCCCTTTAAGTATAGAAGAATGCGCAGAACAGTAGCACAGTGAATCGATTGTGGAGCAAACAGATACTGGCTCACCTGGTGAATAACATAGGAAATGTTTGGACGAGTGACAGTGAGATAAACTAGGCTGCCAACCAATCGTCTATAAAGAGTGGGATTAGACAATGGTTTCCCCTTTGAGGGAGTTAGATGCGCATTAAGTTTAATTGGAGTGTCAACAATTTTGCTATTAATGAGTCCAGCTCGAGACAAAAGTTCAGAAACATACTTAGCTTGAGTAATATAAAGACCATATGTGGAATGAGTGATTTCAATACCCAAGAATAGGATTGAGCAAGGGACTCGGCCTACTCAAAAACCCGACTGACCCAACCCGATCCAACAGGTTTTGGGCGGGTCAGAAAATATTCGGGTCGGGTTTCGGGTCTCAATTTTGGGTTATTTTTGAGTTCGGGTCAGCGTCGAGTCATATATATATACTAGTTCAACCCAAATTTTTTTTTGAAAAAAACCCTACCTCTTCATTGTTCTCTCTTCGCCTCCCTCAGCTCTACGCTTCCCTCAGAGAATGGTTGATGGTGGCGGGTCATATAAACGAAATCAGTGTCTGGCTCACCTGGGTATCCACAATTTTCATCTGGGTCTGCATCCATGGCCTTGTTATTGCTGATGGTGGCGGTGTTGGCTCTATCACAAAAGAGGGAGCTTGATGAATTGGGTTAGGCTTGATTACCGCGACTTTCTGGTTTGTGATGACTTCTTCGGCTGAGTCAAGGAGTGAGTACCCGTCAGAATTGTCGATGGGTTCGATTTTTGTGAAGAATTCGAAGGTCTTGGACTTGAAAGCCAGAGCAAATTTTGTGAACATTTCAGAGATATGTGGGGGTTTTGAGGAGCCAATATTATCTATTTCTGGCATTTCTTTGTTTTGTGATGTTTTCTGGGGTTTATTTGAGTTGTGGGTTTGGAATGGAATTGGAGTTTGTTTGTGTGAAAAGAGAGGAGTCAAGTGTTTCTTTGATTATACTACTCTTTGCTTTGTGCTTGTGCAATATTGAGTTGTGAAGTGAAATGGGTGCTTTGGATGGCTTGGAAGAAAGGTATGTGGGTTTGGCTTGCTGGGGTTTTCTTTTTGTTTTGTTTTCTGAGTTTGTTTGAGATTTCGTTGGAAGTTTTTTCTAAAAATAATGGTGGGTTTTTATTTTTAGATAAATTGGACTTGAAATAAAATGTTATCCAAAGGTAAAGTTTTGGTTTTTTTTTTTTTTTTTTTTTTTTTTTTTTGGGTGTAAAATTTGAACCAATTTGTAGAGCAAATCTGGGATTTGGATTTTATTTTATGGTTGTTTTGGTTTTTGGGTTTTTGTTTTCTGTGCAGAAATAGATCGGTGATAAAGGAATTTCGGGTGAATGGTACTTTTTCCTGTATCAGATATAGCTATATATTATATTTATATTTTTTGGTTCACCATCTTATCGAGAATGTTCTCACTTTTTTTATTTATTTTATTTAATCTGTGGAGGCTGGGAAGGTCTGAGGCATACAAATATTTCGCCTCGTTGAAAGAAAAAAAAAATGTCCAACCCGAGACCCGAAAAACCGACCCGATTACAGACCCGGTTTCCCGGGTCGGGTCGGGTTTCAGGCAGTCAAACCCGATTTATATCGGGTCGGGTTTCGACCCGACCCAAACTCATTCCTACCCAAGAAGTAGTTGAGATGTTCAAGATTTTTCATCTCAAATTGTTGATTGAGAAAATCATTGAGTTCTTGAATGCTACTGAGGTCATCACCAATTATGATCATATTATCTACATATAGGAGAAGCAAAATAGTTTCTTTGTCGGTGCGATGAAGAAAGAAGGCAGAATCATAAGGATTGGCAGTATAACCCAAGCGAAAGATGGTGGAGCTAAACTTGGCAAACCAAACTCTTGGAGCTTATTTAAGGCCATAAAGTGCACGTCGAAGGTGATAAATCTTGTTTAATTCAATAGAGAGACTATGAGAAGGTTGCATATAAACTTCTTCACTTAAATCCCCATTAAGAAAGACATTTTTTATATCCATCTGAAAAATGTTCCATTTACTGGCAGCAACAACAGCTAAGAGGACATGAACATGTGAGATACAAGCAACCGGAGCAAAAATCTCTTCATAATCAATCTCATACTTCTGTGTAAAACTTTTCGCAACAAGACGAGTCTTATAGCGTTCAATAGACCCATCAGAGCGAGTCTTGATCTTGTAGATCCACTTACAACCAACCACAGATTGTCTAGGAGGGAGAGTAACCAAATCCCAAGTATGGTTTTTAGATAATGCATCAAGTTCCTCTTTCATTGCAATCCATATAGGGTCAGTGGAAGTCTCACGATAGGTGTGAGACTTGTGTAGTGTAGCAAGGGTAGTGTAACAATGATAGTCAAGTAAATGTGCAGGAATGGATCTTACCCAAGTTGAGTGACGAGGTGGAATGTCTTGTGGAAGATCTTCAGGTGAAGCAGGAGCAGGGGACCTAGGCTCAAAGTGGGGTAGCTCATCATCAACCTGTTCATCTTCCACCTGATCATTTGAAGGTGATCCAAGAGAAGCTTAAAAAATATCTGGTGATTGGATAGAGAAGTACAAAAGGGGATCGGGAGCATTTATAAAATGAAGATATAACTTGACTGGAAAGATTTCTAAAATAGTGGAGTTAATCAAGGAAGAACGGAAGTGAGAGAGTTCAACAAAGGAGCGGTGTTCCCAAAAGACAACATTTTGAGAAACACGAAGACGATGAGAGACAGGATCATAACACCGATACCCCTTTTGAGTTTTGCCATAGTCAAGGAAACAACAAAGTCTGGATCAAGGCTCAAGTTTTTTGTGCTCATGAGGCTGAAGAAGAACGAAACAGGCAGAACCGAAAGAGCGCAGGTGATGAAAGTCAGGGGGTGACCCAAAAAGGTGCTTATATGAAGTTTGATTATGGATGACAGTGCTTGGAATGTGATTGATAGCATGAACAACATGAAGAACATCTTCACCCCAAAATGGGGTAGAAACTTTGGTAGAGATAAGAAGAGCACAAATAATGTCAAGAATATGATGAAGTTTTCATTCGACTCTACCATTTTGCTAAGAGGTACCTGGACAAGTTAGGTGATGTATAGTGCCATAAGAATGCAAAAGAGCTTGAAAAGCATATTGAGTATATTCAAAAGTCTAATCGAAAATTTTTGATATGTTTGAAAAATTGTGTTTCAACCATTTTTGCAAAGTTACTGTAGATTGGTAGTAATTCAGAATGAGATTTCATAGGAAAAATCCAACTATAATGAGAATAATCATCAATAAAGATAACAAAATATTAAGATCCACCAATACTAGTAACAGGAAAAGGTCCCCAAACATCAGAATAAATTAACTCAAAAATACCATTAGAGATAGATTCACTATTATTGAAAGGCAAAGCTAGCTGTTTTCCTAATTGGCATGAAGTACAATCAAAATTGTCTTTGGACACAGAACCTAACAGACCCTTAGAAACTAACTGTTATACCCGAGAAGAAATGCATGACCAAGACGAGAATGCCAAAGTGCAAGAGAAGGTAAGGAAGAAACTGCAATAGCTGCAGTAGCAACAGAAATAGGAGCAATAAATGGAAGATGAGATGAAGGTTGTCCATGGGAAACATACGCCCAACTCTAGAACCAATCGCAAGCTTCTACCCCATCCTCGGATCCTACACAGTACACCTAGAATAGGAAAAAATAAGGCAATAACCTAGTTCAGCTAATTACCCCACAGAGCATAAATTATAGGATAGATCAGGTACATGGAAGACCCCGAGAACTGAAAGATTGGAGCTCGAAACTAAACCTAGACTATTGCCATGCATAGTGTAACCATCGGTTAAATGAATATTAAGAGACTGTGGTGTAGGTTGAAGTTTGGAAAATAAGGACAAGTGAAGTGTCATGTGATTGCAACAAGCAGATTCAAAAAGCCAAGAGTGAGACTTGCCGGGCAAAATTAAGAGAGCAGTGTAAAGAGATACATTACCAGCCATAGGAATAGCCTGAGCTATAATGTCCTGTAGTTTAGTGGAAGAGAGGTTAATAGTGGATCCAAAAGATTGAGACTCAGCAGCAGTAGATTTGTTGCGATGGTAACAAGTCTCAATAGTGTGGCCAAGATGCTTGCAATAGTTACAGAACTTTTTGTTAGACTATTTGCGACGATTGCCAGAGCTAGAGGCATTAAACCCTAATTGTGGAGGGAGATTCTTCTCCAACCAACTCATTTACAGCAGTATCAAGAGAGGGAGGAGGACTGCGATTAAGAAGCTGACCTCGAATAGGCTCATAGTCATTGTTAAGTGACATCAAGAATTCATAGAGACGAAATTCATCTCGAATAGTAGCATATTGCTGAGCATCCTTCGAGCATGCCCAAGTTGGATCAGAAACGTAAATTTGGTCCCAAATGAAGCGAAGATCATAGTAGTCATTGATAGATTGCCTTGGTTCTTGCCTAAGCTGATGCAACTCAACCATTAACTGATATTTCATGAATCTGTGAGAAGTGGAGTATCTTTTGGCCAACATATCCCATGCAGATTTTGCATCATCAAAGCTACCTAACAGATTGGAGATGGAGGAAATGGAAGTGTTCCGGATCCAAGTAAGGATCATGTGGTTGTGACTATCCCATTCAACCATGCGACTGATGAAGGTAGTATCTTCTTCAGGTACCCCTTTGACAGGAATAGTGATTGTACCAGCACAATATTGCTAGAGCATGTGACCTTTAAGAAAACTGCGCATAGCTTGAGACTAAGATAAGTAATTCCTATTCCCCTCAAATATAGCATTGATGGGGCGATGAAGAAATATATCATTTTTAACCATTTATAGACACAATATGCAAAAACAGATTGCAAAAATAAAATCTATGCAAAAAACAGCGTAAGGAGAACTTGGATTGCAAAAGTCAATGGTCAAAGTCAACTCTTGGTCAACAATCAAAGTCAGCGCATGGTCAACAGTCAGCGGAGATGACACTAGCAGGATGAAGTAAGCGGTTGACGTCAGCAGTTGACTAGATGCTGACGCAAGCTAGGACTGACATGGCACTGATGATGTCACGGGTGATGTTAGCCCAGAGCAGTTGACAGCGCGTGAGCTTAGACGTAGAGTGCTTGGGTGGCGCGTGTGGGCGTGTGAGGACTCTGATGGCTGTGAGGCTTCCACGAGTGAGTAGATCGGCGCAAGACGATCATAGTGGTACCTGTAAAAAAATTAATCAGAGCAATATTTGTAGTGGTGATGAAAGGAGCAGTGGTCTTTGTGGTTTAGGATTCCTCAACGGTGACGGCTGCAAGTCTGGATCCTAAGGACGACAGCTGAGAGACGTCGGAGGTTCAACAGTGAATGGCTACGGTAGCTGCTGTGATGGCAGAAGCGATGTTGAGAATGGAGTAACACCAATAGAGACAAGACTGCTAAGAAAAAGTCAGAGTAGTGGCTCTGATACCATGTTAGAAATACTTAATGAATAGTATTGTATTTCTCAAGTAATAAAACAAAGTGGGCCTAAGGCCCACAGTCTATTACACGCTAATAGTTTAAACTAACACCATTTTTGTTTGTGAAAATAAAGAAAACAAAGTGGCGATAGCATTAAGTAAGATGCCTTTCATTTTGTTGAAATTGAAATTCATACATGTGCTTGCTCGGCCAACCATAACTAATTATTCCATCTTAAAGTGACATGTTAATGTGTTATGTTTTCATCACGACTAAGTTGCCAGGTTGCAAGCCATTATTCTTTTCCCCTTCGACGGGTATGCTTGACTATCCAAGCTTTACAGCACGAATTTCATATTTCATGCAATTATTAATTTTTCAAAGTAATGCTATCAGTTTGGTAATGGCTCCATTTTCTCCGCTGCCACAATTATTAAGCAATAGAGTATGAAAAAAGATGAACTTTATTATTATTATAGTTGTATGTGAATATACATCTGTATTTTCTTTTATATATACAGGAGGAAGCACAAGAAAATACAACTATAACTAACTAAAGATTAACAAGACTCTCTATATGAAGCAACAAATTACAAAAGCACATGTGAGGAAATATGTTGAGAAAAAAAAAAAAAAAAAAATCTTTAATACCCCCATTCAAGATGGAGTGTAAACATGTGAACATCCGTCTTGCATATGAAACCATTGATGAACAGAATCGTGTGCAGCAGGACCGGAAAGCTTGAGATCATTGAGGCCAAGATCTTTTGCAACGTGAAAAGAGGCACCAATGAGATCGCATGAGAGGGGCAGCACTGAGGATGATTACTAGTGCACAGACTCTAGTGTACACATAAGTACACACAAGTCACAATTTACAAGGTCCAACCATCAATGAGTAGAGTGGTTGATATGTTTGAAGGCAGCCTACGCTCCTTGCAAGTCCCTCCCAAGCTTTTTTTGTCTTCCGCACCAAGATCACCAGCAGATTCTTCAACAACAGTGTCGTTACATTATCATTTGGTGTCCTAAAATCCATCTCTTCTTTCAAGGAATTCTAGAGTCTAGGTGATATTGAATTTGAGCTTCTTGAACATCCATTCTTAGTTGCTTAATATTGTGGTGGGCCTTTTTTGTAATTTTGGGCTGGACTGCTTCCTACCGCATTATGGCCCAATAGTTAGGAGAGTCAGGACTGGCTTGATTCAACTCACCCCAAGCCAACTTGTGCACAAGCTAGGACCCCGTTGCTGAGACCTTGGTCACGTTCCCACGGCAGAAGATGTTGTCACAAAAATGTTATAGCAGAATGGTATAATATGATAAAAAAAATAAGAATATGCTTGTTGTCAGCCAAAGACAATGATTAAACCATTCTCTTAGTAAAAGGGGGAAAGAACACAGTGATACGAGTATGGCAGAAATAGATTAATAACAACAATAAAAGAAAAGGAAACAATATTAATACTTGAAAAAGAAAGAATGGTTAGTTTGCCATGCTTGGTTTCTTAAGAGATTTAAGTCCAGGAAGGGAACCACCCTTCAATGTGGGCAATCTCACGGGGGAAATCTTGCCACAGAAATTGCTCACTTTGAAAGAATGGGCCTAGATGGCTTATCTCTGAATTTTTACTAGAGAGTAGGCTATTGAGAGAAAGAGAAGAGAGTTGCCTATTGGTGCATGCCTTTACCACACTTCTTGTTTTCTCACTCTTTGTTTTTCTCTTTTTTGATTTCTATGTTACCTCTTTTCTTTCTTATCTTTTTGCATCTTTTCTTTCTCGCTCTTTCTTACTTATTTCTCTCTGTTATCTCTTGTGCTTGCCTCCCCCTCTACTGTGCACAGCCAATACCCTTTTATACTACTTGCCGTGATGGGTTTTACTGTTTTACCTCTCAACTACTTTTGTCCGGGTGTGGGTGTCCTTCCCAGACCACCCACTTGTTTGTCAGCTGCCTAGCCATCACCACTTCCTTGTGCTGGCTGTGCCATGTTTCATTCCTAGGAAAAAGAGTGTTGTTTTGTTTTCTTGCTCTCTGTGGCATTCCCATCCGGATAAGGGTTAGACATTCTCTCTTACTAACTCCTATGGCATGCACCTAGTGATTCCAACTCATCTTTTCCTCTTTTGGGTGGTATGTCATCCTAATAAGACATTTCTCCCAAAAGAGCTAGAGCGGGAACCCCAGAATAGACTTCCCTCTTTCTCCCCACCGCTAGACCATACCCTTTCTTACCTTTGACCCATGGCCCACTGCTCCTGTATTGGCTGGGTACAAGTGGGTGGTGCCTGAGTCTTGTGCGTGCTCCACTTCCATGTGAGTCCAGGGCTTGTCTGCCGTTCATGCGTTTGCCATGGCCTGGGGGCTTGTCTGGTCTTTGCTGCCCGTTCTGCCACTCATTCTTAACCTCTTGTGGCGTGGATGAGTTATTGGGTTTTCATTCTTTGTATCTTGCTTTCTCCCTGGGTTGGGTTTTGCTTGGGCATGGGCCTTTCCTTCTTCAATCCAGCCCTTGTCTTCTTTGTGGGTCGGCTGACACTTCTGTCACGCCGCCTCATTGCCTTTGCCATGTTGCATTTTGGTTTGTGCTCGCTGGGCCTCCTTTGGGCCTGCCACGCACTTTCCCTTTTACTCAGTTCATGTAGCCGAGTACTACTGCTGGGCTTGTTCTCATACTATTTTGGGCTTTCTTGGCCTGTTTTATTCCTTTGGGCATCCTTCCTTTAGGCATCCTCAACCCATGTTAATCCTTCATTCCTATGGGCTTTTGCTAAATCTTTCGGGCTTCCCCAGCCCGATTACCATATCCTTTACTTTCCCATTTACTAATTCTTTCCTTTGGGCTCCTTTGGCCCATTTTTGCTTGCTTTCCATTTTTCATAATTCCCATGGGTTTACTACTTCTTTCTTTAGGCCCTCTTAGACCCGCTTGCTTTCTTTGGGGTCTTTTGACTATTTTACAGGCCCATGGACCATTATTCTTGCCATTTGAGTTTAATAGTTTTCTTCTCACTTTGCTAATTCTTCTCCCTTATTGTCTCCCGTATTGTTGGACTTTTTCTCATTATTAGGCCTTCTTGCCAAAATGGGCATCAACAAATATATATATATATATATATATATATATATATATATAACCTTATTTTTTCTTGAGAGTGTAATGAAATATAATTTCATCCCTTCCAATTCGGATTAATATCATGCGATAATATCTAATGCTGTTCACATTAGCTCGTTTAAAAAGTTGTCTATTTTAAAATTAAAATTTTACTTTTTTTTAATATATATTTTCAAAATTGTACATAATCACTTTTCAAAAACACATGTATCATATTATCTATTTTACATTATATTTCATAAAAATATTATTTCTTTGTCAATTTATTATTTATTATTATTTTTTTGGTAAAAAGGGGATATGCATTAAACTAAAAAAGGAAACAGTTACATCAGTTGCAAGACAAAGCCTGGAGTGATAATGGCCATACAAATCCGAGAGAAAAACATCCAAAAGATTAGGGGGAGGGGAGCAAAAATAAACAATACTAGTAGAAAGGCTGGTTCCAAGCCTAGCGAGAGTATCTGCACAACGATTAGCTTCCCTATAGCAGTGCGTCACCTTGACTTGAGGAACTTGGGGAAATAAGGTGCCTGCAATCAACCACAAGAGGGGAGTTAACAACATTAGAACTTCCAGTATGGTTCATTAAATCAGGCACCACTCTAGCATCAATCTCAACTTCTAAAGCATTAATACTCAAATTAACACACATAGTTAGACTGTCCCTGAGAGCCTAAAGTTCTTCTGGAAAACTAGTTGTGGTCCCTATGTTTCTAGAGAATGCTTGAATCCAAGCTCTAGCAGCATTTCGAATGATTCCTCAAATCAATTTTTTATTGCTCTCTCAAATCAACTCTCTTTACCATTGAGGGGTGCGTGACTTGGAGGTAAGAGTCCTCATATTGCTTCACGTGATGCTTCGTAGGAATTGAGTGGTTTGAGTAGTTGCGCTTCAACAAATGAATTATGCTCACGATGATAGTACCTAGTCCCATCAAGGCCTTGGTGGAACATATGGTATTACCAATTGTCGTCACGAGGAATAAGGTCGACGAGTCTCCATCAAATACCCCTTTTTTTTATTTAGCCAAAAAAGAAGAAAAAATTGTTATTTATATGAGTAAAGAAGTATTAAAAAATATATTTGCATGTGAATGGTAACCATGTATAATTACATGGTTATTATAGCTTACATTTTATTTTACATTAGTTTACATGGATTGATGTGAGAGATTATTAGAGTTGAATGTGTGCAAAATTTATCCCTTACTACTACATTGAATGATGTGAGTGCTCTAAACAGTAAAGGTGCTCTAGAAGCCAGCTCAATGGCATACTCCCAATTTTCAGTCTCTTGAGTTATAGATTTAATTTGCCTCCCAAAATAATAATAATAATTTAATTCAATTAAACTCAATAAAATTGAAATTGTTGCTTTGGTCCTTAAAAATTTGCCTCCCTTCGTTGTTTCTCACTAAACTTTTTTTTTTTTTTTTTGATAGGTAATTTCTCACTAAACTTTAAGAAAAAGAAAGGATCCCTAAAGTATTAAAGCGTTACACTTTTTATCATAATGTCCACTTCTGTGAACTTTATATTCGTAGCATCTAACAAAATGCCTTTGTAGCATTTTTTTAATATGTAATTTGTGTTAATTAATATGACACAGACCATAAGATTAAAAAATAATAATAAAGAAAAAAAATAAAATCAATAGTAAAACCAATTCTTGAAGAATCGGATTTCATGCAATCGGACAACTTTAACATTGAGATTCCTCACCTATAGCCTATAATAATTTATTTTCTTTTAAAAGTTAATCTCCAATCTTTTTAGGGGATAAGCAATAAATTGTCAATTATCTTGTGTCCTTGCAATTGAAAAAAAGAAAAGAAAAAAGTACTGTATTTATTTTGGTTCAGTTTGAACTTCCGAAATAGATGCAGCTAATTCCCAACAGATACTTTTCTCCATTTTAACTGTCTCCCTACAATCATTAACCATATTCAAAATCACTGAAATCTAATAAACTCAAAAAATAGAGAGAGATGGAGCACAAGAACTTGGTGATGGCCACGCCTCAGAAATCCAAGCCCCCACCACTATCAGACAATAATTTCGTTGATATTTTCGCTGCAAAAGGAGAGGAGTTGGCATGGTCACACTCAATATGACCTGTTCATGTCTTCGCTGCCTCTTGAAGAAATGTAAGACAAGATTATTAATTGGTAAGTAACCTGTCAATACTCTTCCACCAATATGTTCTAGCCATTTTAGTGAACCATTTACGAACATGAAAGTTTTTTTTTTTTTTTTTTTGAGTTACACACCTCTGAATATAAGATGCAAATTGTTTGGTCATATTATTAATTTTCAGTGTCTCAGATTGAAATTTCCTAATTTCGTGTTTCAATGCAATAAAAGCTTAGCACAACAGAGAAATCCATATAATTTAGAAAATAACTGCAAAATGACAGAGAGTTGAAAGAATCTGAAACTTTCTTTTAACTGAACTGATCTTGTAAAACTGAGTGAATGAAACTGTACAAGTCAAATGGAGACTAAATACAAAAACAGAGGAAGGCCTAAAATATCCCAAACTACACGGGACTAGTTACAGTACATATGCCAGCTAACTCACGTGTGAATACATTCTAGTGTGAACACATTCTAGTTCACGTGTGAACATATGAACACTACAATTCTACAACTGCCACAGTACACTGCTTGTTTCAGACTTCATTTCTTCTCCTCTTTCTTCTTTTTCTTCGTTCCTTTTCTTCCTTTCTTGTCTGATTCACAACTTTCTTCAACAATAACCAATGCCTAAGATTTTATTTTTCTATATTTCTTTGAAACAGGCCAAAGATTGATATAAAAAGTTCAATTGAAACCTTCCATCAATTAAACACCACTGTTCTGTTTAAAGTTCGCTAGTAAACGTTAAATATAAAATTTGAGATACATCAGAGAAACGAATAAGGCACAACCAGAAAAGAATGGCTAGAATTGTGGAAAAAATCCTGACCATAAAATTTACGACCTCGCCATAATTGTGTTCTTTTGTCAATTCGAATTTCTATGAATTTGTATACCCGTCTTCTACTTCACTCCCAAATAGGTTCAATTCTATGTCCTAGTTCACACCAGGTCAAGATTTTTGAAAGATTTCAAAGGCTTTTTCTTGTTTAAACATTGAACAGGGTTAAACTTTTTTTTTTTTTTTTTTCCACAAGACTATTGTAAACTTTTTCAAAGTCTTTTGGACCACGTAGCAAACCTTTTGTTTGATACTGAGAAAGAAGGTAAATGTTACTAAATTCTTCACCCTTAGAACTTAGAAAAGTATACACGTGAATTAGAGGTCCAACGCATCTTTCATGAGTACTTTTCTCTTTTTTGGTTTTCGTCGTCACCCAGAGTTGACAATTCAAAACAGCTGCAAAGATTTCCATAACAAATTATGAGTGCTTAGAGATTTTTAATTGGTCAAGGAGTTAAGTCTTCTAGTGTGCTTGTCAATAAGGAAAGATGAGTATGAAACTTCCCTCAGTGGAGTCTCTGGCCGTGATATAGATTTTCAAACCATGTTTCAGATGGGTACCCCACCCCGCACTCATTCTGCTTGTTTTCACACAAGTCTTCCATATTCAATTTCCAAGTCAACTACCATGTTAAAGTGACTACATATTATCTATTGAAGAAAGGAGAAAAGAAATAATACAAACACTCCGTTTCAATTTAGAGTAATAGTCTAATAAACTCTTGCTGGTGATAATTGGTTTTGCTTGTGAACCAGAAATTTTTCGATGGCTTCTGTCCCTCTGTTTGTATTCTTTCTTCTCTCACAACTTGTGTTGCTTCACTCGGCCGATGGGAAGTGGAATCACCCAAATTGTACACCCTTTCATTGTGGAAAATTCGGCAGCATCGGCTACCCATTTGCCAAAAGGACAAACCCATATTGCGGTTTACTCACAGTAGACTGTAACGAAACAACTCCGACGATCCAATTGCGGAGAGAGGGAAGGTCATATGATGCCATAAACATCTCTCAGTCTAACACCAGTTACGCCACCATGCGTATCGGGGACCAAGTGCTTCAGGAGCACTTGAATCTCCGTAGATGCAGCTTGTTAGGCACTTTGACTTTTCCCCACTCTCCCTTTGTCTCTTTTGAAATCACCACTCCCAATCAGACTCTGTTTAAATGCAAACGCACTCTCAATCTCACTCTCCCTAGAAATTTTAAAAATACGAGCTGCAATGACTATAATATCTACTATAGTCACTCAAACCATACTTCTCCAAGTTTTCCACCTGAATGTTCAATTATTCAGCTCCCAAAAAATGGGACTTCACCTGCTAATGCTGACCTGTATGCACTCTTGACTGCTGATTTCAACCTTGAAGTGCATGGGTCTCGTGATTGTATCAGCTGTTATAATAGAGGAGGTCGATGTGAGCAACACGATGATCATTGTCATTTGAAAGGTATAGCCTATAGACATAGGAATAATCCAAAAATAGTTTGGCCCACACACATATACATTCCATTAAAATGCACATAAATTTCTTTGTATTTTTTGTGTTGTAGTTATTCGTAATACATGTGTTACTGTTTCTGTTCTATGCCATAACCCTCTCCTCTTCAGCAATATCTATGGCTGATTTGGATTAGTTTCAAATTTAGTTGATGAGAAATAGAAATAGCTTTGTGCCAATGAGTTATGGCTAACTAATAGTTCTTTCTTGCACCCATTGGTTCAAGACCTACTGAGTGCATGTTTAACTTACCAATAAAAAATAAAAGAAATAGAATTATAGAAATAACTTTGTTGTAATGAAACTTATTTTAGGTAAATCTGAGCTGGTTTTGGCTGTGCTTTGTGTAACCCTGTTAAGATCCTGAAGGATGCCAATTTAGCGTCACTTCAATCTTCACTATTTGAAATTAACACCATTTTTATTTGAATCTTCTTACAGGAAACAACAAAAGGGAAGTAGTGATAGAAATAATGCAAAAATATTTGGATGACACACGCATCCACGTTCATGAAAATGCTGGTGTATATAAATTTTTAAATTTTTTTTCATTGTAGTCCTAATACATGCACTGCTACTATTTCTGCTAAATGTTGTAATCCAATCCTCTACAGAAACAGCTTTAGTAGATTGAAGTTAGTTTCGAATTTAGGTTATGAGACAGAAATAACCTTGTTGCAATGCAACTTATATAAGATACATATAAGCTGGTTTTCACAGAGTTTGTATAATGCTATAAAAAGTTTTAAGCATGCCAATTTAGCTGCATCACTTGAATCTTCATTGTTTAGCTGACACCATTTTTGTTTGTAACTTCTTGCAGGGAATAACAAAAGGAAAGTACTGATAGCATTAGGTAAATTGTTGCCTCAATAATATTTCTTGTTGAAATTGATATTCGTAAGTGTGCTTGAACAGCCAACCAAATCAAATTATTCCACTGAAAGTGGTATGTTATGTTTATATCTCATATAAGTTGCCAGCTGCAAGCCATCATCTCCCCCCCCCCCCCCTTCATAGGGTGTAGCTAATTATCAAAGCTTCGAAGTGCTAATTTTATGTTTCATACAAACATAAGTTTTCAAATTTCTTCTCACACCTTGTGCTGCTTCACTTGGCCATAGATGCATCTCTGTAGATGCGACCTGTTAAGCAATTTGACTCTTCCCAACTCTTTTGAAATCACCATTCCCAATCAGACTCTGTTATACACAAGCACAATCTCAATTTTTCTTCCTCTTGAAATTTTAAAAAGTATGAACTGCAATGACTATAAGATTTACTACACTCAAGTTTTACTTCTGAATGTTCTATTACATCTTGATGACCTGTTTACGTTCTTAACTGCTGAGTACGACCTTGAAGTGCTTGTGTCTGATGATTCTATCAGTTGTTATGATAGAGGTCTATGTTTGCAACACTAAAAGGGAAAATTTTGTTGTGCCATTGCAGAAAAAGGTATAGACACGTGTGTTAAAGTAAAAATATTTGGACCCACAATCACATATACATTCCATGAAAATGCATATAAATTTCTTTGTACTTAAATTTCATGGTTATTCTTAATACATGTGCTGTTATTATTTCTGTTCTATGCCATAAGCCACTTACAGCAACAGTTTTAGCTGATTTGGATTAGTTTCAAATTTTCGGTGACGAGTGACAGAAATAACTTTGTTGCAATAGAACCTATGTCAGATAGATTTGCGCTGGATTTGATGGCACATTATGTAATCCGATAAGATCACAAAGGAAGCCATTTAGCTATGTCACTTCAATCTTCATTTGCTTGTCAAAAAAACTTCAATCTTCATTTTTTGAAACTAACACCATTTTTATTTGTATCTTCTAGGCGGGAATAACAAAGGGAAGTAGTGATGGAAATATTACAAAAATATTTGGATATGCACACCCATACACATTCATGAAAATGCATATAAACTTCTATGTTGTATTTCATGTGCTGTACTATTTCTGCTACATGCCATAATCCACTCCTCAACAGAAACCACTTTATATGATTCAAATTAGTTTCAATCATGAGACATAAATAACTTTCAAAGGATGGCCTGGTGCCTTAAAATATATCGATCAATAATAAGAATAACAACACATGACTTACAAAAATGTTGTCATTAAAATCAAATATTGTCTCGCATAAGTTCCTTTGTGAACTTCAATAGAAAACTTTTAGCTTTCATTCCTTTGTGAACTTCCATAGAAAATTTTTAGCTTTCATGAATATCCTTCATAGCTTTCGGTCATTCAACTCCTTCCTTTTCTGCTTTAGGTATTGGATGCCAAGCAATCATAATATGCTTGCTCTTTTTTATGTGGCATCATTACAAGAAAAAACATGCTTCTTCAGAATTGCTGCGAAGGAATACCTATTCTGGTACATTCTCAAAATCAGACCTGGAAGTGGGGAGTATATACTTTGGAGTCCCTGTTTTCTCCTACAGTGAACTTGAAGAAGCCACCAATAATTTTGATCTTGAAAAAGAACTGGGAGATGGAGGGTTTGGGACTGTCTACCACGGTAAGATGATACACAAAATTGCTTCAGTTTCAAGATTGCCTAAATTACAGCATAAAGTTTCTAAGAAATAGTGTAAAATAAAAATTTTAAAAATAAAGACTTGGCCTGCATCTTGTTACATAGGCTATTTTTTCTCAACTAGGCAAACTACATGATGGGAGGGAAGTTGCAGTCAAGCGCCTATATGAGCACAACTACAGACGAGTAGAACAATTCATGAATGAAGTTAAGATCCTAACACGCTTGCACCACAAAAATCTTGTTTCCCTTTATGGGTGTACTTCACATCACAGCCGTGAACTTCTTCTTGTGTATGAATACATTCCCAATGGCACTGTTGCTGATCATATTCATGGCCATCGAGCTACACCAAGTTCACTCACATGGCCAACTCGTATGAGCATTGCCATAGAAACAGCTAGTGCATTGGCTTACCTCCATGCTTCCGACATCATACATCGTGACATAAAGACTAACAACATTCTCCTTGATGACAATTTCTGTGTCAAAGTTGCAGATTTTGGGCTTTCTCGGCTGTTTCCCAATGATGTCAGCCATGTCTCAACAACTCCTCAAGGAACTCCGGGTTACATGGACCCAGAATATCACCAATGCTATCAGCTTACTAGTAAAAGTGATGTTTACAGCTTTGGAGTTGTCCTCATTGAGCTCATATCATCTCTGCCGGCTGTTGATTTAGCTAGGCATAGGCTAGAAATTAATTTGGCTAACTTAGCCATTAACAAGATTGAAAAGTGTGCATTCCATGAGCTGGTCGATCCACATCTTGGATTTGAGTCAGATAATGAAGTTAAAAGGATGACCATTTTGATTTCAAAGTTGGCTTTTCAATGTATACAACAGGACAAGGAAATGCGACCTTCCATGTATGAGGTTTTTGAGGCTTTAAAGAAGATTCTAAGTGGTGAGGATGCACTGGATGTTCAAGAAAATGCATATATTGATGCTGAGATCTTAAATGTTCAGCAGCCAACTTCACCGGATTGTTATGAGGTTGGATTGTTGAAGAATAAGCAGCTGCCACCTTCCCCATATGCTGTGACCGATAATTGGACTCTTAGGTCTACAACGCCTAATGTCAGTGGTTTAATTTCTTCTCCATGGTGTTAACTTTTCAAGAGATGATAAGATTATGTTGGCACTCAAAATCACTTGAACATGTGTGAGTTGAAATTTCATTTTCTTCTCATCTACTTGTTTTGTTGTTCATACTACGCATATTAATGTCAGGCTTTGAGGTCATGACATATGAAATGGAATTAATGGCACTGTTCTTATTTTGTACAAATTTTGGATTATTGAAAAATGATTTTTGATATTCTTTTGAACCTCTCTAAAGGCATAGCAAATGGGAAGTATTAACTTAAGGATTTACCTACCCAAAGAAACCACATTTACTTCCCCACTAGGACGTATGTGTTAAGAATGCATGAAATGTGAAGAAACCTTATGCTATGTTTGGAAGTTTTGAGAGAGAGGAGAGTAGAGGGGAGTAGAGGGAAGGAGAGTAGTGGAGAGGAGAGTAGAGGGGAATGATTATCCTCCACTTTGTTTGGATGTTTTTAAAATTAAGTGAGGGAGAAAGGAATAATTAGTCTTTTCATTTGTAATTTTGTTAATATGGTAAGGGTAAATTTGATATTTCATTTGGTCAAGCATTGTTATGCTCCACTCTCCCTCCAAATCTTTCCAATTTGGGAGAATTAAAAATGAGAGGTTGGAAGTAATTCAAACCCCTCCAAATCCCTCTCCATCCTTTCTTAAAAAACATCCAAACATGGTATTTAAATTACTCTCCCTCCCTTTACTCTTCTCTCCCTCCTTCCCCCAACATCCAAACATAGCATTAGTTTTAGGGGAAGTGCCGATCGGCATTTAAAGGAGGCCTATCGGCACTTCCCTCATTTTGGTACTCCTTGGTTTGTTTGGTCTCAAATTCACATGTTAGTTCACTCTCACTGCCATAAACTTGATTCAACCTTGAGGTGGCGGCTTGGAGCTTAGTTGGATGAGATTTCACGGGTTGCTCATGTTAGGGCTAGTTAGTTACTAAGAGATACTAGCTTGAGTTAGTTAGGATGAAGAACATGTATCACTTTAATCACACATATAAATATTTGTGACCACATGTTGAATTAGTGAAGGCAAACGTAGAACTATTAAGCCAATAATGTGGAACCAGGTGGGCTAATTAGATTAGAGCTATTGTTGTATAAAATATAAATAAAGGCATGTAATTTGACTAATTTCTATTATCTCAATGAATAAAGGATACTCTTTTCTGTGCTTAGACTTAGGTAGTCTTTCTTGGAGGTAAAGGCTTCCTAAAAGAAATCTTAATTGGAGAAGGTGACTCTCAAAGAAGTCACAATCACTTTCACTCATTGATCAATTTGATGCATTACATCCATTAAATCCATCATCCATCCATCTCATACTTCCAATTCCAAAACCTAATTGCATTGCCTTCGAACCCAAGTGCATTTCCCAAACACTTAACCAACCTTATTCCCTAAGCCATACCGAAATCCCCATTGCCCTAAACACATAAAATTAAATGATATAATTAGTATTTTTTTCTTCTTTCAAAAAAGAAAAAGAAAATAGAATTTATTTTCTTTTTTGAAAGGAATTTAACTAATTTTTTAATTATCAAAATATTATTTTTAAATAGTTAATAGGAGTTATGGTTGAAAATTTGAAGTGACTAATGGCCAGTAAATGCAAATTTATAGGGTCAAAATGACAAAAAAATAAAACTTATAAAACAAAAATGACAATTTACCAAATTTAAGGGGTATAATTTATACTTGCCAAAACAAAATGTCAAAGCCAACGAATGAGTTCCAAAAAGGAAAGGAAAATGCTAAAGAAAAAGGTGTAACCAACAGTACCGATTCGCAACTGATCCACATATACAATTTTAAAGTAAACAATGTAATTTATACAGGTTTCCAAGAATATTTTAGTGCTTAAAGTTAGAATTTTATTTATTTATTTATTATTTGAGAAACACACACACATAGAGGGGAAGGACATTGTTTTCTCTAATCGTAAATTGTCCACGTATTGTATATTACAAAATACTAATGTGCACCAGTGGGTAATTCAACTAAAATACATGCCAAGACACTTAAAGTTTTCATAAATTTGATTTTGATTTTGATATTCATCAAGTGCTCATTCAAGTATTTAAGTTTGTTTACTGGATATAAAATCTTAATTATTTGGAAAATAATTTGTGACAGTATGGTGGCTCATATGACAAACATGCCTCAATAATTTGTACAATTTTCAATTGTAAATTGCTTTAGAGACTATTTTGTGTGGATCAATATATTTGGCATGATAACACAAATGATCCTTATATTTTGGAAACCATAACTTTTTACAATAAATTATGGGGATAAATGTGTTGCATGTAAGTTTGAAATTATTTCATAAAGTTTATTGTTACACTTACATATGAGATTTGGACCATTCAAGTGAGTAATTTATTTAAGTGCATTTTAGGTTTCTTTGCACTTATCATGTATTCAAATATCATTTCATGTCATTTTTACGTGCATATTGTCATGATCAATATTAGGATTTAGGATTGGTTGATCTTTATGATGCTATTTGAAGTGTTGAATATCATAATGACATGGGAGTGGCCATAGCATCCTAAGCCATGATGATAATCACATCAAGAAATTTTTACAAGACTTCATTAGGTACAAAGGCATCTAAGTGGCAATTAATTCATGAAGATAATGACTTGGCCCCATAGGGAGGTTATTATTTTTATGATTTAATTGGAATAAAATGGTGAATGTAGCATTAAGATGAGATTTTTTCCTAGGCCCATAGGTATGAAAAATTTGATTCTTAGTGTTTATATTTACTAGTTTTATGAATAAAGTTTTATAGTAAATTCATGCATGATGCACCTCTACCCATAGGAAGGTTGAATTTACTACTAAATTGACATTGGTTAATTTAGAATTATAGTTTAAGTTTCATAGTATTAAAGTTTATATTCTTTGGGTTTGTGGATCTATGTTTTGGTACTCATGTGGATGAATCACCCATCTCATTGAATAAAATATATTAAAATGAGAAATTAAGTACAAGCGTGGGAGTGATCTAATTGCTCAAGAGTAAAAACTTGGGAATTTATTCCTTTAAGGTAAAGGTTTTGTGAAAGCTATTTATATTAGCTTACAAGATCCATTAAGGTTTGACTCCCAATAAAAGTTTTATATTGAAAAATTTAGGCATATAGGCATCCTACTAATGGTATATAAAGGTACACCAACTTTGTTGTGCCATTTGGTTTTACTGGGCACATTGTTAATCAGTGTATATACCTTAAGATCAGTGGGAGTAAATGCATTGTTTTTACGCCTAAATATGAATGACATATTACTTGGAAGTAGTGATTTGATTTTGTCAAATAATATATCCTATTTGCTATGAAGTAATAAGACAAGCATTATGGATAGGTCTTAAAGTAGTCGATTTTATGATGAGACCTTTAAAGATTTTTTAAAGATAACTCGGCTATAATTTTCTTCTCTAAGGACAATGATTGTGAAAGCCGAAATAAACATATCGACATAAAGTAACTCAGTCTAAGAGTGAATTTTAAGAAATTGAAAGTGTCCATTGTGTTAAAATTATTGAGCTAATATTTGTTAATTTCATAACTAAAGGTTTGATGGCAAAGCAGTATAAAAGTCTTTTGGACATATGAAACTTGTTAGCTCATTTGGTGTTTGATTTCTCTCTAATTATTCTATGTTTTGGACACATATTTGGTTATTTTTGGAGAAGAAGATATATGATTTTTATTTTGTGCACATAAAGTATATGTATTAAGTTAGATATATCTATGGAGATATATAAGGATGATATATCTGTGGGGATGTATAAAACAGGATCCGAATGGCTAATAGGTAGTTCATTCATAAAGAATTAATGACTCATAAAGTACTCACGTAAGGATTACCATGCATTATAATACATGGAAGGAAGTACTCATTATAATTGAGGGTATTACCGCCATGATTCATGTATTGGATTTTTTATTTGAGTGAGAGCATTTCACAACTAGTTGACATGAGTAATATCATGGCCATGTTAAAGTTAATATCATTTATCAAGTAATTTAAATGTCAAGTGGGCCAAGTGGGAGAATGTAAGATTTTGAGAAAACTTTATGTGGCCCACATTTAAATAATAAATGAAAACTCATGTTTTAAGGATTTTATTTGTGAAAGACGTTATGATTTTTAAGTAACTCTCAATTGTTATAACCCCTTTGGTTAATAAACATATTGAAGTTACAAGTTTTAAACTCCTTGATGGATGGAGGTTATGGAACAAATCTTAATTTAAGAGGGTCCCTAGTCTAGCCTATATATATAGCCTGTCTCCGTCAAAAGGATATATGTAAGGTAAAGGTCATAGACTAGAAGACACCTTTTATAAACACTATCATCATATAGTGAGTCTTCTTTTCTCCAAACACTTAAACAACTATGGCTGAAGGTATGTTTATGTATGTTTTGTTTCCGCTGCACTCTAAATTTATCTTACATTTGGTGTCAACAACATTGAGTATCTTTTTTTATTTGAGAAACACACACACATATAGGGGAAGGGGGATGAGATAATAAAGTTAGAAGTTAATCATTAATACTTTGCTTGAAAATCATTTTAGTCAAACATTAAACAACTAAAATGGTTTTCAATGACTAACTTCAAACTTAAGGACTAAAATTATTATTATTATTATTATTATTATTTTGGAGAAATAAGCACACACACAAAAGGGAGGGGAAGAATAAGGTTCTAACACAAAAGTACATCACAAATTACACTCAAAAGTCATGGAAATTATTAAGAGAGGGTATTACAAATTATATTACACATAGCACACTTTCGACTAATATATATATATATATATATATATATATATATTAAAAGCCAAAGTCTAAAGCAAATCCAATTAGATTTTAATTGAAATTTCAATTTTGTGTCATGTGCCCCACCTAAATTTTAATTTGTGTGTCCTGTAAATTATTGAGTGTAGAAATCGAAAAGTCCAAACCCAATTAGATTCTAAATAAGATTTCAATTGGAGTCTAATTTTACACCATGTGTCCATCTAATTTTAAAATTTTTGTGACAAGTAAATTATTTGGTGTAAAAACTAAAGAGTCTAAATCCAAATTTAATTAAAAAGCTAGTATGATTTTTGGGCAATTAGTGATGTAAATTGCAATTTTTGTCAATTTTTAATGTACCTATAATTTTTTAGCTCCTTCCTTCCATTGTGCACCAAACAGAAATCAAACCCTCACTCACAGCCCTTCCTTACAACTATTAATTATGCTAGTCGCAGACCTGCACAATACTTGAGAATATACAACTATTTTGTAATGTAGTATAATATATGATTTATTCTCTAAAACGTACTGGAGATATTATTTCTAAAATTATTTTTCATCTCTCTATATCTACAAATATATCATTCTATTATTTTGAGTTTTATTTTATTTTTTGAAAAACTTAGGTGCATTTGATTGATATTGTGGGGGGAGGAAAAGCCCAACCCAACGTATTGGGCCCAAGGCCCTATATGAGAAACACTGTTCATCCGAGGAGATTAAGACACTCAGTCAGAGGCCCATGTAAAAGGAGAATGTCTGGAGATGAATACGTGCACTATCCGAGGAGATGTTCATATGTCCGAGGAGTCCGATATCCTCGGATCCGACGAAGTTTTGCCCGACACGTGTATGAGAGGTTCAAGTGATCTGTTTGACAAGTGTTAAGAGAGAAAGGAGCCTCGGACACGCATGAAGGTAACAGGAACAGAGAAATATCAAGGAGACAGACTTCAACCACCGCATTTAATGACTGCACCTACCTTCCTGGCCGCATTTATGTGGAGAAGACCCCTGAACAGTGCATTCTCAGCTACCGCCACTCAGACAGGGCTAAAGGGGGAGTGTGATGAGACATGCACTCAAGTGGGCGTCTAGATGATGAACAAGTGGACGGTGAAGATGTGGAAAGGCAGTACTATATAAGAGAGAGGTGTCTCTGATAGAAGGGGATCGAAAAATCAAAAAGAGAAAAGAGTGTATCATATTACTGTAGCTCCAACAAGTGTAACCTAAGTTCATCAATGAAAAATACCTCTTCGGACGAGACACTTACATCCGTCCGAGCACATATTAATTCAAATTCCCCCATTAGCGTTGCTGTTTAATACTGTTATTTTCATTATTAGCCTAGCTCTTTCACCCACTCTCTACAAATTTATTGTTTTGGGTTCAGTGGGCTCCGAATCCACACCTTTTTGGGCTTGGGCTACAAAATCTGACCCTACAATTGGCGCCGTCTGTGGGGAGAGCTTGTGCAAGAGTGAAAACAACAGTTGATCATGGCAGGACAAGGTGAACAACAAGCAGAATCTAGGGCATCCCAACACGTGGACCATTTTGTCAACTTAGAGAGGAGGCAAAATCGTGAGGGCAGTGTACACACTGTGCGCCTTAGCCAGAGCCAATCACAGGGCGGAAGTCACATGTCCCATGCAGAGAAGAACCGTGACTTACAACTGGAAGTGGAAAAACTAAAGAGGGAGTTGCGCCACGCAAAGAGGAAATGGGCTTCCTCGTACTCTGAGGATGATCTTGATGATGAGCAGGACGTCTCTTATCAGCGCAAATCTAAGACACCAGCTAGTGAGTCCTACACTTATGTAGAGGAGTCCCATCGTAAAAGGGAGCGTAGGAGCCCATCACGCGAGGACATGGAGAACGATGCCATGAACAGGGCTCTAAATCAGATATCTAAGTCACCCTTCACGCGCAGGATAGAGGAGGCCAGACTCCCTCGGCGCTTTAACCAGCCAACGTTCACCATCTACAACGGTAAAACTTACCCCGTGGAGCATGTGAGTCATTTTAACCAGAGGATGGCCGTCTACTCCAGAGACGAAGCTCTGATGTGCAAGGTTTTCCCTTCCAGTCTTGGGCCTGTTGCCATGAGGTGGTTTGACGGTTTGAAGGCAGGCTCCATCAACTCCTTCAAAGAGCTCACTCAGGCATTCGGCTCCCGTTTTGTTACATGCCGAAGAGTGGCCAGGCCTTTCTCTTCGCTGCTATCCTTGTCCATGCAGGAAGGCGAGTCCTTGAAGGCATATTCAGACAGATACTGGGAGATGTTCAATGAGGTGGAGGGCAACAATGACGCAATGGCCCTCAGCACGTTCAAGCTCGGCCTCCCTACTGATCACGGTTTGAGGGCATCTCTATCTGGTAAACCGGTCACAAACGTGCGTCAATTAATGGACCGCATAGAGAAGTACAAGAGGGTTGAAGAAGACCAGCAACAGGGCAAGGGAAAGGACAAGGTTATCCCTCAGGAGAGGAGGGATTCGCGGTCGGACCGGTACAATTACAATAAATCGCGGAGGGATTTTGCCGGGCAATCAGGATCAACGAATCCTCAATCGGTCAACACCGTGTTCAAAGAGCCAGTACATCAGGTCCTGGAAAAAATCAAGAATGAATCATTCTTCAGGTGGCCGAACAAGATGATAGGAAACCCTGAGAAACGCAACCATAATCTCTACTGCCAGTACCATCAAGACCATGGGCATACCACGGAGGATTGTAGGAGCCTGTGGGATCACCTGGATCAACTGGTTCGCGATGGTAAACTGAAACACCTCCTGCACCCCTCTAGCGGCCGAGGGCAGACGGGCTCGGGCCCACGCAGAGATGACCCCTCAAAGCCGCCGTTAGGGACAATAAACGTCGTCTTCGCCGCGCCGGGGAGAACAGGGTCCTGGCCATTGAAAGTCATGTCGGTAGGCCGACCATCCGCAGGGGAGTCAAGCCGAGGACCGAAGAGAGCTAAGTCTGGTGCCCCGCTGGTTATGGGATTCTCGGACGAAGACATGATTGGCACCATCCAACCCCATGATGATGCATTAGTCATCACCCTCAGAATAGGGGGGTACGATGTAAAGAGGGTGATGGTGGACCAGGGCAGTGCTGTGGAGATAATGTACCCGGACCTCTACAAGGGGCTAGGCTTAAAGCCCCAAGACCTGACGCCATACGATTCTCCCCTCTTGAGCTTCGAAGGAAGGCCTGTCATCCCGAAAGGCCGGATACGCTTACCGGTGCAGTCCGGCTCCGAGGTGGTGGAGTTGGACTTTATAGTTGTGGACGCATATTCGCCCTACACGGCACTCGTGGGCAGACCCTGGATTCACACACTTGGGGCTGTTCCCTCTACTTTGCACCAGAAGGTCAAATACCCATCAGGAGGTCAGATACATGAGATCCGAGGAGACCAGTCTGTTGCTCGACAGTGCTTGGTAGCTGCCATTCAGCATAAGGCCCCAGCCGAGTCCTCGGATGTAGCTGGGAGGGATTTATAGCAACTACAGTCTCGGGGAGTGCCTTCTGAAGAACCAGATGAAAGCACTCGATGTGAGGATCTGACGAAAGTGATCATTGGAGATAATCCTGATAGGTTCTTTCAAGTCGGATCTCACTTGCCTCTTCAAGAGAAAGAAGAGCTAATAGAGTTCCTCAAGCGAAATCTCGATGTGTTTGCCTGGAGTGCCTACGAAGCCCCAGGGGTGGACCCGGAGTTTATATGTCACCACTTGAAGGTGAATCCACTGGTCACCCCCAGGCAACAGCCTATTCGGCGCCCATCCAAAGAACATGCCGACGCAGTGAGAGACGAGGTAGCGAAACTCAAAGCGGCTGGGGCTATCAAAGAAGTTTTTTATCCCGAATGGCTAGCGAATACCATGGTGGTAAAGAAGAAGAGTGGGAAGTGGCGAGTATGCGTAGACTTCACGGATTTAAATAGGGCATGCCCCAAAGATCCGTTCCCTATGCCAAAAATCGATCAGCTGGTAGATGCCACTGTCGGCCACCCTCGAATGAGCTTTCTGGACGCCTTCCAAGGCTACCACCAGATACCATTAGCCCCGGAGGACCAGAAGAAAACTGCTTTTGTCACCCCTATTGGCAACTACCACTATAAAGTGATGCCGTTTGGCTTGAAGAACGCGGGAGCTACCTACCAGAGGATGATGACGAGGATGTTCGAGCCACAGCTGGGCAAGAATATTGAGGTTTACATAGATGACATGGTGGTGAAGAGCAAAGTTATAGCCGAGCATGTGAAGGACCTTGAAAGTACCTTTGAGATTCTACGAAGGTACAAGCTACGACTAAACGCCTCTAAGTGCTCATTTGGGGTAGGGTCCGGAAAGTTTTTAGGATACATGGTCACCCACCGAGGAATTGAGGTCAACCCCGACCAGATAAAGGCCATCAACGATCTACGAGCTCCTCGGAATCCCAAGGAGGTTCAAAAACTAACCGGAATGACCGCTGCCCTCAATCGGTTCATCTCTAGATCAGCAGACAGGTGTCGCCCATTTTTCTCTTTACTCAACAAGTGGAAGGGATTCGAATGGACCGAAGAATGTGCTTTGGCATTCCAGCAACTCAAGGATTATCTAGCTCGGCCACCAATCATGTCCAGTCCTGAGCCAGATGAGGTACTGTTCGCCTACATCGCTGTAGCTCCCTATGCGGTGAGCCTGGTGTTGATACGATCCGACTCTGGTGTACAAAGGCCCGTCTATTACGTGAGCAAGTCGCTGCATGAGGCTGAGATTCGTTACTTGCCTCTGGAGAAGGCTATCCTAGCAGTAGTGCTTGGCACACGGAAGCTACTTCATTACTTCCAAGCCCACACGGTAATCGTTCTCACACAACTCCCACTCAAAGCTATACTCCGAAGTGCTGATTACACTGGTCGGATTGCCAAGTGGGGTACAATCTTAGGGGCTTTCGATATAAAATATATGCCCCACACATCGGTCAAGGGACAGGTCCTCGCAGACTTGGTGGCTGAGTTCACGGAGCCCCAGCTAGAAGAGGTAAAGCCCACGTCGGGCATGGATGAAAAATCAGTTGGCATGATCTCCCAACAGAATCCCTCCCATTGGGAAGTGTAC
Source organism: Quercus aquifolioides (assembly GCA_019022515.1). Classification (NCBI taxonomy): domain Eukaryota; kingdom Viridiplantae; phylum Streptophyta; class Magnoliopsida; order Fagales; family Fagaceae; genus Quercus; species Quercus aquifolioides. The sequence continues at coordinate 47,047,209 of CM032326.1, forward strand.
GTCGATGGCGCGGCAAACCAAAGAGGCTCTGGAGTTGGGCTGGTATTGATATCCCCCGAGAAAATCATTATCGAGAAATCGTTAAGGCTGGACTTCTCGGCAACGAATAATGAAGCGGAGTATGAGGCCCTACTGATGGGGATGACTATGGTCCGTAGAATGGGTGGGAAGTCTGTGGAGTTGTTCTCAGACTCAAGATTGGTAGTAGGTCAAGTACAAGGCGAGTTCGAGGCAAATGACGAAAGAATGCAGGGGTACTTGGGACGCGTTAAACATCTGCAATCAGAGTTTGACTTTTTCAGTTTGCTGCACATCCCCAGGAGTGGCAATTCACATGCTGATTCCTTGGCCATGCTTGCCACCTCTTCGGTGCAAGACCTGCCGAGGATCATCTTCGTCGAGGACTTGCACAGGCCTACAGAGGCGAAGGCAGGGGCAGTCCAAGTTCACCAGGTCAGGGCCGGGCCATGCTGGATGGACCCTTTAATCAGATTTCTCAAAAAAGATATATTGCCTGAAGAGAAGGTAGAAGCCGATAAAGTTCGGAGGAAGGCGACTAAGTTCTGGTTATCCAAGGACCAGAAACTATACAGACGCTCCTACTCGGGACCATACTTGCTATGCATGCATCCCGAGGCAACTGAGACATTGCTAGAAGAGCTGCACGAAGGAATCTGTGGGAGCCACACTGGAGGTAGATTCTTGGCTCACCGAGCCCTCACCCAAGGCTATTGGTGGCCTAACATGCAAAAGGAGGCACACGAATACGTCAAAAAGTGTGATCAATGTCAGCGGTTCGCTCCAAACATTCACCAACCAGGGGGAAATCCTAATCCACTATCCAGTCCGTGGCCCTTCGCCCAATGGGGCTTGGATATTGTGGGACCTTTCCCCAAAGCTGCAGGAAACAAGAAATACCTCCTGGTCGGCACAGACTATTTCACCAAATGGGTCGAAGCCGAGCCACTAGCCAATATCAGAGACGTTGATGTGCAAAAGTTCGTGTGGAAGAATATTGTCACTCGGTTTGGAGTTCCTCACACTCTCATCTCGGACAACGGCTTGCAGTTCGATAGCAAGGCATTCAGGAATTACTGCAGTGAGCTGGGAATTATGAACAGATACTCCACTCCAGCCTATCCTCAGGGTAATGGACAAGCAGAAGCTGTCAACAAGGTTATACTGAGCGGTTTGAAGAAGAGGCTAGATGATGCGAAGGGTAGATGGGTAGAAGAGTTGCCACATGTGCTTTGGGCTTACAGAACTACGCCTCGCAGGTCTACTGGAGAGACCCCCTTCTCGATGACCTATGGAGCCGAAGCTGTTATTCCTTTGGAAACAGGGTTCCCAACACTGAGAACTAGCTCGTTTAGTCCGACCAGCAACAACGAGCAACTAGAGAAAAGTTTAGACCTGATTGAGGAAAGAAGAGAGAATGCAATGGTTCGGCTGGCACACTACCAACAAAAGCTCAGACAAGGCTACGACGCTAACGTGAAGCTGAGACCTCTAGAGCCTGGTGATCTGGTGCTGAGGAAAGTTGTGGGCACCGCAAAGAACCCAGCTTGGGGAAAATTAGGACCCAATTGAGAAGGACCATATCGTATCACTTCAGGCGCTGGTATTGGAGCATATTTCTTAGAAGACCTGGATAGTCATGTAATCCCTCGCCCTTGGAATGTAAATAACCTCAAGAGGTACTTCTATTAATCAAGTCTTTTCTTCAACTGATATACCAATTCGCTGCGTAAAGTTTTCTCTCAAGTGTTTAAACCTAAACCCAATCACGCCTGTAGTCCTCGGACCAGATGATTAGGGTTGGTTAACACTCATTCACCGCTTTCTCTCAAGTGTTTAAACTTAAATCCAATCATGCCTGTAGTCCTCGGACCAGATGATTAGGGTTAGTTAACACTCATTCGCCACTAGCTTAAGTGTTTAAACTTAAATCCAATCATGCCTGTAGTCCTCGGACCAGGTGATTAGGGTTAGTTAACACCGTTAGCTCAAGTGTTTAAACTTAAATCCAATCATGCCTGTAGTCCTCGGACCGGATGATTTGGGTTAGTTAGCACTCAGTTACAGTTCTATAGTGTTTAAACTTAAATCCAATCATGCCTGTAGTCCTCGGACCAGATGATTTGGGTTAGCTAGCACTCGGTTACAGTTCTATAGTGTTTAAACTTAAATCCAATCATGCCTGTAATCCTCGGACCAGATGATTTGGGTTAGTTAGCACTCAGTTACAGTTCTATAGTGTTTAAACTTAAATCCAATCATGCCTGTAGTCCTCGGACCAGATGATTTGGGTTAGTTAGCACTCGGTTACAGTTCTAGTGTTTAAACTTAAATCCAGTCATGCCTGTAGTCCTCGGACCAGATGACTAGGGTTAGTTAACACTCCGGTGTAGTTCTTCAAGTGTTTAAACTTAAACCCAGTCGTGCCTGTAGTCCTCGGACCAGATGACTAGGGTTAGTTAACACTCGAATACATTCGCATCCCATAATCCTTGAACCAAACGACAGGTTAGTCAATACCTCCACGCAGCTATTGTCACTGGGGCTTAGTGCTAAAATTCCTGATTGCGTTTAAATCGATTCTAACTTATAAATGTCTTCCTTAGTTATGTTTAATTCGAAACCGAGGGATAATAACTTATGTTTAATTTGGAAAGGTATGCGAAACTCACATAAGTACTCATTCCAATCATTACTCATCAATAACTCTTATTTGGCCTATCCTTTTCAATGTTAATTTCGATTACTCACACCATCAATATGATGTATCAATCAAGTTATTTGCATTATTATGTCATAGTTGCAATGTATAGCTATGTGTGTGGCAATAATAAATAATAAAACATGTATCAAAAACATCAAAGACAAATAGGGAGCCATTCCATTAAAAAAGAAGAAGTATATATACAGGGTCAACAAAACAAAAAAGGAAAAGTTACAATTCCTTAAGCAAAGAACAAAAAAGTACAAGTGCAAAATAAAAGCCCTATGTATCTACTCTTTCGCTGGAGGAAGCACAGGGTCAGCAACGTGGCCTGTCCGTTCAGATGCTTCAGGGGCTTGTTCCTTGGCCTCAGCAGGAGTTTTCTCTTTACCTGAGCCTTGGCCTTTGTCTTTGGTTGGCTCAACTGGTTTACCCATGTCATCTGGCTGACTAGCCTCTTTGGGTGCATCGAGAGTGGGTGGAGGAGCATGACTGACCAAGATTGGCTCCGAAGCCTCTGGAAGCTGTGGAACAGGAGGGGGATCAGTTCCTGGGAGCTCTTGGATATCAGGATCATAATATATGCTCCCAGGCAGCCTCAGCTCCGAGTCGGCAGGGACTCCAGCTGCATCCAGGGCCTTGCCCCAACTTATGACGCAGTAATCTCGGCTGACCGAGGCGAATTGCTCTAGAAGCTGGGATGTGGTCGTCTCTACCCCCAGCTGGTACGCCGCCTTCCTTTCGGCTTCAACCGCCTCCTTGGCCAGTCTAGCGTTTTGCTCAGCCACTTGGGCGCTCGTCTTGGCCTTTTGTAGCTCAGTTTTGAGACCCTTCACCAGCTCCTTCTCGGTTGCCAGATTGGTCTCTGCCATGTGTAATTGTTTACGCTGCTCCTCGGCTTGTTTTTCAGCATTCTTGATCCCGACATCGAGGCTTCGCTTCTGAGAGATCACCTCTTTAAGCTCCTCAGACATCAGAGCATGTTCCTCCTTCAGCTTGCCAAGAGATGCCTCTGCCTCAAACTGGGACTGGGTCGCTGCTTGGGCTTTGAGCCAGGACTCCTTGTTCAACCCCTCGGCCACGTAAACCTGCTGAGTAATCTGCATAATAACATCTCCAGTATTAGGTTAAGAAAAGAAACAAAACCAATTAAGGATAAAACCTAAACTCAGGAATGGTGCACTTACCATGGCTAAATCCCTCTTAAGGGACATGAATAGCTCCTGCTGGGTGAAGCGCTTGAAGGAGGCCATATCATGTGGGAGAAGGAGTGGTTGCTGCAGGGCTTCGGCGACGTAGCCTGCCCTTCCTCCGTCATAATTCCTGAGGGAGGTATCCCACAGGATTAGAGCGCCATCCAGCTCCAGCTTTGGAGACCAGATTCGCGGTCCTCCTCCTCGGCGTACATCTGCCACTAAAGCCTCCTCTCGGCTTTCAGTTGATGAGGCCCTGTGGGTTCGGTTGTCTTTCACCACCTTTTGCTGCTTAGCCCCCTTGGTTGGTAGCACTTATTTTTCCCCAACCTCAATGTGGGGTCTCTTCTTCTGCAGGTTTGGCATGGGTTTCAAATTTGGGTCAGGGACCTGGATAGGCAATGGAGGAAGTGTCACCACTGTTTTAGATGTCCCAGCATCTTTCGGATCGGGCTTTTTGCCCCTGCCCTTCATCAAACTCCTCAGATCCATATCGTCGTCCGAGGAGTCTTCTAAATGAGTGGCTAGTAAATTAAGATGGGCACCTGACTGCTCGTAGGCTTCTTCCTCGGCGTCTGAGACCTCTACCACCTAGTTTACTCCTGAAGCTTCTCCCTCAAACTGAAATCCGTCTATTTGTTCTTCTAGCGAGGAAGTGGAAGAGCCGGCCCCCTCACCTTCAATCTCTTGTCCGAGGGGAACTTGCTGGAGTGGTTGGACAAGGGGAGGTATAGCCCAAGGATTTGGACGGGGTACAGATTCAAGATCGTCTGGCGCCAAGAAACCCTTCCGACCAACGTCAATACGCGCAAGGCGATGGTCTCCCTGGACGATTGCGTTGCCGGCCGGTTGGAAACTCTTTGGCTTCCCTGTATATCCAAGAATAAGGGGAGCAGATCGTAGTTGCCCGTCCTCGCTCACGAAGATCTCTGACCTTAAAAGGTAATTGAGGGCGGCAATATTCGTTAGGCTGAGCCGAGGAGAAACTTGTCTCTTATCTGTTGCAAGTCACAGCAAAAAATGGTTAGAAACTCAGAAATAGAAACCGAAGAGGAATCAAAAACCGTTAAAAGACGAGAACCCTAAGCCTATGGTTAGTGTGCCTAAATCTAACATGTCCCACCTGGCTTCCCATGCTTGGTTGGGCAACCATGGCCGTCATGCCAGGCGCCCGAGACGATCACATAGTCGTCTTTCATCCCTTTGTTGGATTTGGGAAGGCAGGAAATGAGCCTGACAACATCCGACCGGGATTTTAGGTAGTACCCAGCATCTTGCTGGCTGTGGCATTCGTACATATGTACCACATCAAGCTAGGTGAGTCCCAACCCCATGTGACGCTCAAGGTCCTCAATCGCTCCTAGGATCCTAAACATATTGGGCGCGCACTGCCAGGGAGTAAGCCTATGGTTCCGAAGGTAATTAGTGGTGATGGGACCCATGGGGATTGTCATTCCCCCTTCCTTGAAGGCGATGAGGGGGATAACCACCTCTCCCGTCTTCCGGTCTGTTAGTATCTTTTCTGGGGGGCAATACCTCACACCCACGTTAGGGGGTATGCGATATGCGGCCCTAAACGCCTCTAGTTGCTCAGGGCTATCCACCATGTACTCGAGCTTTCCCATGGTGCTTAAATGAAACGGTTGGCCGAAGAGAGAACTAAATGATTTGGTGGACGATGACTCACCATGACTAAATCGGAGAGAAGATTTCAGGCTCGTAGGAGGGTTCGTGATGATTCTGGGGAGGCCTGAAAGCAGCGACTGAGAGATTTGGATGGAGTGGCGCGTCTGTTCTTGCTGGAGCGTCTGAAGATTTGCAAAGTGAGGAAGAAATAACTTCCTCTGAAGCTTTATACGGGGTCAAGCGAAGGGTCAGGGGCACTCCCGCCCAAATCCTGAAGAAAAACCACAGCCGTCGGATCAATCAGCCACCGTTGGATACGAAGGACAAAACGCCACCTGGTGCAGTTAATGCAGCGCCTTGGGAATAAGGAAACCGCAGCGGCATTAATGAGGCGTCTGTTCCCACGTCTTCACACGTGCCAGCTCGGTTGTGCGTGTTCCCAAGCTTTTGCTCCGTGGCAAGTCAAAATCCTACTTTTTCTCCTCGGATGCGAGGGAAAAACTACAATTTCGAGAGGCTAATGTGGGGGGAGGAAAAGCCCAACCCAACGTATTGGGCCCAAGGCCCTATATGAGAAACACTGTTCATCCGAGGAGATTAAGACACTCAGTCAGAGGCCCATGTAAAAGGAGAATGTCTGGAGATGAATACGTGCACTATCCGAGGAGATGTTCATATGTCCAAGGAGTCCGATATCCTCGGATCCGACGAAGTTTTGCCCGACACGTGTATGGGAGGTTCAAGTGATCTGTTTGACAAGTGTTAAGAGAGAAAGGAGCCTCGGACACGCATGAAGGTAACAGGAACAGAGAAATATCAAGGAGACAGACTTCAACCACCGCATTTAATGACTGCACCTACCTTCCTAGCCGCATTTATGTGGAGAAGACCCCTGAACAGTGCATTCTCAGCTACCGCCACTCAGACAGGGCTAAAGGGGGAGTGTGATGGGACATGCACTCAAGTGGGCGTCTAGATGATGAACAAGTGGACGGTGAAGATGTGGAAAGGCAGTACTATATAAGAGAGAGGTGTCTCTGATAGAAGGGGATCGAAAAATCAAAAAGAGAAAAGAGTGTATCATATTACTGTAGCTCTAACAATTGTAACCTAAGTTCATCAATGAAAAATACCTCTTCGGACGAGACACTTACATCCGTCCGAGCACATATTAATTCAAATTCTCCCATTAGCGTTGCTGTTTAATACTGTTATTTTCATTATTAGCCTAGCTCTTTCACCCACTCTCTACAAATTTATTGTTTTGGGTTCAGTGGGCTCCGAATCCACACCTTCTTGGGCTTGGGCTACAAAATCTGACCCTACAGATATTATTCCATTATTATTATTATTTTTTGAGATAAAAGATAGAAATACTATTCTTTTTTCAAGTGATCTATATTATTCAAACTTTTGTATAGTGTGTATTATTTTTTTTTCCACAACTAAAATTTTTGAGTTCCAAAATTAATTATTTGAATTTCTCATTCTCTTATGGCATGTTTGGATGTTTAAAAAAGGAGGGGGAGTAGAGTAGAGGGAGGGAGAGTAATCTAATTACCTTGTTTGGAAGTTTTTTAAAGAAGGAGGGGGAGGGGTTTGGGAGGGCTTGGAGGGGTTTCAACTCCCTCTAACCCCTCATTTTTAATTCCCCCAAATTGGAGAGATTTGTAGAGAGAGTAGAGTAGATAAATTATTGTCCAAGTAAATTCCCTAATTTATCATTTCTAACAAATTAATCATAGACCAATGTTGCAAGTCCATTTTCAAATAGGGGTAAATTTGTCTATTTTAATCATTTCCTCTCCTCTCCATCCTAATTTTTAAAACATCCAAACAAGGGGAAGGGCTAATTACTCCATTCTCCCTTACTAATTTTAAAAACATCCAAACAAGGTGGAGGGGAACCATTCCCCTCTACTCTCCTCACTCTCTAAACTTCCAAACAAACCATTAAGAAGATTATCATAATAACCAAATCTTATCACAAATTTACAATTGATATTACTCAAATAATTTATAGAGACATTCAAATACATAATCATCTCACTTTTATAATATCTAAAAATTAACTCAAACCAAAACTATAAGAGGGATAGAGAGTATATGTGATAAATAACTCAAAAAACACCACCAAAGTGTATCATCCAAAAGTAGAGACAAAAAAAAAAAAAATAAAAAATAAAAAAATAAATCATCAATCTAAAATAGAGTTGCATGAGAGAGAGAGAACAATCACCTTTTTTGGAAGATAATGTGAGACAAATAATAAAATTATATAAAAGAAGATGAGTACAAGAATATTCAAAAGAAAATGTATAGTTGTAAACATCAAATTATTCAAGCCATGCTATGTAATAAAATAACAGTAAATCATTCTGTAATTACATAGGATAACATGTAACAAACAAAGAAAATAAAATTAAAAAGATAAAAATTTAAAATATAAACAAATCATATGAGCTTAAAGTAGAGTTAAACATAAAAATTCATCAATCTAAAGAATTAAACATCCACCAAAAGAAAGAATATATATATATATATATATATATATAGAGAGAGAGAGAGAGAGAGAGAGAGAGAGAGAGAGAGAGAGAATTCACCTTTTTGTCTAAGTAAAATATGAATGGAATGGAAGAGAAAAAAAAAAAATTTATAGTCAAAATAATGGGGAGAAGAATAATCAAAATAAAAGGAAGATGAAGGGAATGAGAAATTGTAAAGTTAAGGTATAGAGTAGTGGAGAAATAAAAAGGTAAAAGTAAGTAAATGTTATAGAAAATGTAATTATAAAGTGACAAATTAATAAGAAGAAAAATAATTAAAAGGAAAGAGAAAATATTAAAGATAAGTTGATGATGTGGTATTGAAGTGGCTCAACGACGGCGCCGTAACGTTAAACGTCACACACTAAAATGCAATGAACTGGAAAAAGAGAGACAGATAGCGGAAGAACCTGGAGATGGCAACCCTTCAGAAATTCAAGCTTCTGGCGATGCAATGCGGCCGTCCTGCGTATCCTCAGCTGAACCACCACTACCATCAGCTGCCGCTCACACTCTACAGCTCAGCTGCTAGTCATGTAAGTACTGGCCACAGAAAAAGGACAACAAAAAGAGAAGGATGGAATGGACACACATACAATGGACCTGTTCATGTCTCCGCCACCTATAATACAAAGAAATCGTGGACAAAATCAAAGAGAGGATATCATTAAAAAATAATAATAATAATAACAATAATAAGAGGACTGTTAGGGCCAAGAGCGAAGAGTTTGGTTCAGTTGGGAGTAACGGTGTTGCTGACGGTTTGATAATTGGTAAGTTATCTGCCAAATTAAATTCTAGTAGTCTTAGGACATTTTATGACGCTTCGGATACAGAAAAATTTCCTTCAATTGGATATGTTTCGCATACACATAGGAAATGAGGCTATTTGGTCATATATTATGTTCAGTGCCTATGACAGAATAGTTCTTACTTCTTTTTTTTTTTTCCCTTTCTTGTTCAGTGCCTATGACAGAAAGATTCCTACTTTCTTGTTTCTTCCTTTCCCTTATTTGAATCCATCAGCTGTCTTTGCAGAACAGTGTACAGAGAGAGTCCCGTGAATTAGAAAAAACCAATGGCCAAAGAATGATATAAAGGAGTATAATTGAAATCGATGCATTACCTCCATCAAGTAAACCCATTTCTCTGTTTTGTTTAAAAACATATTCATCTCAGGGAAAATAAAAATAAAAATCTTAGCTGCACCCAATAGCAAAATGTCAGATAAAAAAAATGTAATACGACAGAGAAACGAATAAGGCACACCCCTTCCCTCTTCCTGAAAGAGAAAAGAATGACTAGAAATTATGAAAACAATCCTGAACTTAAAGTAATCATGTATAACTTCAGCCTAAATTGTGTTCCTTTGTCAAAACGCTCCTTTTACCCCATTTCCTACTTCACTCACAAAGACGACTAATGAGTGAGTGTCCATGGACCGGAGTACATGTGATGTCTATGTCCCAGTAGTACCCACCACGTCAAGATTTTTCAAAGATGCCAAATGTTTTTCCTTTTCAAACGAGGTCCACCCTTGTTTTTCCACAAGACTCCTGTAAAATTTCCTGATGAAGTCTGCAGACCGCCATATATATAGCAAATCTTTCTTTTAATTATGAAAAAACGCTAATCTTCTTCACCCTTTGAAATTTACACACGAGAGTTAGAGAGCCAACACTGCAACGCATACTACATGAGGTTTTCTTTTTACTCTTTTGTTTTTACTTATTTAAATTTTCCTCGCTATCAAGAGTTGACGATTCAAACCATCCGCAAAGATTTCCTTGGCAAATTTTTGAGTGTTTTTGAAGGAGTCAAATCTTTCTAGTGCTGGTCAATGGGGAAGATGAGAAGGAAACTACCATCAGTGGAGAGTCTCTGGTTGCGGTAGGCACAGACCATGTTTCATGTTAACGTATATAGTGTTGTGGGCTTTAGGCCCAGTTAGGTTACTTGTATAGCACACATATTTACTTGTACTGCACACATATGCCTCATATATAAAGGCACCTATGTATATTCTTTAATCAAGGAATACAATACAATCATTCAGTATTTCTTACATGGTATCAGAGCCACTGCTCTGACCTTTTCTTAGCAGTCTTGTCTTTATTGGTGTGACTCCATTTTCAACATCGCTTCCGCCATCACAGCAGCCGCCGCAGCCTTTCGCCGTTGAACCTTCGACGTCTACCAGCCGTCGTCTTTGGGTTCCGGACCTGCAGCCGCCGTTGTTGAGGAGTTTCACGCCACAAAGACCACTGCCTATTGCATCACCGCCGCAATATTGCTCCGATTACGTTGGTGAAGGTACCACAGAGATCCCCTTACACCGATCTACTCATTCGTGAAAATATCATCATCATCGGAGCTTGCACGCGCTCTCACGCGCCACAAAAAGATTCTGCGCCCTAGCTCACGCTCTCCACGCGCCGTCACTCGCCACCACGCGCCGTCACGCGCCTCCACGCGCCGGAAGGGTTCTTCACGCGCCTGCACGCGCCAGATCTCTCCTGCTGACGTCAGCCCTAGGTGACGTCATCTGCTGACATCATCCTGACGTCATATTCAGCTTCTCTTCTGCTGACGTCATCGCCCAGTCAGCCTGCTGACGTCATCCGTTGACTTTGACGGGGTTGACCGTTGACTTTTTGCGAGAGTTGACTTTTTGGAGTTCAGGTGCTTCTTACCCAGTTTTTCGCGTAGATTTCATTTTTGCAGTCCATTTTTGCATATTTTGCTTCTAAATGAAGAATAAGGACAAGTTTGCTTCCTTTTGCAACAATCGTCGCCGACAATCCAACAAACGGTTTTGCAATTTTTGCAAACGTTTCGGCCATAATATTGAGACTTGCTATCAGCACAACAAATCAGCTGTTTCCACTTCTGCTGCTATAGTTGCTAACACTGAGAGTGTCCAACCCATGGCTCCTGTCTCTGCACAGTCTCAGTCTTCTGGATCCACTTTCTCCATTTCCAAAGATGACCTTATAAATATCATCGCCAATGTCATTCGTATGGTTGGTAATGCATCTTATTCCTCTTCTCTCTCAACTTTATTTGGTATGTCTCCTACCTCTTGGCTTATGGATTCTGCTTGTTGCAATCACATGACACCTCACTCATCCTTATTTTCTGACCTTAAACTTGCACCACACCCTCTTAATATTCGTACAGCAAATGGTTCCACAATGTCTGGTCATAATATAAGTTCAGTTTCAACCTCCAACCTCTCGGTTCCTGGAGTCTTTAATGTTCCTGACCTTTCTTATAATTTATTTTCTGTGGGACAATTAGCTGAGTTGGGTTATCGCATTACCTTTAATTATTCTGGATGCATTGTGCAGGATCCTAGGACGGGACAGGAGCTTGGGACCGGTCCCAGAGTTGGGCGTATGTTTCCCATGGACAACCTTCGTCTTCCACTTGTTTCTCCTGTTTCTATTGCTGCAGTTGCTGCAGTTTCTTCCACTCCTTCCCTTGCACTTTGGCATGCTCGACTTGGTCATGCATCTTCCTCTCGGGTACAACAATTGGCTTCTAGAGGTTTGTTAGGTTCAGTGTCCACAGAAAATTTTGATTGTGTTTCATGTCAGTTAGGAAAACAACCAGCTTTTCCTTTCAATACTAGTGAATCCATATCCACTGATATCTTTGACCTTATTCATTTTGATGTTTGGGGGCCTTCCTCTGTCTCTAGTATTGGTGGGTCTAGATATTTTGTTGTCTTTGTTGATGATTACTCTCGCTATAATTGGATTTTTAATATGAAACATCATTCTGAATTATTGGAAGTATATTCTAATTTTGCAAAAATGGTTGAAACTCAATTTTCCAAACGCATCAAAATTTTTCGATCTGATAATGCTCTTGAATACACTCAATATGTTTTCCAAGCTGTTTTGCATTCCTATGGCACTGTTCATCAACTAACTTGTCCAGGTACCTCTCAGCAAAATGGTAAAGCCAAACGAAAACTTCGTCATATTCTTGACACTGTTCGTGCTCTCCTTCTCTCTGCTAAAGTTCCTGCTCCTTTTTGGGGTGAAACTGCTCTTCATGCTGTTCATACTATTAATCGCATTCCGAGTCCTGTTATCCAAAATCAAACTCCATATGAGCGCCTTTTTGGGTCACCTCCAGACTATCACCACCTCGCTCCTTCGGTTCTGCTTGTTTCGTTCTTCTTCAGCCACATGAGCATAACAAACTTGAGCCTCGGTCAAGGCTTTGTTGTTTTCTTGGCTATGGCGAAACTCAAAAGGGGTATAGGTGTTATGATCCTATCTCTCATCATCTTCGTGTCTCCCGTAATGTTGTCTTTTGGGAACATCGCCTCTTTGTCGAACTTTCTCATTTCAGTGCTCAGTGCTTCCTTGTCTTCCTCCTCTGTCTTAGATCTTTTTCCAGATGAAACACATATTCCTTCTGTAGCTGCTCCTGATCCTCTTGTAGTTGCTCCTGATTCTGTTGCTGTAGACTTCTTTGTCTAACCACCAGATATCATTGATCCCTTTCCTAGTTCACCCTTTAATGAACAGGTGGAAGATGAACAGGTTGAAGACGAGCTACCCAACCCCAATCCTGAGCTTGGGTCTCCTGCTCCTGCTCCGCCTGAAGATCTTGCACAAGACATTCCACCTCGTCACTCAACTCGGGTAAGATCTATTCCTGCACATTTACTTGACTATCATTGTTACACTGCTCTTGCTACACTACACGAGCCTCACACTTATCGTGAGGCTTCCACTGACCCTTTATGGCAGATTGCAATGAAAGAGGAACTTGATGCATTATCTAAAAACCATACTTGGGATTTGGTGACACTTCCTCTTGGGAAATCTGTGATTGGTTGTAAGTGGATCTACAAGATTAAGACTCGCTCTGATGGGTCCATTGAGCGCTACAAAGCTTGTCTTGTTACAAAAGGTTTTACACAAGAGTATGGGATTGATTATGAAGAGACCTTTACTTCGGTTGCTCGTATCTCATCTATCCGTGCCCTCTTAGCTGTTGCTGTTGCCAGTAAATGGGACCTTTTTCAGATGGATATCAAAAATACATTTCTTAATGGGGATTTAAGTGAAGAAGTGTATATGCAACCTCCTCCTGGTCTCTCTGTTGACTCAAACAAGGTTTGCCACCTTCGACGTGCACTTTATGGCCTTAAACAAGCTCCACGAGCTTGGTTTGCCAAATTCAGCTCTACCATCTCTCACTTGGGTTACATGGCCAGTCACTATGATTCTGCCTTATTTCTTCGTCGCACTGACAAATGCACTATTTTACTTCTCTTATATGTGGATGATATGATCATAACTGGTGATGATCTCAGTGGCATTCAAGAACTCAAAGCTTTTCTCAGTCAGCAGTTTGAGATGAAAGATCTTGGATATCTCAGCTACTTCTTGGGTCTTGAAATCACTCATTCTACAGATGGACTTTATATTACTCAAGCCAAGTATGCCTCTGAACTCTTGTCTCGCGCTGGACTCACTGATAGCAAGACTGTGGACACTCCAGTTGAGCTTAATGCGCATCTGACTCTCTCAGGGGGGAAACCATTGTCTAATCCCTCTCTTTACAGACGCTTGGTTGGCAGCTTGGTTTATCTCATTGTCACTCGTCCAGACATTTCCTATGCTGTTCACCAAGTGAGCCAGTATCTGTCTGCTCCACGATCGACTCACTATGCTGCTGTTCTGCGCATTCTTCGATATTTAAAGGGCACTCTCTTCCATGATCTTTTCTACTCTGCTCAGTCTCCTCTTACTCTTCGTGCATTTTCTGATGCTGATTGGGCAGGAGACCCCACTGATCGCAGGTCCACCACTGGTTATTGCTTTCTTCTTGGTTCTTCTCTGATTTCTTAACGAAGCAAGAAACAAACTCATGTGGTCCGCTCCAGTACTGAAGCAGAATATCGTGCCCTTGCTGATACTACATTTGAGCTCCTTTGGCTACGATGGCTTCTCAAAGACTTAGGTGTGTCTACATCCTCTGCTACTCCTCTTTATTGTGACAACCAGAATGCTATTCATATTGCTCACAATGATGTCTTCTATGAACGAACTAAACACATTGAGATCGATTGTCATTTTATCCGTTTTCATCTTGTCCATGGTGCTCTTAAGCTGATCTCAGTCTCTTCTAAAGATCAACTTGCAGATATCTTCACCAAGTCACATCATAAGGGACGCCTTCGTACTTTGGTTGACAACTTCAAGTTGGTCTCACATCCACCTTGAGTTTGAGGGGGATTGTTAACGTATATAGTGTTGTGGGCTTTAGGCCCAGTTAGGTTACTTGTATAGCACACATATTTACTTGTACTGCACACATATGCCTCATATATAAAGGCACCTATGTATATTCTTTAATCAAGGAATACAATACAATCATTCAGTATTTCTTACATTTCACATTGCTACCACACCTTGCTCTAATTTCAGACTGTTTTTAAAGTTTTCCATATACAACTTTCAAGTCAACTACGTACCGTGTTAATCAGAGAAACTACATATTATATAGTGAAGAAATAAGAAAGGAAGTTATACAAAGACGTTGGTTTTATTTTGGAGTAATAGACTCTTGGTTGTGATTATTGGTAAATCGGGAATTAATTTTGGAATGGCTATTGTCTTTCTATTTGTTTTCTATGTTCTCTCACACCTTGTGCTGCTTCCCTGAGCTGAAGAAGAAAAGAGAAATGCCCAAAGTTGTTCGTCCTTTCAATGCGGAAAATTTGGTATGATTGGCTTTCCATTCAGGTTGAACAAAAGAAACTACTATAATTGCGGTTTTTTGCCAGTAAACTGTGACCAAACACCTCCGACGATCCAACTGCCACTGGGGTGGAGCAAAGGAGCATATGAAGTTATAAACATCTCGTACACTAACACCACACAATTCACACGTGTCAAGGGCCTTTCACTTTTGGAATACTTGAATACCAACAAATGCGAATACCTAACCAATTTTACTTTACCTAAATCTCCATTTGTGTTTATCTCTTTTAAACTTACCACACCCAACCAGAACCTATTTAAATGCAATCGCACTCTTGATTCTAATTCCTATAAAAAATTTAAATATATGAGCTGCGGAGACCATAATTTCTACTATAGTCATTCAAACGAGAGTACTCCGAGTATTATTTCTTCTCAATGTTCGATTGTTCAGCTCCCAGTAAAAGAGCATTCAGATAACAATGAACTGAATTTAACTGCTGAGTTCGACCTTGAAGTGCATGTATCTGCCGCTTGTAGCAGT
This sequence comes from Quercus aquifolioides, assembly GCA_019022515.1. Classification (NCBI taxonomy): domain Eukaryota; kingdom Viridiplantae; phylum Streptophyta; class Magnoliopsida; order Fagales; family Fagaceae; genus Quercus; species Quercus aquifolioides. Next base: position 47,062,571 of record CM032326.1, read on the forward strand.
TGTCGTGGTAGAGGAGGTCAATGCTTCCATGACAGTAAGGGAAAATTTAATTGTTACCATGACAACAGAAAATCAGGTACGATTCTGCTGGTTTTCAAAGTGCTTTTAAAACCTAATATCTAAAAGGATGCCAATTAATTTAGCTGCGTCAATTCTATGTTCATTGTTGAAACTAATACGAGTACCATTTATGCATGTATCTTCTTTTGCAGAAAATAAAAAGAAGATCAATTTGCTTTTAGGATTCGGTAAGATGTCTCATCAATCGTATTTCTTGTTTGAAATTGATATTCACTAGTGACCTTTGAAATTATTCCATCATAAATTGGTATGTTATGTTTTTCATCACATCGATCGAAGTTGCCAGTTGCAACTTGCAAGCGAGTTCCTTTGGGCATGGCTAATTGCCAAAGCATTAGAGCACTAATTTTATTATTTTAAGAAATAATAAGTTTTTCTTATTTCTACTATCCTTTTGAGTAATGGGTCCATTTTATCCACTGCTATCCTAGAGGATGGCCTGGCCCTTGTGCCTTCAAATTCAAAGGAGAACTATAAGGATAAGTCACATGACTCCCAAAGTGTTGTTAATTACTTAAATCTGTGTCGCATAAGTTCTTTGTGGCCTTCAATCGAAAAAAAAAAAGTTCACTCTCGTGAATTTCATCTTTTGTTGCCTGTCATTCAAAGCTTAACTGCTTCCTTCTCGCTGCTTTAGGTGTTGCATACCCAGTCATTTCCATTATTTTCTTGTTTATCATCCGGCGTCATTATAAGAAAAAAAGTGCGTCTTCAAACTTGCTGGCAAGGAATATTTTTTCAGATCCATCTTCAAGATCAGACGTGGAAGGTGGGAGTGTTTACTTTGGAGTCCCTGTTTTCTCCTACAGTGAACTTGAAGAAGCCACCAATAGTTTTGATATTGAAAAAGAGCTTGGGGATGGTGGATTTGGAACTGTTTACCATGGTAAGAGCATTGGAGCTAAAAATTTTAGCTTTTAACAATTCAAAAACTTACTTTCGTTATTTTAACACTTTATTTTATAATATATCTTACATCAAAAATTTTATATTTTTATCACTTTATTTAAAATAATAGAAACAACTTATTAAAATAATAATAATAATAATAATAAACTATCTCTACAAACATAAAAAAAAAAAAACACCATTTTATCTAAAGAATATAATAATATTTCTTATTATAAGATTTGAGCTACAGTAAACTGCTATCTATGGCAGTTACTGTAGCTCATATGCCAAAATTTATAGAAATAGCATATTTGTTATAGAGAATTTTTTGTGGAATGAGAGGCTAAAATTTGACTTCTTAGTTTTTAAAAGTCTTATCGTGAATGCTCTAAAATGACAAACTCATTAATTCTGTCTCAAGATCACCTAAACTACAGCATAAACTTTCAAAGCAAAAGGGTATAATTAAGAAAAAGGAATATTAATAAAAAATAAAAGACATGTCATGCAACTTGTTAAATGGGTTGTTTTTCTCAACTAGGCAAACTCCAAGACGGGAGAGAAGTTGCAGTGAAGCGCTTATATGGGCACAACTATAGACGAGTACAACAGTTCATAAATGAAGTTGAAATCCTAACACGCTTGCGCCACAAAAATCTTGTCTCCCTTTATGGGTGTACTTCACGCCACTGTCGTGAACTTCTCCTTGTGTACGAATACATTCCCAATGGCACCGTTGCTGATCATATTCATGGCAATCAAGCAACACCAGGTTCACTCACATGGCCAACTCGTATGAGAATTGCTATTGAAACCGCCACTGCATTGGCTTACCTCCATGCTTCTGACGTCATACATCGCGACATAAAGACTAACAACATTCTCTTGGACGACAATTTCTTTATCAAAGTTGCAGATTTTGGGATTTCTCGGCTGTTCCCCAACGATGTTAGTCATGTCTCAACATGTCCTCAAGGTACTCCGGGCTACGTTGACCCAGAATATCACCAATGCTACCAGCTTACTAGTAAGAGTGATGTCTACAGCTTTGGGGTTGTCCTCATTGAGCTCATTTCATCTCTACCGGCTGTTGATATATTTAGGCATAAGCATGAAATTAATTTGGCCAACTTTGCTAAAAACAAGATTGAAAAGAGTGCATTCCACGAGTTGATCGACCCTCATCTTGGATTTGAGTCAGATGATGGAGTTAGAACGATGACCATTTTGGTGGCAAAGTTGGCATCTCAATGTTTACAACAGGACAAGGAAATGAGGCCTTCCATGGATGACGTATTGGTGGCTTTAAAGAAGATTCAATGTGGTGACAATGTGCCAGAGCAATCAGCTTCACCCTATCGTGATGAGGTTGGATTGTTGAAGAATAAGCGGCAGCCACTTCCACCAGAGGCTGTAACCGATAATTGGACTAGTAGGTCTGCTACACCTAATGTCAGTGGTTAAATTTCTTCTCATGCTGCTAATTTTTCAAGAAGATGATGAGATTTTTGTTTCGCACTCAGTGTCGAACAGATGCGTTGAGTGGGATGAAATTTCATTTTCTTCTCATCCACTTGTTTGGATGTGCATAAAGGCATGTTATTGAATATGTTGCTGTGAGGGAATGGACCTGAACCACGTAATAAATTTTATTTCCCTGTGTGATTCAGTGTTTTATCTCTCGAATAAAAACCTATCATATTTAACTATATTCCCAACAAATTGATATCAAATTTTTTAATGTCTCGACATTAATAAATACAACTTCCTAATGAAACCCAAAATACATATTGTTCTTTTTTCTTTTTTTTTTACCGTAACATATAGATCTCAAATATATATAACTTCATTAGAATATATTTCATATTAAAAATTCATCAAACACAATCAAATGAAATTGAACTTTCCATAGTATTAGACAACATAAAACAACTTAAAAAGAAAGAGATAAATGTATAGGAAAAATTATAATTAAAATGAAAAATTCGACGTTACTGTGGGAGGGGAGGATCAGAATGCAACATAGAGCCCATAAGCCCAATCCGAGGATGGAAAAGGGCTCATTCGCACACTAGTCCAGGCCAGACACGTGGATAAAAGTCCGAGGAGGGAAAACGTAGAGACCCGTCGTCTGAGGAGCCCGAAGAGTGAGTAGTCCTCGAGAATTCTTCAGCTAGCCACTTGCACTAACGGACAAGATACCGAGGAAGACAATAGAGACATGCAAGTAAAGAAGAGAGGAAATATTTGGGTAAAGTAGCCATTACCTCTGCATTCAATGAATTGTACTAGCTTAGTTGGCCGCATTAATGAATGAATGACTCCTGAACAGTAATCCCACAACTCACAGCACACTTTACCACCTCCAGCAAAGTCCTGATGGGACAAGCATCCAAATTAATAGTTTAAGGTGTACAGGTAGAGCGCTCAGATGCAATGGGAGGGACTATATAAGAAAAAGAATCCCCCCAAGAAGGGGGATAAATCATTAAGAAATTATTAGAATTGAGAGAATATCATCTTGTATCAAACACTCAAGCACTTCTTTTATGAACACTAGTCGCTAACCCGTGCATCTACTGAAAATGAAATCTAATGAATACAAAGCAATTATGAAAAATACCATTTAAATTAAAAGACAAATATTAGTAAATATCGTTATCCTTAGTTGTTTGTATTACATCTAGAGTTTCATATCTAAGTTACTACAATACTACTTGTAGCAATTGAAGCTCATAATATAAGTATATTATATGAGGCCAAAACTTATATTATCTTCAACCTCTCCTTAGTCTTACAGAGTCCCTAAAAAAAAAAAATTTGTATTGAATTTGATTTCAGAGGACTTATTCAAAATTATTTGAATTAAACCTCACAAATTATAAAGAAAAAATAAATAACATTACAACATTGTAGTTGATTAATATACAAATAAACTGCCAATTTAACATGATAAATCACTATTAGTGATTTAGAAGGCAAAAATTAACAAAATTAAAGTTGTTACCCATTTAACTTAAAATTTTTCATATTCTAAAGTTGTCAAACACCTATTAACAAATAACTATTGATATAAAATATTTAGTAATTACTTCAATACTGTAAGTTGTTCATGCTATAAAAAATTTGACAGAATAACACAGCAAGCATTTTAAACTCTTTCTTGCTTGGATCCTACAAAACAATATATGTATATGTGTGTATATATATATATATAGCGATGGAGACAAAACATGCCATTAAAGAGAACCAATTAGGATAGTGTTGGAGGCAAAGTAAAAGATTAAAAAAAAATTGAAGAAGCAAGCAGTTTGGCTAGCATATCAGCTAGTTAATTTATATCAAAAGATATAAAAATCTTACAATCAAATAGAATCCATAAGTAAATAAATACATGTGGTACAATCAGATAAATAAAAGGTTTGTCAAGATGATCAAGTTTGGCAATGAAGAAGACGAAGCAACTATTGATGAGGGTAATCTCTATCTTAAACTTGTGATAATGATAAAGATGCAACAACTACTAATTATGCAAATCTAGCATTATCTTATTTTGATTCAACTACAACAAAATGACGATAATTACCATAAAAAGATTATATCAAAAAAATAGCCAAGAGTACAATCAAAGCTAATAGAAGGAATTTTAAATCGATTTCAACGATGAAGGAGGAATTCACTTAAATAAGGAGACCAAGAAAAAAGGAGAAGTATCATGTTCTGAGTATAGTATTGAATTTTAAACTCTATAATTCAATTTGCTAACTAATGAAATACCTTAGCAAATTGAATTTCTGCAGGCACGGATTACATCATTCAATTGAATTTTTGCAAGCACGGATACTACTAAAACTCTATCACACGGATTACACAATATAAACCAATAATGTTACTGTCTCAAACATTAAAAAAAAAAAAAAAAAAAAAAAAAACCAAATCAATTTTAAACATAGAAATAAACAATCATATATTAGTACAAATACCCAACCTAAATACATATAAACTCATAAATGACCCACAATACAAAAGAGGTAGTAACAAAATTTATAAAAAAATAAAATGAAATGGCAACAAAAAAGAACAATACTATTAATCTAATCCTTACATTGAACTATTATGCAGGCAGCCATAAGAATAGAGGTCAAGAGTAGCTGGGATTTAGAGATACCTAAACTGAATCGTTCAGCTTTTCAGTATTAATATAGTGTGAGGAGAGGAAGAGATGAAGGAGCTAGAAAGCCAAAGTCTGGTGTTAGGAAGCTGAAGGGTTGTCGTTTGAGATTGTAACCATAGAACACAAAGGATTGCTATTTAAAATTGTAACCATGAAACACAAAGGGTTGCCATCTAAAATTGTAACCGCGAAACACAAAGGGTTGGGAAATATTTTCTTTTTATTAGTATTTTTAAATTTAAGAAAACTAATTTTAAACTATAGGACAAATTCAGGAAAAAGAATGGTAATGACATGGCAGCTGATGTGGCTCAACCTGAGTGTAGCAACATTAAATGCTATGTTTCAGTTTTTAGTAATATATAGATTACCTACTCGGCCAAACCCAAGGGAAGTGTTTTATCCATATTTCGTACTTCTTTTTGTTACTTTATAAGCCTTAACTCCACTGACTTCATATCTGGATCATAGCAAAGCATTAAAGTTGACACTGCTAGTCCATCCTCTAACAATTAGTTGCACTGGGCCTGAAATATCTAACTCCACTATTCTAAGTGGGCCTAGAAATTTTGGGCTCTTACAATTACAATAAAATAAAAAATAAAAAATAAAAAATAAAAAAGAAAATTAGAAATTTACTTTTAAATTAATTTATTTCTACTTTTAAGGAACTTGATTATGAATATCAAAATTTCATAAAACAAAAAATCACAATTGAAAATATAATAAAACCATTAAATTGAGCAAGAAAAGAGTAGGGTTTTAATTTGGATAGGCATCTCTCAAGATTTATGTTCCATCTCATTTGGATAGGCATCTCTCAAGATTTATGTTCCATCTCATTTGGGAAGCACAAGATCGATTTATTTTTAAACCATTCAATGTTTATTGGTTATCAAATTGGATTTAATCTCTGTGTGACCTTTTCATAGAGAGGATAAAGGGGGTGAAACATTTGAATAATTTAAAAACAAGTAATCAACAAGATTTGGGATTAAAGTTTCTCTGTTTTTCGAAGAAAGCTCACTCTATCTCTCTCTTAGACAGTAGAATTGGGGGTCACTTCTCCATGGAGGTGTTTTAGTCTTTCTTTGAAATAACAACGTTGGTTCAAAGCTTGTTGGGTTCCGTTTTTCATGGGATTTGTGGGAAACAGTTGTGTCTTTTTGCCCTATATTATTTTTTCCTTCGCCTATTTTTGCTTTCCAGCTATCATGGATGATTTGACTACCAATTGGAATCGTCTTACCCTTTCAAATAGGGAAGGACCAGGTTGCTGTCATGATGATGAATTGAGTTCCCAGGAGTTCTTCTTGGCCACTAAGTTTCTAACAAAGAGGGCGATAAATGTGGCGCTCAAGGAATGGCTTCAAGGTTTGCAATTTGGGTAACCATATAGTATTGTTTATGTTTGATAATAAAGTGAGGTTGACAAAGTGATACAAAGTGAGCCATGGAGCTTCGACAAACACTTAATGGTCTTGGAAAGGTACAAATAATAACAATTTTGTTGAGGAGCTCCAATTTACTAGGACTACTTTTTGGATGCAAGTTCATGGTCTTCCAATAAATTTTATGAATCTTAGGGCTGCAGAAAAAATCTGTGATGTCTTAGGCACAGTGATACCTTCTACTAACACACATGGAAACGAGGGAGGCAACTTCGTTCGCATTAGAGTTTCAATGGATGTAACTATCCCATTATGTCGAGGCTGTTTGGTTTCAGTGGGGAGAGATAAGGAAGTGTGGGTCAGCTTCAAATATGAACATTTGCCGAACATTTGTTATTGGTGTGGATGCTTTGACCATGATGACAAGGATTGCGATGTGTGGCTGAACAGTGAAGGCACCCTCACACAAGAGCAAAGACAGTTCGGTCCAAATCTCAGAGCTACAACGTTTTATCCTTCAAGGAGGTAGGTGGTATTAGTCCCAAGGTTTTACAAGTTCAGGCAGACCTCATCTTCGACTGCGACATCTACTTCTATGGCTGAAGCAGGGAAGCAAAAAATGCAGAAAGACCGATCACTGATCCCTCGCCGGGAGTGGGCACGACCCTTCATCTCAACCATGGTGTTACAGCTCCTTTGGAGCAGGGATGTAACAGTTTGAATGAGAAGGTAATGCACATTTCAATGCAATCTGAGGTGTTAAATTTGAGGCATCTTAGCGACACTCCCCAAACTGAAACGGGTGAAAGCCAAACCTCTGCCAACTACACCTCACCTTTACCTACGCGGAGCTCAAAATGGAAATTAATGGCCTATTTGGAAGTTTAAAGAGGGAGGAGAGTAGAGGGGAGTAGAGTAGTGGGGAGGAGAGTAGAGGGAAATGGTTCCCCTCCATCTTGTTTGGATGTTTTTAAAATTAGTAAGGGGGAAAGGAGTAATTAGCCCTTCCCCTTGTTTGGATGTTTTAAAAATTAGGATAGAGAGGAGAGGAAATGATTAAAATAGACAAATTTACCCCTATTTGAAAATAGACTTGCAACATTGGTCTATGATTAATTTAGAAAGGATAAATTAGGGAATTTACTTGGACAATAATTTATCTACTCTACTCTCCCTCCAAATCTCTCCAATTTGGGAGAATTAAAAATGAGGGGTTAGAGGGAGTTAAAACCCCTCCAAACCCCCCAAACCCCTCCCCCTCATTCCTTAAAAAACTTCCAAACAAGGTAATTGGATTACTCTCCCTCCCTCTACTCTACTCCCCCTCCTTTTTTAAACATCCAAACAGGCCATAAAGGAGATAGACACGGCTTTGAATGAGATTGATCACCAAAAATTTCCTGCCCAAAAAGGTAACATCCCAAAACCATTAAATACAAACTTTACCCCATTTTGAATCACACATTCAACCCCAACTGTTGACACCCATCCAGCTATCCCTATCCAAAAAGGAAACACCCCACCACCTTTAACCTCGGCTTCAATTCCTTCATTCACTCCTATACATAACAGCCAATCAACACATGCTGACCACTCAGTAAATCCCAACAAAAATGGAAACCAACACACACCTTTACTTCCAGATTCTATTCCAATTTTAATCCGATCACGTGCTAGCCTTTCAATACGTGCCACACTTGAGCTCCCTAGGGTTTCCCTTCAACCACCTAAACCAAAATGGACTAGGATTGGTAGACCATGCCTTCTCGCTTTAGCCAACTCGGATTAAACAAGTCCAAGCCTAGGGAAAAGATCACCCATGCACACCGAATGTTACTCTGAGTTACCAAACAAACGTTAGTAGGTTTCAAAGAGTGAAGAGGAATAAATTTTGAAATTGGTGGAGGCTGATATTCAGCCTCGCCAATCACAATGAATTGCCTAGTTTGGAACTGTCGTGGGCTTGGGAACCTGCGTACAGGGAAGGAGCTTGGAGATATAACCAGGGCAAAAGATCCCTCTATTGTGTTATAGCCGAAACACTGGCAGACGAAGCAAGGCTGGACACAGTGCAACGAAGTATTGACTCTGAACACAAATGGGTAGTACCTAAGGAGGGCTGTGGAGGTGGTCTCGTAATTTTCTGGAAAGCAACAGTGAAACTGGAGGTGATTAATTCTTCACAATACTACATTGACACTTGGATTGACAGAGGTTCCGATAATGAGTGGAGATTCATTGGTTTTTATGGGGAACCAGATACATCAAAGAGAATTAAAGCATAGGATAGCCTGAGAAGTTTAAACCACCATCCACAAATACCATGGCTATGTGCAAGAGATTTCAATGAGCTTACTCGGCAGGATGAGAAATTAGGTGGAGCTATTTGACAACATAGGCATATGCAACTTTTCAGGGACATAATTGATGAATGTGGCTTTTTAGACCTCAGGTTTGTGGGTAACCGTTTCACTTGGAGCAAACACTTTGAGGATGGACATTTAATTTGGGAAAGACTTGACCGAGGTATGGCTAATGACTCTTGGTTTCTAAAATTCCAAGGTATGATTGTTCATCATCTACAAAGTACTTCCTCAGACCATTACCCACTATTGATCAATCTATCGGGCTTGGACCCACCCCCCAAAAAAAGAATTTTCAGGTTCGAAGAGATATGGTTATCAGATGAACGTTGTGCTAAAACGGTTGAAGCATTTTGGTCTTCCTATTCCTTGGGGCATAGTCACAGTGATATACTAAATAGAGTGGAAAATTGTGGAAAAGACCTTGCTTGGTGGAACCATAATATTTTCGGCAATGTAAGGAAAGAATTAAAGAAAAAAAATTAAAATAAAATAAAATAAAAGCACTCCTAGTAGATGCCGAATCTGCTGCTATTGTAAGTGGTCAGAATGGTCGGGTTAGAGCATTAAAGGATGAGATCAATATCCTGCTAGATAGGGAAGCAAGAATGTGGAATCAAAGATCACGTATTCTTTGGTTAAACAATGGTGACAATAACACAAAGTTTTTCCATTGTCGTGCTACTCAAAGACATAGGAAAAATCAAATCTGGGGTATCATGGATGAGTCCAATACTTGGAGAGTGGAACCAGAGGAGATAGCATCGGTTTTGGTAAACTACTATATGGAACTTTTCTCAACCTCAAGGTCGGATCCTTAATGGGCACACCTAGAGCACATCCCTTTGGTGATTACCAATGAAACGAATTCAATCCTAACTTTTGTGATTACCGTCAAAATGAATTCAATCCTAACTGATAGGCCACAATCTGAATGACCCCTAGTGATTAACCCTAATTAATTAATTAGCCAAGTTATTAATTAATCAATTAATCATGCAATTGCGTGGAAGCACAAACAAATCACCAAAAACTAAAAATGCAGCGGAAAATAAATAACACGGTGATTTGTTTACGAATGGGGAAAACCCTAATGGCAAAAACCCCACCGGGTGATTTTCAGGTCACCACTCCCAAAACTCCACTATTATCAAATCAAGCGGTTACAAGTAAAGGAATCCCAAGTACCTTACCAACCTACAGTTGAACCCTTACCCCAATACCCAATTGGACTTAATCTGTAGCGACAGTTCCCACCTTTGATGCACGGCTCCCAAGTACGTGACTAACCAATGCGCGGATCCCAGTACGCGACTTTAGAACACCAACTAAGGAAGAAAGGTTGGCTGCAAAGTTCTTCAGTTCATCCTTTATGATGAATAGCAGGAAGATGCTTGGTTACAAAACCCTACGGTGCAAATACACAGCAACTTCTTGAAGGAAGATGAACTAGGTCAAGAACTTCGTCTTTTGATCACAATTTGCTTGAACAAGGATTGCTCAATGATCTTGCAACTTGTGTCACACTTGACGGCTCTTAAAACAATCCTTTTATATGTTTAGGGTTAGAAGAAAAGAAGGCCCAAAACCATATTCACGGATCCCAAGGAAATCAAATCAGAAAAACTGATTTTATAATTCTCGACAGATAGCAGGTGTCGAGGTAGCTATCGAGAAGGTGTCGAGAATTAATGAACTTGCACTTCAGCTTGCTTTTTCTTGGACAGACTTGATGACTTCAACACTTGATCTTGAAACCTTGTTTCTTGAAGTATTAAAAACACCTAGAACTACCCAATTACAAGTAGAGTGCGTTTTGTCAAAGGATTAGCCAATATACATAAATAAGTGAAATATGTTCTTAACAAGTGAAAATGATAGGTTATTTAGACCCCTTAAACAACCAGATTGCGTAGCCTAGATTAATTAGCCAAGTTGTTACTTAGTCAAATTAAGCAATTCTAGGTTAAAACAATCAAATAATCATATCATGTATATAAAACAAATAAAGCAGCGGAAATAATAAAGAACACAAGATATGATCACCCAGGAAACCACACGGTAAAAACCTGGGGAGGATTTGACCCACCGATCCTCAAGGCATAACAGAATTCACTATGAAAGAATTGAAGTTCTTACAGAAGGACTACAAGCTCCCCGCTCGACTTCCTAATGCTACCCACCAGTACGAACTTCCTGACACGACCACGCGCAGGCTCCGAATCCACGGACTACTTCTTTCTTGAACTCTTCAATCAGCTACAAGCTCCCCGCTTGCTTTTCTTTTAAGTTCCAATGGTTGCAACTATGTTGATCATCAAGATATTGACAATCCTAAGTTTATGTGAAGGAAAGCTCCTCAAAGATCTCACAAGAGATTCACATAAACCGCAAATATGAGCAACAAAGACTTAGAGAGGTTTGGGTACAAAACCCTAATAAAAGGAGGCACAAGAGGCACTCTAATCTCTCTCCCAAAAAAAAGTCTCGAAAACGTTCTAGGGTTTTCCTTATATATAGGAGTGTTTTACTTGAACCCCAAGACGTTTAAATAGAGTTTGGGCTGAGCTGGAACTCTGCAGAAAACGCATCTGACCCGAGATTCGATCGATCGAGCCTAAGCTTCGATCGATCGAGCTAGGCCGAAATGCTCCAATACATCTGCAGCCTCTCGATTCCAACTTTACAATACTTAATCAACTTTGAGCAAGCCTAAACAAGACTAAACATATTGTTTTGATCATGGTTTGCCAATATTACACATTAGAGTTCTAAATACATAAAATCCTAAGACCTTAGAACCTAACAGAAAACATATATGTCCTAACACTAACTGACACTTTTCAGGCAACCGAAGTAGAAGAAGCCTTGAAACAAATGGCACCTCTCAAAGCACTGGGTCCTGATGGCATGCCACCTTCGTTCTTTCAGCATTTTTGGGGAGTGGTAGACACCGATGTAACAAATTCAGTGTTATCTTGGCTCAATTCAGGTACTATCCTACATCCACTAATCCACACTTTTATCACTCTCATCGCAAAAACAAAAAACCCTGAATTTGTTAGAGAGTACCGACCCATCAGTTTATGTAATGTGTTGTATAAAATTTTCTCTAAAGTATTGGCCAATAGACTTCAGAAAATTTTACCATGTATCATAACTGAACATCAATCAGCCTTTGCAAAAAATAGGGTGATTACAAACAATATCCTTGTTGCCTTTGAATCACTTCATTATATGAAAAATATAAGGTCAAGAAAAACAAGCTACATGGCTGTAAAGCTTGACATGAGCAAAGCCTACGACCATGTGGAGTGGGTGTACCTAGAGAATATTATGAGAAAAATAGGTTTTAGTGAGACGTGGATTGGCTTAACCACGGTGTGCATCAAAACAATGACATATTCTATCCTAGTCAATGGAAAACCCCAAGGTCTCATCCAACCTACTAGAGGGATCCGACAAGGGGACCCACTGTCTCCTTTTCTCTTCTTGTTGTGTACGGAAGGTTTACATGGTCTTATACAAGAAGCTGCAAGAGTGGGGGATATTAAAGGACTATCCATTTTTCGGAGATGTCCTCAACTAACCCATTTACTGTTTGCAGATGACAGCCTCCTTTTTCGCAGGGGAATTACTGAGGAGTGTAGGAAAATTATTGAGATTTTGGATAGCTATGAGGCGGGGTCAGGCCAAAAGGTGTACAAAAAAAAAAAAAAAAAAAAAAAAAAAAAAAACAGTTATTTTCTTTAGCAAGTTCACTCTGGAGGGTACTAAGGAAGAGATAAAGGAGGTTTTTGGGGTTACAAGAAATTGTACAATATGACAAATATCTTGGGATACCCTCATTAGTTGGAAGAAAGAAGAAGGAAAGCTTCAATTTTATCAAGGAAAAGGTTTGGAGGAAATTACAGGGATAGGAAGGAAAGCTTTTATCTCAAGCTAGGCGGGAAGTTCTGATCAAGGTAGTGATACAGGCAATTCCAACATATGCAATGGGGTGCTTTAAAATTCCATTGGGACTTTGCCATGAGATTGAATCAATAGTTAAAAAATTTGGGGGGGGGGGGGGGGGGGGGGGCAAAGAGGAGTTAGAAGAAAAATTCACTGGTTGAAATGGGATGAAATGACAAAATCAAAGGTGGAAGGTTGTATGGGTTTTAGGGACCTAGCAATGTTCAATGATTCTTTACTGGCAAAAAATTCCTAGAGGCTCTTGCATAATTTAGACTCACTGTTTTATAAAGTTTATAAAGTCCGTTTCTTCCCTAATTGCTCTATAATGTCCTATGCTTGGAGTAGTATTTTACATGGGAGAAATGTGTTGCTTAGAGGGTGTTGGGGGGGGGGGGGGGGGGTTGGTAATGGGAGATCAGTGAACATATGGCAGAGTGCATGGCTGCCATAAAAACATCCAACTCAGGTAATATCTCCACTCATTAATTCTATGGTAGGTCCAAAGTTGAAATCCTTATAGATGAGGCCACACATCACTGGAATCGTGCAATAATAGATGGAATCTTCATTCCTAAGGAGGCAGAGTTGATCAAATCCATTCCTCTGCCACAACAAGAGGTATAGGACAGTTTGCTTTGGCCTTTCACTTAAACTAGGTCTTATACAAGCAAGTTGGATTACAGGTTCTTGAAGTCTGAGGATGAAGTTGTTGAAGATGGTGAACAATTAACGTAGGAAAAGGAGTTATGGTGAGGGATTTGGTCCTTATAGGTGCCAAACTAAATAAAAAATTTCATATGAAGGGCTTGCCGAAATTCTTTACCTACGAAAGAAAACTTGGTGCATCGAACCGTCATCGAAGACCCACTCTGTGACTGCTGCAAGTGTGCTACTGAATTTGCCCTCCATGCTCTGTGGTCGTGTGGTGAGTTGGATGTGGTTTGGGAGGACCTTACTTTATGGAACTGTCTGCGTACAACTAGCTTCATCAACTTCAAAGAGTTGCTTTCATGGCTGATCAAAAACCAGCAACATTTGGAGTTCTTTTCAGTCATGGCATGGTCTATCTGGACACAACGGAATTAGGTACGATTGAATAAACCCAGCTGTAGTCCTCACTTGATCACTCCATTGGCAAAAGAACGACTTCAAGAGTTCAAAGCAGTAAGCCTGTCTCCTCCATCAATTCAGACAAGGCTAGATCTACTTAACCAAATACCTGAATCCGGAGGCTAGGTTACAGAATGGGAAGGTGTTAGGCACCCATTCCGCCCAGACAGAGTCTGGTCTTCTAAACTCTTGTGACCTTTATACCTTTTAATGCATGTCATGAATGATATGTTGAACATGTGACACCAAAATTAAATCACACAAATTTATTTATGAATGAAGTCTCTTCTTTTGAAAAGAATCAGATCTGTTTTGATTGGTAAAAGAAATTGATTTTGATTTATCAAAATACCAGATCTGTTTTGTAGTATTTAGAAAAAAGTGGTTTTTGATAATAAAAATTCAGATATGTTTTGTGATAATAAAAAAATTGGATTTCAATGACAGAAAAATCAGACTTGTTTTTTATATGTTTTAAAAGAATGAAAAAGATTTTTTTTAAGAAGAGAGTTTCACTCATAATTTAAATTTATGCAACAAACACAAAAACAATCATGCTTTATCTTTTTCTTTATTTCAAAAATCTGCATGCATTAAAAAAATCAGATCTGTACCTAAGGAATATACAAATCAGTTTTTTTTTTTTTTTATATATAAAAAATGTTCGGATTTGCATCTAATGAAGACACAAACTAGTTTTGATTAAGGAAAATCCAGATCTACATCTAAGGAAGATGCAGAACCGTTTTATTTTAAAGAAAAATTTAGATCTACATCTAAGGAAGATGCAAATCTGTTTTATTATGAAGAAAAATTCAGATCTACATCTAGGGAAGATGTAGATCTGTTTTTATTTTAAGAAAAAGAGTTGTTCACATGCAGATTATTGATATTCAAGAAAGAGATTATACAATTGCATAAAAACAATCATGCTTTAAACAAAACAATGATTAATAATTCATGCTATGTATAAAAACATTCATCAACATAAAAAGAAGCATAAAGAAAAGATAGGAGTGAAGGAAACAACCTCTTGCATGAGCACTCTTTGTTCTTGAAATAATGTTTTAGGGTTCAAAGAAACTTATTAAGTTATCTTTGAAACCTAAAAACCCTAATTTAAGCAGCAAATCTCAGAGAGGATTAGCAAGTATCAACAATTTGAGAGCCTCAAAATGTGTGCCTTTCAAAGCGTAGAAAAAAAGGTTGTTGAATTATGAGGTTCAGCCTCTATTTATAAAGGCTAGAAGACTCTAAAAAATAGGCACGGATGATTAGGATGTGAATCCAGATGTATCCTTTTGCAAAAAGATCGAAAAGGGTGTGCCTTATCGTCACTAGAAGGTTGTTGGGCCAAAGCACAACAAAGGAAAATTCGGCCCTTTTAGAATGTTGTTCGACACTCCAAAAGTGCCGAATTGGCTCTTAGACACCGAACACTCTTTCGTGTTCGGGTTCTGTTTGGACTTAATCGGTCCTTGCACCTAGACGCATTTTCATCCTCCGTCTATGAACTTTTATCTCTTTTTTGGATAATTCAGGCTTTTTAAGAACAATTATCTTGTAGATAAATATCCTAAAATAAATCTTGATAAAGTTCAGATTATCCACAATTTTATTGTTATCCAATCACCCATTTTATTCCTATGCATGCATCCCTATTTTAAACACTAATTATCAACCAATCACAAAATTATTTAATTAATTTTAATTGCTTAGCCAATTAGAATTAATTTAAATTGCTCATGCGTGGTCGACTCTACCTAGACACAATGCATGTTGACCATGCTAACTTGAATTTGCGATATCTTTCGATTCGATAGTCCAATTTGGAAACTGGAAACACCATTACGACCGTTAGAATCTCAAGATCATTTTTATGATATGCAATGAATGAATTGATACATGTAATGCAAGAAGAAATTGATGCAAGTAATGTAAGAACAAATTGATGCATGTAATGCAATAATGATTTTTAGGGTACATGGATGGTTATTCAAGTCTTACTCCTTGATTAAATCATGGGTGCAAAATTGAGTGTCTACAGATATATATATATATATATATATTGGAGGTGGATCCAGCACAGAAGAAGTTGATGCAAGTAATGTAAGAACAAATTGATGCATGTAATGCAATAATGATTTTTAGGGTACATGGATGGTAATTCAAGTCATACTCCTTGATTAAATCATGGGTGCAAAATTGAGTGTCTACAGATATATATATATATATATATATTGGAGGTGGAGCCAGCACAACTCATTTCCATCCCATCACTTTCACACTAATTATCTGTTCTTTCACAAGAATATTTAAGAACTACCAACATAAGAAACAATCAAGGCCTAGTGACTATGTGCCTAACTTGGAAAATGCACCACCTAGTGAGTGAAGGCCTAATTATTTAGAATAAGCAACTTGCTCTTGCTTGTTTTTTCCATTCAACATCTGAATTTAAAGCCAACACATGATTTTAATCATTTTATTTGGAATATGCAACATGCTTTTGCTTCTTTTTTCTGTTCAACAGTTGAAATTAAAGCCCAACTCATGATTTGAAATTGCAAAAGAAAAGAAATAAAACCAATCAATGAACTCACCAAAATTAAATGCAACCAATTCCCAACAGGTTCTTTCACCCTCTTACCTTGAACTTTTGGAGGGACTAGGGAGGAGATAAGAGGAATTCAAGAGAAGAGAAGGATAACCGAAATATACCATTTTATCATTTTCTTTCGGTAGTTAGTAAAATCCGGTCAGCCTTCTCCCCTCTTTTCTTCTCCTCCTTCTTCGACATCTTCCTCCAAACATAAATCAAACCCTCACTGAAAAAAATCCATTTAATTTGGAAAATAGATATAGAGAGAAAGAGGAAGAACCTGTAGATGGGGACGTTGTATATATAAAATCATGCTTCTGGCCCCAGCCAGAGGATGAGCTCTGTCTTCGCTAGACTCTCCTCAGCTGAACCTAAACCATCACTAACCGCCAGTCACATCGAAATAGTGGCCTCAGAAGGAGACAAATAAAATCATCATGGAGAAATAAAAGTGAGAATTATGAAGGACAAGAGGGAAGAGTTTGGTAAGTAACATTTGATAAAGGAAGCACAGAAAGCTCGAGCTTGAGGACAGACATAGAAAGCTAGAGATTCAAATTAGAGCAGAAAGAGAGCAACGGCTAGTTTGCCAACGGTCACATAAGCTCAAGACCAAAATGTTGTCATGTGATTTAATGCCAAGGTGTTTTAAAGAGTGTACAAAAATGATGTTGTTTATGCTTTAATGAGACGACACCATTTTGTAGCTCTTCCAGAATTGCTTTGCCTTTTCCAGTGTGCACACAAGTTCATTCTCATAGATAGTTTTCTGGTTTCAGTGACAACTGTCATCCCTAGATTTCTATTAGAGTTTGTAATAGGGTTGCTACAATTCTGTTAGGATAGAATCTTTTAGAAGGTTCTTGATCCAATCTAATCTATGCTCTATAAATAGAGCCCTGTATAATGTATTATTGATATCGAGCTTGTATATAAAATTTTCCTCAAAAATCTTTCCCTATCTTTCTCTCTCTCCTTTTCAGTTACAGTTTTTCCACCATTGTTAACCAACTTGCAAGCTCGGAATCTTTCAACATTTGATTTGATATCATTTGCAATTGCACACATTTAATTAAGAAATGAAATGGATGACGTTTCATCATATTTTCTTCACTCTCGCAAAACAGAGAGGGCCGCCAAAGAAAGTGTTAGGTATCTGTTACTATTCCTTTTAACCATTGCTTGTAACCATAGCTGACAGCTAGCAGTACTTAGCTGATGGTTAGAGTTCGTTAGTATATTCAATTGGTTAGTACAGTGGGTTAGTTGGTTAGTACAGTGATTACTGGTTATTACAGTGGGTACTTGTATAAATAGGGAATAACTGCTTGTAATTGGGCATTGATGAATAATATTATTGATACAGTTCTCTCTCTATCTCTATCTTCTTCTTCTATGGAGGTCCAAGTCCCCTTGAAGTGACCTATTCACAATTCCTTTCCATTAATTCTACTAGAACCTTAACAGAAAGAAATAAAAAGAGTATAATTGAAATTGTTGCCTTACTTCCTATCAATTAAATCCATTTCTCCGTTTTGTTTAAAATTGTTAATGTGTAGTAGGTTGTGGGCCTTAGGCCCACCTTGTTTACTTGTATAACACACATACTTGTACTCCACACTTTGCCTCCTATATAAAGACACTCATGTATATCTTATTACTAGTGAAATACATGCTATTTATTCAATGTTTCTAACATGGTATCAAAGCCACTACTCAAACCTTTTTGGTGTCTTGCAGTCTTGTCTTCTTCAACATTCTCCGCTGCCTCAACCTTCTCTGGTTAGTAGACCCATTTGTGCCTTTTTTCCGACTGCTCCGCCACCGTCAGAGGCACTACGAGTTAAATCATCACCGCTAGAAGATCTCTCTCCACCGCCAAGATCACTGCCTTCGTTAGATCCTTCAATTCTAAAGCTCCGATTATGACACTAGAGACAAAATCGTATAGATCGTCAACCGATCTACTCAACGCTGCCAGAACCATCACCATCAGAGTCTCCATGCGCTGCTCAAAGATTCGACGAGTTGTCCCACGTGCTACACATGCCACCAAGCGCTGATAACTTGTCGGTGAATTTCTTCCACACGCCTCACACGTCGGTAAAGCACTTGCTGACGTCATCACTTCCAAGTCAGCGCCATGTCAGCCCTAGCTAATGCCATCTGCCCGTCAGCCGATTATGTCATCTGCCACGTCATCTGCTTACGTCAACACGTCTATGTCATCCGTTGACCTATCACGTCAACCACCCATTGACTCTAATCGTGGACTTCAACTAGCATTGACCGTTGACTTTTTGCCAAATTTGACTTTTTGCAGTCCAGGATGCTCTTTACCCAGTTTTTCACGTAGATTTCATTTTTTAGTCTATTTTTGCATATTTTTCTTCTAAATGAAGAATAAGGACAGATCTTCTTCTTATTGCAACAATCGTCACCGACAATCCAACAAATGTTTTTCTAATTTTTGCAAATGTCTTGACCATAATATTAAGACTTGCTATCATCGCAACAAATCAGCTGTTCTCATTTCTGCTGCTACTGTTGCTAACACTGAGAGTATTCAACCAATGGCTCCCATCTCCGCAAAGTCCAATTCTTCTGGATCCACTATCACCATTTCCACAGTTGACCTTCAAAACATCATTGCTAATACCATTCGTATGATTGGTAATGCATTTTATTCCTCTTCTCTCTCAGTTTTATCTAGTATGTCTCCTTCGTCTTGGCTTATGGATTCTGCTTGTTGCAATCACATAACACCTCACTCGTCATTATTTTCTCAACTTGAACCTGCACCACACCCCCTTAATATTCGCATAGCAAATGGTTCCACAATGTTTGGTTATAATATAGGATCTATCTTGACCTCCAACCTCTTCATTCCTAGGGTCTTTAATGTTCCTAAACTTTCTTACAATTTATTTTTTATGGGACAATTAGCTGAGTTGGGTTATCGCATTACTTTTGATTATTTTGGGTGTACTGTGTAGGATTCGAGGATGGGACAGGAGCTTAGGACCGGTCCCAGAGTTGGGCGTATGTTTCCCGTGGATAACCTTCGTCTTCCACATGTTGCTCCTGTTTCTGTTACTGCTGCAACTTCTTCTATTCCTTCCCTTGCACCTTGGCATGCCCGAATTGGTCACACATCTTCCTCTCAGGTACAACACTTGGCTTCTAGAGGTTTGTTAAGTTCAGTGTCCAAAGAAAATTTTGATTGTTTTTCATGTCAATTAGGAAAACAACTAGCTTTGCCTTCCAATACTAGTGAATCAATGTTCACTGATATCTTTAACCTAATTTATTCTGATGTTTGGCGCCTTCCTTTGTCTCTAGTATTAGTGGATCTCGATATTTTGTTGTCTTTGTTGATGATTATTTTCACTATAGCTAGATTTTTCATATGAAACATTGTTCTAAATTATTGCAAGTATATTGTAATTTTGTAAAAATGGTTGAAATTCAATTTTCCAAACGGATCAAAAATTTTTGATTTGACAATGCTCTTGAATACACTCAATATGCTTTCCAAGCTATTTTGCATTCCTATGATACTATTCATCAACTAACTTGTCCAAGTACCTCTTAGCAAAATGGTAGAGCCGAACAAAAATTTTGTCATATTCTTGACACTGTACGTTCTCTCCTTCTCTCTACCAAAGTTCCTGCTCCTTTTTGGGGCAAAGTTGCTGTTCATACTGTTCATGCTGTTAATTGCATTCCCAGTCCTGTCATTCAAAATCAAACTCCATATGAGCGCCTTTTTGGTCACCTCCAGACTATCACCACATTTGCTCATTCGGTTTTGCCTATTTTGTTCTTCTTCAGCTACATGAGCATAACAAACTTGAGCCTCGGTCTAGACTTTGTTGTTTTCTTGGCTATGGCGAAACTCAAAAGGCATATCGGTGTTATGATCCTGTCTCTCATCATCTTCGTATCTCCCGCAATGTTGTCTTTTGGGAACATCGCTTCTTTGTCGAGCTCTCTTACTTTCGTGCCTCCCTATCTACTTCTTCTATCTTAGATCTTTTTCTAGATAAGCCACATTTTCCTTCTATAGTTGCTCCTGATTCTCCTATAAACTTTTGTCCAACCACTAGATATTTTTTTTATGCCTCTTTTGGATCACCCTCTAATGAACAGGTCGAAGACGAGCTACCTAACCTTGAGCTTGGGTCCCCTGCTCCTGCTCTGCCTGAAGATCTTGCATAAAACATTCCACCTCGTCACTTAACTCGGGTAAGATCCATTCTTGCACATCTACTTAACTATCATTGTTACATTGCCCTTGCTACACTGCACAAGCCTCATACCTATCGTGAGGCCTCCACTGACCCTTTATGGCAGATTGCAATGAAAGAGAAACTTGATGCGTTATCTAAAAACCATACTTAGGATTTGGTGACTCTCCCCCCTGAGAAATTTGTGGTTGGTTGTAAGTGGATCTACAAGATCAAGACTCATTCTGATGGGTCCATTGAGCGCTATAAAGCTCGTCTTGTTGCAAAAGGTTTTACATAAGAGTATGAGATTGATTATGAAGAGACCTTTGCTCCGATTGCTTGAATCTCATCTGTTCATGCCCTTTTAGCTGTTGCTGATGCCAGTAAATGGGACCTTTTTCAAATGGATGTCAAAAATGCCTTCCTTAATGGGAATTTAAGTGAAGAATTTTATATGCAACCTCCTCCTAGTCTCTCTATTGAACTGAACAAGGTTTGTCACCTTCGACGTGCACTTTATGGCCTTAAACAAACTCAACGAGCTTGGTTTGCGAAGTTCAACTCTACCATCTCTCGCTTGGGTTACATTGCCAGTCATTATGATTCTGCCTTATTTCATCGTCGCACCGACAAATGCACTATTTTGCTTCTCTTGTATGTGAATGATATGATCATAATTGATGATGACCTCAGTGGCATTCAAGAACTCAAGGATTTTCTCAGTCAATAGTTTGAGATGAAAGATCTTGGACATCTCAACTACTTCTTGGGTCTTGAAATCACTCATTCCATAGATGGACTTTATATTACTCAAGCCAAGTTTGCTTTTGAACTTTTGTCTCAAGCTGGACTCACTGATAGTAAGATTGTTGACACTCCAATTGAACTTAATGTGCATCTAACTCCCTCAAGGGGAAACCATTGTCCAATCCCTCTCTTTACAGACGATTGGTTGGCAACCTAGTCTATCTCACTTTCACTTGTCCAGACATTTCCTACGCTGTTCACTAAGTAAGCCAATATCTATCTGCTCCACGATCGACTCACTATGCTGCTATCTTGCACATTCTTCGATACCTGAAGGGCACTCTCTTTCATGGCCTTTTCTACTATGCTCAGTCTCCTCTTGTTCTCTGTGCATTCTCTAATTCTGATTGGGCAAGAGATCCCACTAATCGAAAGTCAACCACTAGTTATCGATTTCTTCTCGGTTCTTCTCTGATTTCTTAGTGAAGCAAGAAACAAACCATTGTGGCCCACTCCAGTATTGAAATAGAATATCGTGTACTAGCTGATACCACATATGAGCTCCTTCAGTTTTGATTGCTTCTTAAGGACTTAGGTGTGTCTACATCCTTTGCTACTTCTCTTTATTGTGACAACCAAAGTGCCATTAATATTGCTCACAATGATGTCTTCCATGAGCAGACTAAACACATCGAGATCGATTATCATTTTATCTGTTATTATCTTGTCCATGGTGCTCTCAAGTTGTTCTCGGTCTCCTTTAAAGATCAACTTATAAATATCTTCACCAAGTCACATCTTAAGGGATGCCTTCGTGCTTTGGTTGACAACCTCAAGTTGGTTTCACACCCAGCTTGAGTATGAGGGGGGCTGTTAAGATGTAATAGGCCATGGGCATTAGACCCACATTGTTTACTTGTATAGCACACATACATGTACTGCACACTCTACCTCCTATATAAAAGCACTCATATATATCTTATTACTAGTGAAATACATACTATTCATTCAGTATTTCTAACCCAAAATAAAAAAAGCTCATCTTTAGCAAACAAAAAAAAAAGAAAATCATAGCTGCAGTACTCCAATTGCAAATGTCAAATACAAAACTAGAATACGTGTGACCAAAAGGCACACCCTCCCTCCTTGCAGAGAGTAGAGTGAGAGGCCTTAAAAGAATACTATTGAAACTTGGAAACAATCCTCACCTTAGATTATTCATCTATAACTTCACCGTAAATTGTGTTCCATTGACAAAAGGTTCCGTTTACCCCGTCTCCTACTTCACTCACTAAGACGACTGCTGAAAAGTAAAAACCTCATTTTCTAGCCTTACACATTACTATGTCCCAGTAGTGTACCCATCACGTTAAGATTTTTCAAAGATGCCAAATGCTTTTGCATTTTTAAATGAGTTGCTGCCTTTAGTGTCAGAAGTCACAAGGACTCCTGTAAAATTATCCAAAGTTTGTAGACCATATAGCAAAGCTTAACCTTTGGTTTTATTTTGAGAGAGACGTGTAACGTTAACATAGCCAATATGTTCTAATCTTCTTCACCCTTTGAAATTTATACACGAGATCGAATTGACACTGCAACACAAAGATTTCCAGAAAAAATTATTGAGTTTTGACTTTTGAGAGGTTTTGGAGGAGTCAAAGTCTCCATTGACAAAAGGTTCCGTTTACCCCGTCTCCTACTTCACTCACTAAGACGACTGCTGAAAAGTAAAAACCTCATTTTCTAGCCTTACACATTACTATGTCCCAGTAGCGTACCCATCACGTTAAGATTTTTCAAAGATGCCAAATGCTTTTGCATTTGTAAATGAGTTGCTGCCTTTAGTGTCAGAAGTCACAAGGACTCCTGTAAAATTCACCAAAGTTTGTAGACCATATAGCAAAGCTTAACCTTTGGTTTTATTTTGAGAGAGACGTGTAACGTTAACATAGCCAATATGTTCTAATCTTCTTCACACTTTGAAATTTATACACGAGATCGAATTGACACTGCAACACAAAGATTTCCAGAAAAAATTATTGAGTTTTGACTTTTGAGAGGTTTTGGAGGAGTCAAAGTCTTTCTAGCGCGGGTCAACGGGGACGATACTAGGAAAGGAAACTCCCTCAGTGGAAAGTCTCGGTACGAAGGAATTTCCCAATGTTTCAGATGGGTACCCCACCCCACCTTCTTCTCATTTCATTTCAAGCCTGTTTTCACAAGTAGTTTCTAAGTCAACTACCGTGTTTAACAGATAAACCACATATTATATAGTGAAGAAGCACGAAAAGAAGCTATACTACAACCACGTCGTTTTACTTTTAGAGTTATAGATTCTTGCTTGTGATTTTGTTTTTTTTTTTAGTGGATTGGGAATTTTGGGATGGCTTCTGTCCCTCTGTTTGTTTTCTTTTTTCTCTCACACCTCGTACTGCTTCACTCAGCTGAAGGCGAAGAAAAGAGAAAACGGCCAGATTGTTTGCCTCTCTTTCAATGTGGAAAATTTGGTACCATTGGCTTTCCATTCACCAATTCCTTCCATCCCCCACGGTGCGGTTTATTGCCAGTAAATTGTGACGGAACACCTCCGACGATCCAACTGCCACGAAATTTGAGTGAAACACCATATGAAGTTATAAACATCTCTTACACCAACACCACACAATCCATTCATGTCAAGGACATTTCACTTTGGGAGTACTTGAATACCAACAAATGTGAATACTTAACCAATTTTACTTTACCCAACTCTCCATTTATCTCTTTTAAACTCACCACACCCAATCAAAGTCTATTTATATGCAATCGCACTCTTAATATTACTTCCCCTAGGAATTTTACATATATGAGCTGTGGAGACCATAATAACTACAATAGTCTTCCAACGAAGTTTATTTCTCAATGTTCAACTGTTCTGCTCCCAGTAAAAGATAAAGATTACCCGAATATAACTGCTGAGTTCAATCTTGAAATGCGTGTATCTGATGCTTGTTACAGTTGTCATGGTAGCCTAGGTCAATGTATCCTTGACAAGAATGAAAAATTTTCTTGTCTCCATCAAGAAAAACACAAATCAGGTACGATTGAGCTGGTTTTGAAAGTTCTTTCAATTGGCCTGTTAAGATCTCAAAGGTTGCCAATTTAGTTGTGGCACTTCAATCTTCACTGTTGAAACTAACTCCAATTTTGTTTGTATCTTCTGTTGCAGAAAATAAAAAGAAGATCAATTTGCTGATAGGATTAGGTACTTATGCCTCTTCAATCATATTACTTGTTTGAAATTAATATTCACAAGCGTGGTTGGACAGCCTACTGGAATCAAATTATTCCATCTTAAATTGATATATTATGTTTTTCATTGCTTTTAAGTTGCTGGTTGCAAGCCGTAGTTCTTTTCCCCAATAATGGGCAGGGCTAGTTATCGAACGTTTAGAGCACTAATTTTATTATTTCATGAAAGAATAAATTTTCTCATTTCTCCTATCAGTTTTGATAATGAATCAATTTTCTCCACTGCTCTAATCCTAGAGGATGGCCTTGTATCATCAAATACAACGATGGGTTTTAAGGATGCATCACATGACTTACAAAGATGTTAGTCAATTATTTCTGCATCGCAAAAGCTCCTCAGTGAACTTCAATTGAATAACTTTTAGCTCTCATGAATTCCATCCATTACTGCCTTTTCAATCAAAACATAATTATTCCTTCCTTTTCTCTGCTACAGTTGTTGGATGCGCAGTCATCTTCATGATTTTGGTGTCCTTTATTATCTGGCATCTTTACAAGAAAAAATACGCTTCTTCAAATTTTTTTGCAAGGAATACATATTCTGATCCATCCTCTAGATCAGAAGTGGAAGGGGGCAGCGTCTACTTTGGAGTCCCCGTTTACTCCTACAGTGAACTTGAAGAAGCCACCAATTATTTTGATATTGAAAAAGAACTTGGGAATGGAGGATTTGGAACTGTTTACCATGGTAAGATGATAAACACATTGCTTCCATTTCAAGATCACCTAAATTACAATATAAACTTTCTAAGCAACAGGGTAATGAAAAAGGTACTATAAAATTAAAATCGAAGACTTTGACATGCATCTGTTAAATGGGTTATTTTTCTCAACTAGGCAAACTCCATGATGGGAGGGAAGTTGCAGTGAAGCGCCTATATGACCACAACTACAGACGAGTACAACAGTTCATGAATGAAATTGACATCCTAACACGATTGCGCCACAAAAATCTTGTCTCCCTTTATGGGTGTACTTCACGCCACTGCCATGAACTTCTTCTTGTGTATGAATACATTCCCAATGGCACCGTTGCTGATCATATTCATGGCAATCAAGCAACACCAGTTTCACTCACATGGCCAACTCGTATGAGCATTGCTATAGAAACTGCTAGTGCATTGGCATACCTCCATGCTTCTGACATAATACATCGTGACATAAAGACTAACAACATCCTCCTGGATGATAATTTCTGCGTCAAAGTTGCAGATTTTGGGCTTTCTCGGCTGTTTCCCAATGATGTCAGCCATGTCTCAACAGCTCCTCAAGGAACTCCGGGCTATGTTGACCCAGAATATCACCAATGCTACCAGCTTACTAGTAAGAGTGATGTCTACAGCTTTGGTGTTGTGCTCATTGAGCTCATATCATCTCTGCCTGCTGTCGATATGTTTCGGCATAGGCATGAAATTAATTTGGCTAACTTAGCCTTAAACAAGATAGAAAAGTGTGCATTCCACGAACTGATTGACCCATATCTTGGATTTGAGTCAGACAATGGAGTTAAAATGATGACCATTTTGGTGGCAAAGCTGGCCTTTCAATGTTTACAACCGGACAAGGAGCTGAGGCCTTCCATGGATGAGGTATTGGAGGCTTTAAAGAACATTCAAATTGGTGAGGATGCACCAGAGGATCAAGAGATGGCATATGATGATGCTAGGATCTTGAATGTGCAGAAACCTGCTTCACCAGATTCTGATGAGGTTGGATTGTTGAGGAATAAGCAGCTGCCACCTTCGCCAGAGGCTGTAACTGATAAGTGGACTAGTAGGTCTACTACACCAAATTTCAGTGGTTACTCTTCTTCTCCATGGTGCTAATTTTTTAGTAGATGATAAGATTATGTTTAGCACATGCTCTGAGATGCACGAGTGAATTGAAATTTCATTTTCTTCTCATCTAGTTGTTTGGTTGTTCATAGGAGGCATATTTTTTATAGGTTAGAGTTTGAAGGAATGTACATATTAAATGAAGTCATCTTAGAAATTTCGGAATTAACAACCTTCCTCCCTCTTAAGTTTTTTCTTGCATTGCTTTCGGAATTGTTTTTGTGTTGGTGCTAATGTCCACTGGATGAGAATCAAATTTTCAAATTTTGTAAGTGTAGCTGAAGGCAATATCTACGTATCAAAAAATCATCAAATTTCCTTCAACTGCTGCAATTAGTTAACATTTAAGTGATGGAACAAGGAAAACATCCACAAGGATTTTTTTTTCTTTTTTTTTGAGGTAAAAAATAGAAATTGTATTAAGGAAACCAAAATATACAAGTAAAAACCCTGAGCACAACACCAGGGGAAACGAGCATAAAACCAGCAACACGCTGCAACACTAAAGAGATAAGGAAAGAAACACCAATAGCCCAACAGCAAGCACAGGGACTTAATCAATAATTCCTTTGAGCTTCCACAAGTTTCTGGTACTCTTGCAAGAAACTGATAGCCCCATCTAAAATGGATTTGGGGTAGGATTGGACTCTCTCAAAGTAGAATTTATTTCTAGCATTCCATATTGCCCAGGATGTCACCGCCCAACGCTCTAACTCAGGTGTAGAAAGTCTGTCCACTAGCATCCGAAACAAGAAGAAAAAATCTTTGGAATCATTTGGACATTTTTGGATTCTCCCCCGACATAAAACTCACACTTCTCTTGCAAAAGGACACTCCCACAGCAGGTGTCCTGCAGATTCGGGTTGCTGGCTGCAGAGTTCACATCGAGCTTCAACCTGCAATTTTCTTCAGTGCAAACTCTCCCTAGTGGGCAGAATGTTGGAGCATGCTTGCCGAAGAAACGTTCGAACCTTAGGGGGCACATTCAAAGTCCAGAGTTTTTTCCATAGTGGCCGGTCTGTGCTAGCTGTGGAGTGCTCAACCCGTGGTTGTTCCTTCAGCCTTAAGGCTGCCTGATATGCAGACTTAACCTGAAAGTATGGGGATCTTATACAATTTTTTTTTTTTTTTTTTTTTGAAAATTGATTCCTCCTGTGCAGAATGGTGGAAGGCTTGCGGATTAAATTATGATCATACGATCCTAGTTTTGGTTGAAAAATGGGCCGGGGGGGAATGGAACATTGGTGATGATTATGTGGGGTTGAATAATCATTACTAAACTTACCCATGTAAATATATATATATATATATATATATATATTTATGGAAAGTAGAATTGTTCGATTCTCAATTTGATCCACAAAACTTCTCACCAATCCTATGTAGTATTTCAGTCCTAACGACCATGGTTGGGGGGTCCGGGGTGCCTAATCTCTTTACATGATCGTACCCTAAGTCCGGACTTTGCTTGGTTGTGCAGACTTACATCATGGAGTCAATAATCGGTTCCTGATGATAGCATTATTTCAAAAAAAAAAATTGTATAAGGTATATATACAACTGATTATTAAAAAAAAAATTATAATGTTTTTTCCAAACAAACTTGAGGCCAACAAAGTCATGACCCATTTTGACTTTAAGCCCAATGGCAAATTAAAAGGCGTCCAAATATTTCAAAACTTAGGACCTAAGGTATAAGTGGGCCTACCAAAAAATAATAATAAAAAAGGTATAAGTGGGTCATGGGCTTCGTAAAGTGATTGTGGTGAACTTTTTTTTTTTTTTTTTTTTTGAGAAAGAAGTAAGTTTTATTGAACTAAATCCGATTGTAATACAACATCCAAATCACTAGGTAGGGATTCTACCCATACATTCGTATCTGCAGATAAAACTGCTCTCTTAAATGAGTTAACTTATTTCCTTCCCAACGAACATGTCTGAACTTGCAAAGCCGAAAGAGTAGCACCTAAACTCTTACATTCATCAGTCACATGACCAAATAATGTGCAGCATTTCCTCAAGTTAGTCAGGGCAGTGATGACCCTTTAACAATCCCCCTCTATCTCTACATTGAACAAGCTTAGCTCCTTAGCGAATAAAACTGCACGACGAGCTGCCATGGCCTCTTCCAACTCCACAGATTGAATAAGGGGAATTTTTTGACTTAGAGCAGCAATTATTTGACCCATATGATCACGGAACACCATTCCAATACCAGCATAACCCGAAGCATCAAAGAAAGCCGCATCAAAATTACCCTTGTAAATCTACTCAGACGGCGGAGACCAGTGAGCCTAAGCACGCCTAGGAATAGCCCGAGATGGCTATTGATTCGTGTCGAGGTGCTCCATTACATATTCCTTCGCTCAACATCCCAACTCGTGTAGACTCCAAGATGGCTGCTTCTCTTTAAGCCGATTCCGACGTTGCCACGAGCTCCACGCTATGGTGAAGAACAAGGCAACCAAAAGTGAGAGCAACTATGCATCACCTCCTCAAGCAAGTTGACAAAAGTCCTATACTGTTTCTAGAATAAAGGTACAAAGCCCGGATCAGATTTCCACACAAACTAAGCTTGATCACACAACCAGAGACTGTGCAGTAACGTCTCCTGATGCTCATCGCACTGGTCGCAGGTTTCATCAATAGTGATGTGTCGAGCTCGCAGGTTTTGCTTCATCGGAAACAAGTCTTCTGCTGCACGCCAAATGAAGTGTCTAATCTTATTAGGAGCCGTATTTTCCAGATTTTTTTTCCCACAAGCTCTGTTGCTCTGTACCCGTGGAAGAACTTGGAGAATTGCTTACCTTTGTCGATGCTAGAAAGCGATATGCACTCCTAACACTGTAGGTACCATCCACTGTCAAAGGCTAGACAAAAAGTTCCTCATCACGGCCCTTACCAACCTGAATCCGACTCACCAACTCAGCTTCCCAAGGATAGAACGATTCTTCTAGTTTGCCAAGATCCCATATCCTTGTGTTCAAGTAAAACAACTCACTAACCCGAGTTATGGTGGACTCACCTTGTGGAGATATAATTTTTTTTAGGTTGGGTCCGGGAGCCATCTGTGCTTCCACACTTCAATCTCATGCCCACTACCTACTCTCCAAATAGTACACTTCTCTATAACCTCCTGAGCCTGCAAAATACTCTGCCATGCATAAGAGCATTTTTGAGAAATAGGGGCTTCCAAAATACTCCCACGAGGAAAATACTTCACACTAAAAACCTTTTAAAGCAATGTATCATTTTGGTGAATTAATCTCCATACCTGTTTGGCCAAAAAAGCATTGTTGAATTTTTGGATGTCTCTAAAGCACATCCCACCAACCGATTTTGATGAGCACAAAGAGCTCCATTTCACCAAATGGATCTTTTTTTAATCACCATGACCCCACCAAAACTTACGGATCATTGTTTCAATTTCCTTACACAAGCTAACTGGCATTTTAAAAACACTAATTGAGTAGGCAGGAATGGATTGGATGACTGCCTTGATCATGACCTCCTTCCCAACTTGTGACAAAAGCTTTTCCTTCCAACCTTGCATTCTCGCCCATGTCTGCTCCTTCACATTGGTAAAGCAAGCTTTCTTCTCTCTGCCAATAAAAGAAGGAAGTCCCAAATATTTTTCATAGTATTGTATAGCTGGTACATTAAGAGCCTCTTTGAAAACATCCTGTGTCTATGCATCAATATTCTTGCTAAAAAATAGAGTAGTTTTCTCCTTGTTTATAATCTAACCCGATGCCACCTCATAATAATTCAACAACATCTGAATTTTATGGCATTCCTCCAAAGTAGATCTGCAAAAGATAAGACAATCATTTGCAAAAAATAGGTGAGTAAGTTTAGGCCCATTCCTACATAGGAAAAACCCCCCTCAATGTCTCCCTCCATGGCTACCCTCCTAAAGTTGGCGTTCAACCCTTTTGCATACGGCAAAAATAAATAAGGGGTGTAAAGTTGTGATTTACAACTATATTTTATGTTGGCTTTATTCCATGACAAAAAGTGTTGTAATTGCTTTAATTTATTTCTTTGTATTTTGTGGGATTTTATTGTATTAGGTTTAGTATGAAGTTGGTGAAGACTCAAGCTTAAATGAAGAATCAATGGATCTCGCGGGTGTCTTGCTGGAAGCTAACCCGCAAAAGAGCCATGTGAGGAGCACATGACTAGAAGCTGAAGAGTCATGCCAGGCTGTCATTTTCGCGAGTGTCTCACGAGTAAGGCCTTCCCGCGAGATAGTCGCGAAACATTCTGCCTGGAGGTTTTTCAAGTGTGACTTTCTTACCCTTCACCCATACTATATATACCCTCATTACCCACAAATGTAAAGGAGGCCATTTAGAGAGAAAACCCCTAGATAGGTTTTCTACAACACACACACCCATCTTTTTGAGAGAGAGCTACTCATCCTTAGTGAGAAATCATTGTAGCCTCTTCTCCATTCCTCACCCATTGTCATATCTTGAGAGAAGATTTGTACCCAAACATAACCCACACCTATTCAGAGTGTAGAGAGTGTTTTGGAGCTGCTGGGAAGTATTGGAAGAAGCCAAGGATGGCAGATGCAACATGGAGCTTGTTGCAGGATCCGGAGAGCTAGACAAGACACGGTTCCGAGAAGCCTTGTTGGAGTAGGAGCTTGGAGGGCTTAGGTACATCGGGTAAATTAGGTTTGGAGGGTCTCTTGCTAACCCATGTATCCCAACTGTTTGTCTAGTGAATCGATTACCACTTGGAGGGCGGCGGAGAGGTTTTTCGCCGAGTTCTTCGATTTCCTCTTCGATAACACATCGGCGTGTTATCTTGTGTTTGCATCTTTCTTCCCTACTCTTTTACATGCCATTTTACTGTTGTGTTGCTTAGATTATAGATTAGAGTAGCTTGTTTGTTTGTCCGCTCGCATTTACACTATTTCGCACTTAATATTAAGTTAATGTAAAATCAATTGAGCCGTAACTTTAATTTGGGAGTCTAAAAAACTCTTGTGTTTTTAACACATTTTCGAGCTTTCAAGGGAAGAGGGGGTCACCCTACCTCAACCCCCTAAAGGGGGAAATCAGACCCTTTGGCTCCTCATTTACAAGGATGGAATAAGAAACTGTGCATATACACTTCATAATCAAAGCCAACCAAGAAGCTTGGAAACCCATCTTTAAGAGTATTTTTTCAAGAAAAATCCACTCCACCTGGTCATAGGTCTTACTCATATCCAACTTTAAAGCCATAAAACCCTTTTTTCCTGTGCAATTTGTCTTCATATGATGCAAAAATTCAAAAGCTATCAAGATGTTGTCAATAATCAATCTGTCAGCAGTAAAAGCACTTTAAGTTTCTGAGATAATAGAATTAAGCATAGGCTTAAGGCGATTGGCAATCTTCTTACTTACAATCTTATAAATCACATTACATAAACTAATAAGCCAAAAATTAGTAACTTTTTCCAGATTATGAACCTTTGGAATCAAAGTGATGAAAGTATGATTTATAGATTTCAAGATAACACTTGAGTTTAAGCTTGACAAAATCGCCTGTGGGCACAACGATTTCCTCCATAGGAAAGGGGAGTACGCCTTTGCCAAGTGGACTGGGGCGAAGAAGGAAATGGAGTCGCCACCTAAATTAGGTCTAGGAACCATAAATATAGTGTTCTTCGTGGAAGGACTGGTCTACTACCAGAGCATGTGTCTGGAGTTTAGGTATGGGGATGGGAAAGTGTTAGGCACCTAACCCCACCCGACCAGTGGATTAGCCTCCACTCATTGTATTCCAAATCCTAATCCCATCAAATGGTTCTCTAATATGTTATTCTAAACTCACACACATACTAACATACATCTAGCAATCAACATGGCATCTGTCTCACACTCATCCATAGCATAAAACCCTACCATTCATCTAGCAATATATATCTAAGGGCAGCAAGCACATCACAAGGCAGTAGCATCAACAAAGCATTTAATCAAGCATATTCAATCATTCAAACCTAGCATCATGATATTCATCAATCAAGAAAACCAATCATCATATTCAAATATGCATGTTCATATTCAGATGCATGACTTACCTTCACTTACTTCGCTGCACCATAACACCTCAACCACCTATGCATCAATGCATGTTCATGTGGTTCATCAAGGTTACAAACCCTAATCATCAATTCAACAATCAAAGCATATAAAACGTGTTATTCTACTGACCCCAATGCTAAACATGTGAAAGCTAAATTCAACAAGACCTAAACATATGATTAAAACAAAACAAAACAAATAAAAAATCAAGAACCCAAAATCTGCGTTTCTGGGTGCGAAAATGCATACGCATACATAAGTATGCGCACGCATACTGCCCAAAAACACAGTTTCAAAGCAAGCAACAAACAACAATCAAACAAAACCTAGCATGCTTTTAATATATAACCAAACAACCAAAACTAACAACAAAGATATCAAAGATCAAAAACTAAAGATAAAAATAAATAAATAAAATCTATTCCTAAACATGCATTGGATCTAACAACAAACAAGAACAACACTTTACACATCAAAACATGTTCATCAATATATCCAATCATTCAACTCTCCAATCAAAACATGTTCATCAATATATCCAATCATTCACTTCTCCAATCAAAACATGATAAGACACAACAAAACCAAATTAAACAAAGCCAAACATATTTCTAAGCATTCATAACATATAAATCAAATAAAGACAAAAAGAACACAAGTTATAAAACCCTAAATTAAGGAAGAGTTATGAAGAGAGACTCACGTTGCTTATGGAACACAACTTGGTTGATATTTTAACCGACCCCTCAGTGCCTACACAATAAGATTGAATGATAATCAAGAGAATCAAAATATTCAATAGTTCATAGGTAATTATAACTCAAAATAAAAAGATGTTCTTGAAAAGATTGTTTGAAAAAAGTTTTGAAAAAATTAGAAAATAGTTTCTGCCCTATTGAGTAATAGAGAGAGGTTTTGGAAAGCCAAAAACATGCTCAATGATGTGTGTGCAGAAAGTTCAAAGTTAGAAAAGAGTTTTGGAAGATTTCAGGTGAAAATCAACTTTCTCTTGCTAGGGCTTGAGCTTGGGGGCATAAGGTTGTACTTATATGTTTAAACTAGGGTTTTCATGCTCATTTAGAAGGTTTTGGACATTCCAAAAGGTCTAGGGGCCGGGACTACGGATACAATGAGGGGAGTTGCCACCTATTTTTTGCAATAGTCTAGGAACCATACATATAGCTTCCTCCCAAGGAATGACCTATTTTGATTTTACTACCAGAGATATGGGTTTGGAGTTTAGGTATGGTCTTAGGAAGGTGTTAGAAACCCAAAACTGCCTAACCCTAAGGTTGGCTTCCTCTCATTGTGTCTTATGTCTTAATCTCATTAAAGGCATACTCAATATTGTTATTCTAAACTCACACACACACACTAGCATTCATCTAACAATCAAAATGGCATCAAACATCCCTAACCATACATCTATCATGCTTGTCATCACATCACAAACCCTATAATACATCTAATCATGCATATCATCACATCATAAACCCTAACATTCATCTAGCATGGTAAACATATCATCTCAAACAAGGCAGCAGCAAATCATATCATCAATCAAAGCATGGCGTTCAAATTTGCATATATATGTTTATAAAAAGAAGATAAAACCCATCTAACAAACAAATGCATGTTCATGTGAATGCATGACTTACCTTACTTAACTTGCTGCATCTCAACACTTATGGCATCAATGAATGGGCATTTGAATGAATGTTTATGGCATCAAAGCAAGAGATACAAAGAAAACCCTAATCTTAGCATGTTAAAGGCAAACAAGTTATTAAATAGAGGAACAGAGACTAGAAAGCATAAAAAAAGGAACCAAACTGAGACATATTATGTAAAATAAAGGAATAAACAGAAGCAAAAAACTCAGAATTA
The DNA here is from genome assembly GCA_019022515.1 of Quercus aquifolioides. Classification (NCBI taxonomy): domain Eukaryota; kingdom Viridiplantae; phylum Streptophyta; class Magnoliopsida; order Fagales; family Fagaceae; genus Quercus; species Quercus aquifolioides. Next base: position 47,097,215 of record CM032326.1, read on the forward strand.
GGGTTTCTAGGCACGAGTATGCGTGCGCATACATAGGCCTGTGTATGCTAATAAGTTGTATGCATACGCATTGTTTGAGCCTGCGTACGCATGCAAGAAGCATACGCACACAGCCACACCCTAAACCCTAACCCAGAAACAGAAATGTAGAAAAACAAAGCAAAGCTTTAAAACCGTAAATCTAACAACCTAACATGCTTCTAAGACAGAAGACAAACTAAACCTAAACTAAACAAATATATATAAGCATAAATAAAGCAAAGAAACAGATTAAAACATAAAAGAAAAGGCATAAATGAAAAGAAAAAGTTAGAACTTAATACCTCACACAAGAAGCTTTTCCAGCTTGATTTTGACTGTTTCCCTCAGTCAAATCTATTCACAATCAATAAAAAGTCATTAGTAAACTTCAAAACTCAAAGATCAAGGCCAGAAAAGGCCCTAATCAAATAAAATTAACTTGATTATGTTTTGTGAAAAACTTCCTCTTTGATTCATTATTTCTAGTAAACTTTACGTTTTCCCTTAGGATTTTCCCTGTCCCATTTTGAAAATATATCATGTAAGGCTATTTATATTGTGAAAATTAGGGTTTGGAATGGCTCCTAGACGATGTGAGATTCGTTCCAAACTCCAGTCTTTAATGTTAAAAACTTACCTTTCATAGGTTTCTGAAACCCTACCAGTGTGCCCAAGCTCGTACCTACGTATGCAAGCTTTGAGGCTACATAGGCAAGTTCATGCTTGAGTACACAGGCCGAGGGTTTTTTTTTTTTTTTTGCCTTTATTTTCCAAAAATAGGTTTATTTGCTCATAAAAATTTGTATCTTCCATTTTTACACCTCTCAAGTCAATTTGTAATCTGATTGGGCTCTAAACCAATCTTGGGCCTTAGAATTTAAGCATCATTGGGAAACAAGGCTCGAGTCGTAAGTGGTACAAAATGCGGTGTCTACAGGGCCTCATCAAAAAGAGAGGCTTTAGGCTCTAAAAACTGAATTTATAAGGTTCTGTAACGAGCCATGTGTATGTAGGTTTGTGCATGTGTACGCATGCATGCTTCTTGCATATGCATGCGTCCCTAGAAACCCTAATTCTGACAGCTCTGATAGTCAAATTTTAAATGGTCATAACTCACTCAATTTAAGTCCAAATTAGGTAAAATTTATGTTCAAATTGAAGCTCGGGGTGTCTACTTTCCAATGAAATAAACTTCACTCAAAATTTATATGTGCATAAAAATTTATGGTCAAAACAATGAGTAAAGGTCATTTTTCAACATTGTTTTCAAAACAATTTGAGCACTTTTGAGTTATGATTACTTCCAAACTATCAAAATAACTTCAATTACCTTTTGTAGACATGTCAAGCTCATCATTGGGACTGTGGACTAAAGTTTATTAACCAGGTACAAAATGAGGTGTCTACACCGCTTGATGGACATTCATTCCCACATCATACCAATATGTTTGATAAAACAAAGGTGGCAAATCATCCAGCCCCGAAGCCTTAAATGGGCCATTTACTTGATAGCAACATCCACTTCCTCTAGAGTATATGGTCGAGCCAGATCTATCCTCATCTCCTCGGTCACTACCGCATCAACCCCATTCAAAATACACTCAAAATCATGAGGATGTGAGGAGGAGAATAACTTAGAGTAGTATTCATTTAGCAAACCCGAGAAGGTATCCTCATCTTCATGCCAAACTCCATTATCATCCTTCAAACCCCTGATAAAGTTTTTCCTTTTCCTTTGAGTGGCTGGCCCATGAAAAAATTTCCTGTTCTTATCCTTACTTTGCAACCATTGAATCTGAGAGTGCTGATGCCACTTCTTCTCTTCCTTATCATATAAAACTGACAACTCAGATTTGATCTGTGCCACCTCTGTTTAGCTCCCAGATCTAACCAAATCTTCCTCTGCCCTTCACAATTGATCCTTTAGCTTCTTTATATTTTTCTGCACACTTCCAAAATGGCCTCGATTCCAAGCTTTTAACATCTTTTTACACTTCTTCAAATTTTTTATGGCAATAAACATAGGTGCACCCTCAACATTACAATCCCATGCTCTTGTGACAATATCTCTACAACCCGGATCTGTCAACCACATAGCCTCAAACCTAAATGGTTTTCTTCTCCATCTCTGACTTTCTCCATTTGAATCTAGAGCTAAGATAATTAGGTGATGATCTGAGTTGAAGCAATGTAGGTGTCGAATTCTAGCCGTGGGATATCTTAACAACCATTCATAATTTGCCACTCCCTGATCTAACTTCTACCAAACCAATTCCTTTCTTCGTCGACCATGCCAAGTAAAATCTGGCCTTGAATACCCTAGGTCCACAAAACCACACTAATCTAAAACATCTCTAAACAATTGCATTTGATTATGTGCTCTCGGAGCACCACCCTTTTTATCTTTTAGCTCTAGAAGTTCATTGAAGTCTCCAAAACAACACCAAGGTAGTTTTAGTTTCAAGTTAAGCATACAAAGCATATTCCATCCTTCAGTCCTACGATTAGTATCTGGCTCTCCATAAAACCTATTTAAACGCCAAGCATTCACTGAATCCCCATCCATAATTGAGTCAATGTGGTATTTTGAGAAATTGTCCACCCAAAACTTTATACCTCATTTCCAAAGCAACGCTAATCCACCACCCCGACCATCATTCGAGACAATGAATAAATCATCAAAAACTAACTTCTCCTTTATCCTAACCATCTATCCCTTATCTGGCCATGTCTCAGACAAAAACACAAACATTGGATCTTATGCTTGTACAATATCAACAAGCTTCTGAATTGTAAGCTGGTTCCCAAGCCCCCTGCAGTTCCATGCTAAGAGTTTCATTGTTGTCGGTGGGGCTAGTCGCCAACCTACACCGATGAATTAACCTCATGCATTGCTCTCCTTTTCCTGCTGCCTTCCGCATCCTCCATCGCCTTATCAGATTCTCGAATCACCCTATCCATTAACAACAACCCTTGCTCCTTCTTGGTTTTCCTTGAGGCCCTCTGCCTATAAGCAACTTTTGAACCAATGGCCTGGGTAGGTTCAGACATGCTTCCCATTGTAAATAGAGAATTTGAGCCACTGGGAACAAAAAACTCTTAGGAATTGCGCCGAACCAGCTACCTTTGAACCCATTGAAACCCGACTCAAAACAGTACTCAAGTATGGCACATTCGCTGAAACTCCACCCTCAATCTGATCAAACTTTGTTAAGTCCCTATCAATGAGTTCTAATTGTTCCTGTGAGGATAAGACTGAATTACCTCCACTGGCGCGCGAAACCTACTTCCAATTGATTAGGTGCAGCCAGTGGAAGTAGGTCAAGACCCACTGGTTCAATGCTCACCTCACGGCTCTGCACCATATCATCCATAATAGTAGCTTCCCTAGTCTCACCTCGCTTTGTCCCAATCACATCCTGCCCCATGGTAGTGTCTGTCATCGAGTCTAAAGCCAATAGAGAAGCTTTTTCCTTGTCCGCCTCTAATTCATCATTATCTGAGGCTGTGGAGATATCATTCTCTTTGGCCTCCTCCTCAAAACCAGCAACCCGGATGACTATTCCCCGTGAAGGATTCAGAGTGCTTGCCCTTAGCCACGAGCTGAATTTTTTCTTAACTTCATGCTCATTCCCTCTCTTCTTCAACCTTGATGGGCAATCCTTGTCATGGGGAGTGAGTCTACCACACTAGTAGCAAATATTTAGGAGTCTTTCATACTTAAAATTATCCCAACTCACCGAGCCATCTCTCCTTACAATCTTCCTGCCTCTTAAGAAATTGCACCCCTCTTCATCCCCACTTCAATCTCACTTTCATCAACCATGCCTACCACTGATGCAACTTCCTTTGCTATAGCCAAGGAGAAACTACCAATAGGTAGACTATGCACTTGCACCCAAAACTGGTCCTATCAAAAACCAGGTTTCTCACATCAGTATGCCTCGACACTCTTTTAAGGGCCACTAGATTTTTATAAAAGACCAAGGCTCTCCCTTCAAAATTCGTTCCACATCCGACGAATCCTTGAACTCAAAAAAAAAAAAAATCCTATGATTCCCTATGTATCGTACTTCAAACCCCTTTCGTGTACGCCACAATAGTTTGAACGTACATGCAATGGACTCCATATTTAGCACTCGACTGGTGAAGAAACGGGCTGCCAAGAAGTTTCCTCCTTCAATCTCATCCTCCTGGACCAAGTACTAGCTTCCCTCATGCTCCGATAGCGAGAACTTCTCCCACTTCTCAGACAGAGACTCCATGATTAACTTACGTATCACCAATGACGTTCATTGATCAGAGAGCAAGAAAACCCCAATCCCAACCATTAAGGTGGGCACCGACTTTCACTGGCTGCTAGGGTTTATGGAAACCCTAGGTCAGGAAAACTTGTGGTAAACTATTTATCTCCTAAGACTTGATTCTATTTTAGAAAAGGTTTTTCATGGCAAGCCTTAAAGGAAACAATAGGCTAATCATCATGGGTCCAAAGGGAGGGCATTCAAAAAAAAATTTAAAAAAATTATAAAAGATGAAATTATTTCCAAAAAAAAGTACATTTTTTATTTATTTAGGTTATCGCCTCAAGGTGTTTTTCTTCAAGAAATTTTTGTTGTAGGGCATAGGGTCCCTTACTACCTTTTCCCAAAAAAAAACGAAAAACAAAAAATATTTTCTCTCCTCTATGAGTCATTTCTTTAGCATGTTTTCCAATAGAAAAAGAAAAAGGCAATTTCTTTTAGAATTTCTCCAAATCAAAAAAAAAAAAAAACTTCCTTAGATCATTCCTTCAAGGTGTTTCAATAAAAGAACCTTTTAGGATATTTCCCTTTAGACTTCCTTTTTCTTATGCCCTTTCCCCCAAAAAAAGTTTATCTCAAAACTAATGTGAAGAGAAACTCTTCAAACTCCTTTTATATCTTTTTATTGGATGTGAATTTTGAAAAACTATCCATTTGATTGCATGTTCTTATTACATCCTTTGTGCTTACAAAATTAAAAAAAAAAAAAAAAAATCAAAGATCAATAGTTATGTCATCAATCAAATGTTTAAATTTCAAGTTTTTGTAGTCTAAAAGTATGGATAAAAAATAAGTTTATTGATCGAATAACAAATAATAACCGATTTGAATAAAATTTCACATATATGTTAAGAACATAAAAAATATGCAATTCAACAAATTCACATTTATTTAAAAGATGTAAGAGAAGTTTGAAAGATTTATCTCCAAACTAGTTTGGAGAGAAATTTTATCCCTTCCCCCCTCTCCCGAGGAAAAAAAAAAAACCTCTATTTCAAGTTATGAGCTTGGGACTATTTTCTTGTATAGGTCTTTCTCCTTTTTCCACTCCAAATAAAATAAAAAATTTCTCTGCTTTCCCCAAAATAAAAATTTTCCTGAATTATTTCTTCCTAAAGCATTTTTCTTCCCCATTTTAATTTCCAAAGAAATGGTCTCATGATGCCAAGATCTAGAGGTGGACAGATCAATTGGCATGAGAAGAGGTATGGAATTATATGTCCAGAAGAGCCACCAACTTGTATTTGCAGAAATGAGTGATAAGCGACGGGAACGGGAGAAAGTGTGATCTGCCACTTTCTTCAACCATGCTCCACAAAATGTTGAAAATATGTCAACCCAAGTTTATAGGGATGCCTCGAATCAAATCATTAAGAAAGAACGCTTGACCAAGGTTGAATTCAGAGGGGTCATTAGACGGATATATATTTGGAACCATCTCCATAGACATAATCTGATGAACTGGAGAGAATTAAGAAGTGGAGATGGAGGTGGAACCCGAAATCATATGACCACCAAGTGTTAAACACAGACGAAAGATCAGCAACATTTTGAGAGAAATAAGGACTATTGTCGGCATGGGAAATCTAAGAAAGGTCAAACATGGAGGCAATGGGGTGAGGAGTGATGATGTAATAAGTTCCTTGAAGAAATGTCTGCAAGCAATTGTCATGACGATGCAAGTTGCAATAGAACTCAATGACAAGCTCTTCAACAAGACAGTTGTGATCAAGAATAATAAAGTCCCAATCTCTCTGAGAAAACATGAGGTATGACAGGACTGACGAATTCATTCACCAATGACGAAGTCCATAATACAGACGAAGATATCCCTAGACGAGCAAACTAATACCCACGTCATTGACGAAGGCAAGAAGACCATTCAATGCAGCACAATTATACCCAGAATGGTTACAAGGCCAATTGTACGAGCCGTTGGAGCACATTAAGGCCACATTACACAGCACCAAACGTTACCAGGAGGAGCATTAAGACCTCCATAACTACCCCAATGGCTAGAAGCTATAAAAACATCTATAAAGCCCACACATTGCAAGGCACAAGGTACATAGATACAAACACACAGTGATTTCTTTTATTCTAAGATGCATTTTGCTCAAAGAATTTCTTATACTGACTTTGTCATCGGAGGCGTTGTGGCAGGCACCACACCGATGACCACCTTTGAGAGTACGTTCATACAGGCTGAAGGTTGCTTCCATCTGACCACCTTGACTGACGAACTTACGCTTCATCAGTTTAGCGCCGTCTGTGGGAACGACATTTTCGTGTTTACATTTGAAAACGTAGTTTCCATAAAACTTCTATATTCAGATGGAATCTAACCCAGATTCCATGGCCTTGGCTCAGCAAGTCCAGGCTCTCGCGGCCACCGTTGAAGAGGTTACTAGACAAAACCAGGAAATGAAGCTGCGGCTTCAATAGGAGGAGAATCGGTCAAAGGGCAACCCAGAGGAGGAGGGAGACAGCCATAGAAGGAGTAACCAACATAGACCCACCACTCCTGACGAGCAGAATTCAGATCTTCTGCGAGAGATGAGGAAAGAGATGGACGAGTTAAGAAATGCCATCAAAGAGAAAATGGAACGGAGCGTGGATAGAATAGTCAAAGCCACGGATTCGCCGTTCACTAGGGCAGTCCTAGAGTGCCCAGTACCGACGAAGTTTCGCCTTCCTCAAATTGAGTCGTTCGATGGCCTAAACGACCCTTAGGATCATCTTAATACCTTCAAAACAACGTTGGGCATCCAACAGCCCCCTAACGAGATACTGTGTCGTTCCTTCCCCAATACCCTCAAAGGAGCTGCAAGGGAATGGTTCACCAAGTTGCCAACGTTGTCCATTGATAACTTTGACCAGTTGAGCAACGCCTTCTTACGTCACTTTATTGGGGGGCAGCGTCCCAAGAGGCCAGCAGACTACTTGCTTACCATTAGGCAGGGAGAGAAAGAAACCCTGAGGTCTTACGTTAAACGCTTCACTCGAGAGACCCTAGAGGTGGACGAAGCTGACGATAAGGTGCAGCTGACGACTTTCAAAGCGAGATTAAAATCCAGAGATCTCGTAGCTTCGCTCGCGAAGAATCCCCCGAAAACGATGGCAGAAATGCTCCTGAAAACACAGAAGTACATGAATGCTGAAGACGCATTAGCAGCCATAAAGAATGTAGAGAAGCCAGGAGACAAAGGGAGGAGGGATGACGAGCGTAGGGGGCAGAAGAGGGAGCGCTCAAATCGCCAGACCAATGACGGGGACAGAAGGAGAGACGATAAAAGCTCTCGAACGGTAAAATTTACCCCCCTAGTTATGCCTGTTGACAAAATTTTAACGCAGATTAAGGACGAGCATTTCCTTAAATGGCCAAGACCATTGCATTCATCTCTCAACGTCCGTGACAAGAACAAGTACTGCCGATTTCACAAAGATCATGGTCACTACACTGAAGACTATCGGGACCTTAAAGAGCAAATAGAGGAGTTGATAAGGAAAGGAAAGTTACAAAGGTATGTGAAGAAAGGGGAGTTTAGCAGATTCAGGGACGATAACAAAAATCAAAAGGAATCCTCATCCAAAGATGAAGATAACACCTCCCAGCCTCACCAGGATATTATCGGGGAAATCACTACGATAGCAGGAGGACCGTTCCTGGGTGGGTCATTCAAATCCCTCAAGAAAGCATGTCAAAGGCAGGTGAACAGCGTCTACATGATTCCTCCGTCCAAGCAAAGACGGACGGACTAGGATATATTTTTCAATGAAGCAGATGTCAGGGGAGTGAAACAACCTCACAATGATCCTTTGGTTATAATGCTGACTATTGAGGGATTCAACACCAAAAGGATCCTCGTAGACAACGGTAGCTCCACAGACATCATCTACCTTCCTGCTTTTCAGCAGCTAAAGGTAGATCCAAAGAGACTGCGCTCATTTGACTCCCCTCTCGTTAGTTTCAGTGAGGACAGAGTATATCCCAAGGGCATAGTGACATTGACAGTAACAGTGGGGACTTACCCGAGGCAGTTAACCCGTCAGATAGACTTCTTGGTGGTGGATTGCCCCTCATCTTATAATGTGATTATTGGGAGGCCCACACTCAACAAATAGAAGGCAGCCACGTCCACCTAT